>PVIH01001236.1:92341-141085 GCA_004025045.1 Sigmodon hispidus
TGCCAAGTAGTTTTAGAGGTTTTTAAATGTTTTCCTGAGTCTTTTAATTTGGTATCTGATTCATCATATGTGGTGAATGCTGTTAAAAATTTAGAAATTGTTTCCTATATTAAACCCTCTAGTATGGTAGCCTCACTTTTAGCAGGAATAAGAGGTGAGATTTTGCATCGATCCAATCCCTTTTATATTACTTATATCCGAGCTCACTCTTTGTTGCCTGGTCCTATGGCAAAAGCCAATGAACAAGTTGATCTGGCAATGCGCGCTTTTGTGGCATTGGACTCTGAAACACAAGCGTAAGAGTTTCATAGCTTATACCATGTTTCATCTGTGGTTTTAAGAACTAAATTTAAAATTTCTAGGGAAACAGCTAGGAATATTGTGAAAAGCTGTTCTGCTTGTGTGCAATTCTTGCCTGCTCAGAAAATAGGGGTTAATCCCAGAGGCATTTTTCCACTTGAAATTTGGCAGATGGATGTTACCCATGTTCCATCCTTTAGACAGCTTCAGTATGTGCATGTTTCCATTGATACATGTTCTGGAGTAATGCACGCTACACCTCTTTCTGGAGAAAGGGTTCACAATGTCGTTATCCACTGCCTTGAAGCTTGGGCAGCTCGGGGAAAGCTCGATACACTGAAAACAGACAACGGGCCAGCCTATACATCTAAGAGTTTTGCCTCATTTTGTCATAAAATGCAAGTGAAACATATCACAGGCCTGCCCTATAATCCACAAGGGCAAGGAAAAATAGAGCTCAAGGATTTCCTGCAAAAACAAAAAGGGGGAATAGCAGAGAATTGCACCCCCAAACAAAGGCTCTCTCTTGCCTTATTCACTATAAATTTTCTAAATTTAAATGATAAGAATGAAACCATCGTCGAACGTCATATGACGTCAGAACCCAACAATCAAGGCAAAGTTATAAGGAAGGATGTACTTTCTAATCAATGGCGAGGCCCGGATTGCATTATCACTCGATCCAGGGGATCTTTATGTGTTTCTCCACAGAATCAGGAGCCAGTCTGGGTGCCATCAAGATTGACGAGACACATTGAGGACGACTCTAAGGATGATGCTGATATGGACACTCCTGACCGTCTTCCCCCTGATTCGGGCGGAAAGTGGGAATTGGTCTATGGAAGCCGAGAAGATGATCCTCAAGCAAAAGTTCCTGATCGCACGCTTGAATGCTACAAAATTGGAACCTGTTACACTTGAGGACTTTACTTCTTGGCTCACTTCTGCCTTTTCCTTTTTCAAGGAGTGGGTGGGAGTGGGAATCTTTGCAGTCTGCTGTTTATTTGGAATTGTTTTTTGCCTCTGGCTGGTTTGCCGTATTAGCATCAGAGTGCATCGAGAAAAGGTACTACTCACTCAGGCACTTTTGTCTGTTGATATAGGGCACTCCCCTGAAGCCTGGCTCTCTGCCCTTAAGAACTTACAATGATTGCCCTTGCACAGAGAGGCTTTAGCTGCCATTGTACCTCTATAGGGAATCATTCTCCTCTGAGACGGCCTTTGCACCCTGCCACCTTTATTGGCCTTGCACGCAGGAAGGCGTCTTGGGGATCCTGGCAGCAGGAAACAGCCTTAGAGTGGTGGGCACATCATGAGGTGAACACCTGTATGGGCTATATCCTGTTTGTGCCATTAGAAAACAAAAAAGGGGGAGATGTAGGGCGCGGTTTGCCTTTGCACAACTTGCCAGAACATTCTATTGCCAATTATGCTAATTAGGCATTGAGTAGTGACCAATCCGATGTGCTTATGCTAATTAGGCATCGAGAAAGGACCTATCCGATGTGATCCCCAAATATGCTAATGAGCCATTATTTTGGGCCAATCACCAGCCACATGCTAATGAGTACTACTTTGAACCAATCACCAGCTATATGTTAATGAGGCATTGTGATGGGCACCAATCACACACCACGCTTCCCTATATAAGCAGGCTGAATCTCAGGCTCAGGGTCTTTTTTCCACCATTTCTCAACTGAGCTGTACTCCAATAAAGTGTGATCCGAGAAGAATCGTGCGTGTGGTGACTCGTCGTTCTGCAGGCCAGAAGGGCTCCCCACATCTCAGAACTAAGAGAAAGGGTAATCAGCCAACTATCTATCTATAACCTCCACATCACAATACCAACATGGGCAGAGACTCCAATTATCATGCAATTATTGTCACCTTTCTTTCTGGTAGTGTCTCACAATGTAGCCTTTGCTAACTTGGACCTTATACTTCTTTTTATTATTATTATGAACAAAGAAGTCACACTTTGTATCATTGTATAGCCTTTTCAAGGTCCCTTCCCCCTCCCAACACCTCAGTTCATTCTCTCCTCCACAACTCCCCATTCCCTCCCTGGGCAGGTGGCAGGCAGTCCCATGGTCCAACTGTCCCAGTATTGCTTAGTTCAGTCTCCACTCCTGGCAGATCCAGTTTTCTCCCTGCAACCTCAAGACTGAGTCAGGTATTCCTCTACAGAGAATGGGATCCAAGGAATCAGTCCAGAGTGTTTCTTATCCCAAGCTGTTCTGTGGTTGTGGTATGCAGCTTGGGCATGATTTGCTTTTTTCTTGTTTGTTTTTTTGTTTAGAGTCCACTAATGAGTTAGTACATCCCTGCTTATCTTTCTGAGTTTGTGATAACTCGCTCAGGAGGATATTCGCCAAATCCATCCATTTGCCTGCAAATTTTAGGATATCATTTTTTCTTACTGCTGAGTAGTACTCCCAACCAGGCTAGTCTTGAATTTTACAGATTCACTTGCCTGTACCTCCTCAGTGAGGGGTTAGTGTATGTGCCACTATGGTTTGCCATATTAGGTTATTTGTAAGTGTGTGTGTATGTTTACTTCTAACTTTTGTTTTTTATTAATAAGTGAGAATTTCTCTCATTTATCTTTTGCTACCATCTCTGCCATTTTTATCACTGAGGACTTTCTCTGTTGAACAACAAATATTAAAAAGAGAATTATGTAAGTTTTTTCTTCTTGCATATATCTCACTGTTTGGGGATTCCTGTTGTCACTGTTTCTGACAAGCAATTTGGCTCTGTTTCCTGGGAGATTTTCCTCACTCTACTCAACATTATAAAGGGAGTAGTAAGGAATAGCAATCTTAAACCTCATCACAGTTTCAGGGCTTTGACAATGAGGTCAGTCTGAGACACACAGACCAGGTACAGATAATGACTGTTAAAAATTACTAAGTCACAGCAGAAGATTTGCTGCACATTTTCTAAAGATTAATTGCTGCTGGATTAAAAACATATTTCTCAGATTGCATTTGAGAGTAAGAATCATGACCATAGCAATGACATTTATGGGACACACAAATTTAGGTAGAATTAACAACTGCTTTATAGGTTCTCAGATTGAGGCTGAAATCAAGGTGTGACAGAGAATGGGGAAAGGTTTGGTGATGACACCTTGGATAAGCAACTTTGTGTGGGTTTTTCTCTTTCTTCAGCAAATAAAAAACTGTTGTCTTACGTGATCAGTAAAAGTTCAGAATTTGTACTCATATAAACAGTAGTGCCAAGAGAAAAAAATTGCCACTCATATCCCTCTGCTACATAGTAACTTAAAGGAGCCCTGTGTGAAAATCTGCTCACCAGGGTCTTTGGTCATCCTCTACACAGTCATTAATTTAGAGCAGTGATGTCTGTATTGAGAAACTTCTAAAGATGAGGTTTACCATTGATTTCGAGCATCTAGATTTTATCATCATAGTTCTGGCTTATTCTGATTCTGGGTGGGAGTCTCAGTGATGCTGTTTCTCACGATCACATCCATTGTGAGTTTCTGGAGCCTGAGGTGAATCTTCTCTCCTTTTCTCGGCTGCTGTGGTGTGACATTTTGTGACTCTTCCCTCTTTTTTCTCCACCCATGTTTCATCTCCATCCACAGGTCCATCACTGTAACTGACCCTTTGTTAATGCACAAATTATATTTGGTATTATAATAAAAATCCAGAGCCAGATATTGAGGAAAAGTTGAGATAACAGAGTACTAGAGAAACAAACCAAAGGCACTTCTCACCCAGCCAACTCCTCAGGCTTGTGTCCAGGAATGCTTTAATCTCAAACTTCTCTATCCTCAGCTGACAATGGAAGTAGCAGGCAAAGCTGAGCTCCTCACTTTTCCCCCACTGCCCAGCTGCCTTAAGTCCTGGTTCAATATTTCTAGAGCTAGGATTAAAGGTGTGTGCCACACCACTGCCTGTCTCTTAGGGCTGACACCCACAGAGATACAAATAGATCTCCCCCTCCCAAATGATGGGATTAAAGGCATGGGTCACCACTCCCTGGTCTTTGTTGCTTGGCTGCTTGGATGATTCTATCCTCTGACATTCCAGACTATTTTTACTAAATATACCATATATCACAATGCTTTGGTCTGACCAACTAAGAGCACAGTGTCTGAATCAGGGATTTGCATCAGCACCTTCTGCATTCTGGCCCTGGTGTACAATAGTGTCTTGTACTAAAAGGGCCTATGATCCTGGACTAGAATAGTTATCCAGTGCTATTGACTGCATAGAACAATGTCAGCATGTTCCAAACTAAGGCTGAGGGTTCCCAGGTGTGTTATTTTTCACCTGCCTCTATCACAACAATTCTATATAGTCATAATTTTTATAGTGAGAAGGATACAAGCAAAAAGGAAGGAGATAGAGAACATTAGTCACTAGTACAGTCATTTTTAAGGACATATAGAACCAGTTTGGCCAAAAGAGAGAGAAAAGCTGCCAAACTGTGGGTGGAAGTGATAGTATTTGTGATCATCTAGGACATACACGATCATTTCATTCTCAGATTCTTTTGAAGAGTTTAAAACTCCTTTCTCTAGTTATAGGACATTGAGCTGGTTTACCTACTATAACTCAGCTCAAAACCCATTGATTTGTACTTTTTTGGACTCATGAAAACTCATCAAAACATTCAGTAACTTAACAAGTACCAATAATTTGTCATCTTGTATCTCAGCCCAAATCTGTAATTAAGGAATTGGTGACAGAATGGAAATTTTGTTGTCATTATAACATTTATTATAATATGTATATTTTACTTTAAGTTGAGGAAAAATGATATGTAAATTTAATAGCACATTCTTTATTCTCGTAGGCTCTTCAAAGCATGATCACTTTAAATCAGTTGAAAGAAACATAATTTAGTAAATATTAGTTTATGCAATATTTCCTAGTACCTCCAACTCAAATCTAGATGCCCTCTTTGCCTGTTGCTAATTATTGTCTTCCAAAAACATACCAACTGTGCGCCGCGCCCCGTCCCGTCCAGCAGGAAAAGACACGGCACCAGGATTCTTCTGTGGTAATTGACCAGGTCCTTTATTGTTACAGATACTTTTTGCAGCAGTAGCCCCTTGCAGTAGTTCTTCCTTTGCCTGCTCTCCGAACCTGTGCAGCCAGTTTTCAGTTCAAGTCCTTCACTCAGCTAATGCCGCGTGGGCCTTCACCATAGGGCCACGCACACGGAAGCAAGCTAGTCAATTCAGCACATCCCATGGATGGAGTTAATTATTACTAGAAGCATTCGCCATCAGGAAGGCGGGGAACAGGAGCCAGCGCCATCTTTAAGGTGCGGCAGCTCGCAACACAACTGTTCTTTACTATGAGTATAAATGAAGCCTCTGCAATAGAGCCTTCTTTTTTTCTTGTTTTATATGTATTATTTTTATTATTATGATGAATAAAAAAAGTCACATTTCCTATCCTTGTATATCCTTATTCAAGGTCCCTTCCCCCTCCTACCACATCAGGTCATTCTCCCCTCCTCACATCTCCCCATCTCCCCCATGGGCAGGCGCTCCTAAGGTCCCACCATCCCAATATTGCTTAGTTCAGCCTCTATTCCTGGAAAATCCAGTTTTCTCCCCCCAACATCGAGACTGAGTCAGCTGTTTCTCTAGGGGGAGTGCGATCCAAGGAGTCAGTCCAAGGTGTTTCAGATCCCAAGCTGTTCAGTGGTTGTGGTTTGCAGTTTGGGCATGCTTTGCCTTATATATATATATAGAGAGAGAGAGAGAGAGAGAGAGTCCACTAATGAGTGAGTACATCCATTTGCCTACAAATTTTAGGATATCATTTTTTTCTTACTGCTGAGTAGTACTCCATTGTGTGGATGTACCACAGTTTGTTAATCCATTCTTCAGTTGAGGGGCATCTAGCTTGTTTCCAGGTTCTTGCTATTACAAATAATGTTGCTATGAACATAGTTGAGCTAAAGCCATTGGAGTGTGAATGTGAGATTTCGGGTATACACCAGAAGTAGTATTACTGGGTCCTTGGGGAGATTGATTCTCAGTTTTCTGAGAAACGGTCATACTGCATTCCAGAGTGGCTGTTTATTTTACAAGCTTAAACTCCCACCAACAATGGAGGAGTGTTCCCCTTGCTCCACACCCTCTGTAGCATAGGCTGTTACCTGTGTCTTTTATCTTAGCCAATCTACAGGTGTCAGGTGGTATCTCAAAGTTGTTTTGATTTGTATTTCTCTGGTGGCTAAAGATGATGAGCACCTTTTCAGGTGCCTTTCAGCCATTTGTAATTCTTCTACTGAGAATTCCCTTTTTAGATCTGAACCCCATTTTTTGATTGGGTATTCAAGGTTTTGAGCTCTAGATTCTTGAGTTCTTTATATATCTTAGAGATCAGTCCTCTATCACTTATAGGGTTGGTGAAAATCTTTTCCCATTCTGTAGGCTGTTGTTTTGTCCTATTGACAGTGTCCTTGGCTTTACAGAAGCTTCTCAGCTTCAGGAGATCCCACTTATTGATTGTTGATCTTAGTGTCTGTGCTACTGGTGTTATATTTGGGAAGTGATTGCCTGTGCCGATTCGTAGAAGTGTATTTCCCACTTTCTTTTCTATCAAGTTCAAAGTGGCTGGGTTTATGTTGAGGTCTTTGATCCACTTTGATTTGAGATTTGTTCAGGGTGACAAAAGCTTTCTTTTTAAGGCTAAAATATTTTTATTACATATATTCAGTTTATGTATGTTTTGCTTGCCTAATGGTTGTGTATCACTGTCATATTTGGTGCTCACAGAGATCAGAAGAATGTATCAGATCCCATGGTACTGGCATTAAGGAGAGTCATGACCACTGTGTGGGTGATGGGAAATAAACCCAGGTATCTAGAATGAGCACAAGTGTTCTTAACCACTGACTCATCTCTCTAGTCTCTAGAGATCATCTTTCCTGAGGTTCTTTTAACTCTTTACCTGAAATTTTGTATGACTAATGTTATAATATACATTGATTTTATTATGATTTTCTACAAACCTATTTCTATATTATTCATAATAAAAAAAACTAAATGTAAAATAATACCTGAAAAAAGAATAGGTCATTTAAGAAATGTCAGTGAGTGTAGAACTTTTTAAAAAATGTTCTGGAAGTTTCTCATATCATTCAGGAAATTATACTTAACTCATTTGGATTTTAATGGTAATATTATTAAATATAAGCAAATTTTAGTGTACTTGTCACAAAACAGAAACTAAGAAGATGAATAAATATTTGAAATTATGACCTATAGAAATTGCACAACATTCTTGACATACATTTTAAAAGATAATACTGTGCCATACAAAATCCAAACATTGAAAACTAAATAAATGCTTCTAAAGACATGAAGTATGGGCAAAAATATCTCTAAAAATAAAATGAATAGCTTACAATTAAACAGATAAATGGAAAAGTGTTATCATTATATTTAGCCTGTATATGAATGTCCACATGAGTGCACGTGCATGTATAAGCCTGCAGCTGACATTAGGAGTCTTCTCCAGTTGGACTCACTTCTTCTTTGAGGAAAGGAAACTCAGGTGAACCCATAGCTTGCTAACACCACTATCTTAGCTAGCCTTCTTGTGACACAACTGTGTCTCTCTCCTCCTGAGCACTGGAATTACAGGTGGGCAGTGATGTCCACAAGACATTCCTTGGGGATCTGAGGATCCAGACCTCTATCCCATCATGCTTACTGTAAGTATTGTTTACTGAACAACTCCCTGCCTTGAAAGTGTGGTTTATTTTTAATAGACCCATACTGTAACTTAAAATGTATTACTTTTTTGTTGTTATAACTAGGCAAATTTATAAAAAATCTATTTTGTAATTTATGATCATTATTATCATTATTATGAAAAATATAATTTCACCTTGTACTTTAAATTCAGGGAAGGTTTGTGTTCATATGTGTTGATACAAGCAAAATTGTTTAAAAATCTTTAAATAAATTTTAATGTGATTTATTTAAATTAGAAATTACAACTCAGTATTCCCAAACTAGTACTAACAATGTCCTGACACTCAGTTGAAAATCTCTGTTGATCTTAGGCAAATTCTATAACCATTTTGTGAAGAAAAATAATTCCAAAGTAAAATAGAATCACACATTATGACAAAATACTCAAAGGTTCCATACATGTTTGAGTTTACAATATTTTTCAAATGAGTTCCTTAAATCAAAGAAAATTTTCTCTGTGTCATACTACCCTGTTTTCATCATTTCATAAGTAAATCCTTACAGTCCATATCTTCACTTTTCAAAATATTAAAACTGAACTTGAAGAAAGGAGCGGCTTTTATGACTCTGCAAATTATTTCTCCAAAGTAGACCTGAACCTGAAAAAGGAAAGAACTGTTATGCAGGAATTATCATTTTCAATAGAAGAGTCATTGATAAAATTTCTTACAAGGGGAAAGATTACTTTTAATAAATAAACAAAGCTTCAAATTTTGTGCAAAATTGTGTTGTGGTGGATATCACAATCACCCATATTGTATAGAAAGGTCAGATGTCACTAGCAAATTAGTAGGAGAATTTGGTTGTGGCACAAACAACATAGTTACTTACTGCCAAGTTCTCACTTACCTCACCTACACCATAGGGACTCAGTCCTAGGGACACACTGTATTTGGATTCATTAGGCTGCATTTCTGGGGGTTAAAAGCCTCAAGGCATCACTGAAGGTTAGTTAAATCAGGATGAAGATACTGATAAAAGATGGGATTTTAAAGTGCTTTACAGAATAGACTGCTGCCTTTCAGATCTAAAGAAATAGATTAAGCAGAGAAAAATATAAAAATAGATTAAATACCATTTATGTATTAAGAAAGGTTGATTGTGAATTAAGACAATATTTTAGAAAATGAGAATAACATGGTGTGTATTTTTTTCTGAGGATTTTTAGATTAGCATACATGGCTACAAATGATGATAGTCACCTCTGGGATCAAGACAGCACCCTGAGCAGAGAACTGTTCTCTGCCACACCAGTCCAGCTGTGCTTTGAGAACGTGAATGGATCCTGTCTCAGGAACCCATACTCCCCAGGCCCCCGCCACATCCTCTATGCAGTCTTTGGCTTTGGGACTGTGCTGGCTGTGTGTGGAAACCTCCTGGTGCTGATGTCAATTCTTCATTTCAGGCAGCTGCACTCTCCTGCCAACTTTCTGGTGGCATCCCTGGCCTGTGCTGACTTCTTGGTGGGACTGACTGTGATGCCCTTCAGCACAGTGAGGTCTGTGGAGAGCTGCTGGTACTTTGGGAATATTTACTGTAAATTACACAGTTGTTTTGATGGGTCATTCTGTTATTCTTCTATTTTTCACCTGTGCTTCATCTCTGTGGACAGATACATTGCTGTCAGTGACCCCCTGTCCTACCCAACGAGGGTCACAGCAAATGTTTCTGGCAAGTGCATCACCTTTTCCTGGCTCCTGTCCATCATCTATAACTTTTCCCTTCTTTACTCAGGGGCTAATGAAGTTGGGATTGAGGATGTAGTGACTTCCCTCAGCTGTGTGGGAGGCTGTCAAGTTGCAGTGAATCAAAGCTGGGTCTTCATCAATTTCCTATTATTTTTTATCCCCACACTTGTCATGATAAGTGTCTACTCCAAGATCTTCCTCATTGCTAAAGAGCAGGCCCAGAAGATTGAGAGAATGAGTGAGCAGACTGCCAAGGCATCAGACAGATACAAGGTCAGGGTGGCCAAGAGAGAGAGGAAAGCAGCCAAGACCCTGGGCATAGCAGTGGCTGCCTTCCTGCTTTCTTGGCTTCCATACTTCATTGACTCCTTCATTGATGCCTTCCTGGGGTTCATCACACCTTCTTATGTGTATGAAATACTAATTTGGATTGCTTACTACAACTCAGCCATGAACCCTTTGATTTATGCGTTCTTTTATCCTTGGTTTCGAAAAGCCATCAGACTGATTGTCACTGGCAGAATCTTGAGGGAGAATTCCTCAGCCTCCAACTTGTTTCTTGAATAGATTTATGATGCAGTTGGTGATTCAAGAGGGATTCACAGCAGAACATTACTAGGAAAACAGTGTCCCAAATCTGAACTTGTAGAGTCATAAACTGTGCTTCAGGTATAAACAAAAGACTTAAATTCAGCTATTTTTCTTCAAGATTGTAAATTATTTTATAGGTATGATGGAACTAGATGAATCTGGATCTAATTGTTTCCTACTGTATATTGTATTAGTTACAGTTGCTTGATTCACCATAACCTCTTCCTCCACCTTTCTAAACTCTAGCTGTTGGCTTTTGTTAAGCAAGTTAAGGCTCAATTTTGAATATACAGTCTTTAAATACTTTAGTAGTATTTTTAGGATACAATGTAAATGAAATAAAGAGACCCTACTGACTGTCTCATTCTCACAGAATGGGTGTGTATATGGTTCTCTATACAATGAGGGCCAGGTTGACACTTGGTAAAATGTTATTTGTAAGGTCAGGAAACATTATATCAAGATGTGTATGTATTAACTACCATCTCCTCAGTTGTTTATAGAATAAAAAATGATGTTATAAATAGTAGCATGTGTTCAGTGGTCTGCTTTCCAGGGAACAAGCATACAGAGGAATAGTCACAGGTCAATAGTGTTGCAAGTTGTTAACTGTTTAAATCAAAGATTATTCTGATTAAATTCAATTTAAAAATCAGCTGGTCCTCATTTATCTTGTAAATTTCCTATAGATTATTATAAATTTTCAATAATAAACACAAGAGCCAAATTAATAATGTGTTCACAAAAAGATAACATTAGGATAAAGAGCAAACTATTCAGTCAGCCTGAGGTTAGGAAAAACATTTTTATTAGTATTCATAGATTTATTTCTAAAGCCACCAAAGAGTCTGAATTCATTTTAAAAATTTTTCTACATATGGCCAACTATGTGTTTTACAGATAGTGTTACTAATAATGTAGAGAACAATATACTATAGAGGACTAAATAAACTTCATGCTCTAGTCTTAATGTTTCAGACAAAAAATTATAAACATGCAGACATTGGAGATGAAGGCCCAGCTCTGCAGTTAAGAGTATCTGCTGACTTTGCAGAGGTAGCCAGTTAGCAGCACTCCTCTATGGCTTCTGCATCAACTCCTACCTCCAGGTTCATGATCTGTTATAATTCCTGCCCTCAAATTCCTCAGTGATGGGCTGTTACCTGGTAGTGTAATACAGGCTGAAATAAACCATTTCCCCAAAGTTACCTTTGTCATGGTATTGTACCACGGCAGAGGGGATCCTGCAGGTGGCAGGTGTTATAGCAGGCTGGGAAATGAATCGCTGAAAATAAAACATCTATTGTAAGCATATTTAAACACAATAGAATCTTGAAAAGGTTTTCCAGGCAACAATACTTCCAATTCTAAGCATGCAATAATGTTTAAGGTGGGGCTACATATAGATATCTTTGCAAACTACATATGACCATGAGGATGTTTTCTATGGCTAAAAGGCCATGAATCTATTGTGGTTTCCAAACAAGATAACCAGTGAACCCAGTAGCAGACACACTGCCTCTGAAGCTGGAAGCATACAACATGGAGGAGACTTAAGCTTTTTGACATATTCCTGTGATTTATGGAATTTTATTCTGTGCTGTGAACACAGTGCATTTACTTTTTACCCCCATCTACTAGAACAGGTAAAACTGTTTCTTTATTATTGAATGTTCTTAAGTCCAAAGAAGTCAAGTCTCGTGTCTAATGTCATTATAACCAGATGTGAACTTGCACCACCCAGGATTCAGAAAGCAATTTGTGTTTATGCTAAATGTACCGCCTCTCATGAATGACAATGTGGCCAAGTTGTTTAGAGCATATGTTATAGATCACATATATTTTACATAATTACGTCACTAATAATATGATTTCTATCAAGAAAATTACAATTAAATATCTATATTTATGTAAGTGTATGAGTTTTTATGTGTACTTATCTTATGTAAGTGTATATTATGCTTATGTAAGTGTATATTTATATATGCATATGTGGGTGGGATATATATAAACATATATATGTTTGTATGTATGTACTATTTTTTATTTAAATTGACCATCTGTGCTTTTAAATCTTTCAGGCCTATGCATTAGGATATTTTAGTGAAAATTTAGTAATAATGTTAGTTTAATGCTGCATTTGGTCATTGTGATGTTTTACATAGTATATACCAATTTAATCATTCAAGTATTAAAATGTGGAATTGCTCAGTTTCTTAGAAGATATTTAAGCCCACATGTGATCTGACTTCTTTCTCCACACTTTGCATGCTGCATGTGGTCATCCCAAGGCCTTGCTCTGCCCTCAGAATAACACCAATTCTGTTTGGCCAGTGCTGTGTCTTCCTGCTAAGGTTTGGAATAGAAGTAAATAGGAACTCAGGAATCAAGTGAGTACATATTGTTGAACATTTTTGCTATAATAATTTTAAATTTTGATCATTTAGAAAGTATCCAAGAAACATTTAATCATCAATTGTTATTTATATTCAATAAATAAATGAGATATGTGAAAACAAATGATGGTGAAGTGAACTATAGAATATTTAAATTACTCAGAAATGGAACAAGGAACAGAGCTGAACCACCAAATTCTTAACTCTAGAGGTACCATGAAACCTGGCCAGTCAAAAGTATCTCTAGTTTCATTTAGACTACATTTGGTCTCTCACAAACACAAAATGCCTCTATCTCTACTCTGTATCATTGATAATTCCACTATATAGATTTGATAGTGTAATACTTAGTTTATAAATTTAAGCTCGTTCAAAATATAATTTAAATCAAAACTTCAAAATTTTGTACAGAACAGCACATTTAAAATTAAGACTCCAAAATTACGTAAAATTTAGCAAATTATCTTTCCTGCCCATGCCATCCAGCTCCAGAGGAGAGGATGATACCTCTTATTTTTCAGTCTGTCTACTCCTTCTCTTTTATATTTTGGTTGAGAGCCTAGCCTTTAGTGTCTGAGCCATCTATCCAGCCTTCTGCTCCCTTTCTATATAAACCCAGTCACTCTCCAGAATTTAGAAAGGTGAGACAAAGAAACCATCAATATTAAGAACATAACATTCCCTGTGCCTAGTAGTCATTTGTGGTAATGGATAAAGGTCTTAATGCAGGCTCTAAACAAATGTATGTTCTGTGATATGGAACATACCAGATTCCAATGGGAGAATCCTCTGTGCTCCACTGTGTGTGATGGATTTTCTATAGATTTCTCCCAATCCCTGCTTGACAGTCTGTCCATGATGACAAAAAATTTCTGTGATTTTTATAAGGTCACATAGTGCAAAGAACAATACTTCTGGAAATGGTATTGACAAGATGGTTCAAGAGTTAGTTCCTACTTATGCCTCTTTATTTAGTAATATTCCTAAGTTTCCCATGTTTAATTACAGCAGAAAGAAGATAAAATTGGGAAGGTAATTTAAGTGTTTGGGAGAGACCTTCCCTAGTCTTCTCTGCCACATAAAATGTGTCGGTTCCACATGCACAGAGCACTCATGGATGGTGAAGAGCTTGACAGTGCTTGCATGGACTCCATACAGAAACTGTGGATATAGGAAGGTCAGCTTGATGCAAGCCCAGTGTAGTTGGGGTTATTATGCCTCCCACACAGTACTGAAATGAGTTCATCATGACAAGAGTCTAGACACAGAGATGAAGCCCACCAAATGAGGGCTAAGAACAAACACAATTGGTTATGAAATTATTTCATTGCTCTCCATTGTGGGATAGAAACAGAAAAGGCAGTAGTATAATGAATATGAAGAAAGACATTTCTCTTCCTCAAACCAAACATTATTCACTACTGCTTTATCCAGCACTGTAAGGAAGAAAGGGTGACAGACCTCACATATGATCTGGGCTTTTAGAACTGAAGCTGAAAGAAGTCCAAATTTTAAATACTCATTGGGAATTTCTGAAGCTTTACCAAATGAACAAAAACAAAGATTGGCTACAGGATGCTTACTGACTATGGTTGAAGCAATCATAATTTCATATAGGTTCACACGCATCTCTAAGAATTTCTTAGGCAATTAACAATATGTATAAGAAATACTTCCAGCTTATACATAGATTATTGAGTAATCTATGCTGAACTGTTATAATTGTTCACGAAGTCAAAAAATTTCCTAGACCTATTAGTAGACAGTTTTCTGCATGCATTTAGTGCTCACTGTTTTCACATTTATACAAGAATTATATGCATTGGGAATATCTTCTAATTAATAGGTTTTCATGAATTGTACCTATTAGTAAAGGTAACATTAACCTGGATGCTACTATTAACTTTAAACTGCCTGGAGTAATAATTACTTTATAAGAATATTGAACTGACATATTGTTTTGCCTGTAACTGCCAGTCCTTCTGTTCCATGGACTCTAGGACATTGGTTTTCCCACTCTTGTGATTTCCTCATCTCTAGTCACTAACACAAGATGCACATCATTTATTAACGTGTAGCTAGATGAATCAAAGTCAGTATGCAATATATATATGTATATTTATATGTGTATACAGACATAAATATCTATCTGGTCCAGTTTATAGCAGCAGTATTTATAATAGGCTAGTCTGGAATCAGCCTACTTAGCTAACAATAGGATAATGATTTAAGAAAATGTTATATATATATGTATATACATATATGCATATATCACTTTGGGTATTACTCATTCACAGAACATAAAATTACTTGGGGTTCCATCTCTTGGGAGATGGAGACAGGAGTTTTGGAGTTCAAGGTCATATTTACTTCCTAAGAGTGTTTAAGGGCAAATTATGCAACATGGAGTTTTGAATGAAGATCTACAACTACGTAGAATTTATAGGACATATGGCTCTTATGAAGGACCCAAGGTGAGTTTCTAGTTCCCACATAAGGTAGTACTAACTTCCTGTAATACAAGATTCCGTGGATCTAGCTTCCCTCTTAACCCACAGGCACATGAACAAAACCATATACAGACGTATAGGTAAAAGCTCGGTGTGGCAATGTGTGCCTGTTACCCAGCACTGTGGGACTAAGACAGGAGAATCTAATGTGTTACCTGGATACATTCTCTAGTTCAGTAGGAATTAACAAGCCCTGTGTTTAATTATAGAGCATATCTCAGAACTAAGAGAAAGGGTAATCAGCCGACTATCCATCTATAACCTCCACATCACACATACCAACATGGGCAGAGACTCCAATTATCATCCAGTTATTATTACCATTCTTTCTGGTAGGGTCTCACAATGTAGCCTTTGCTGACTTGGACCTTACACTTTTTTAAAAATTATTATTACTAACATAGAAGTCACATTTTCTATCCTTGTATAGCCTTATTCAAGGTCCCTTTCCCCTCCCAACACATCAGTTCATTCTCTCTTCTCCACAACTCCCCATTCCCTCCCTGGGCAGGCAGCAGGCAGTCCCATGGTCCCACTGTCCCAATATTGCTTAGTTCAGTCTCCACTCCTGGCAGATCCAGTTTTCTCCCTCAACCTCAAGAGTGAGTCATGTGTTCCTCTAGGGGGAGTGGGATCCAAGGTGTCAGTCCAAGGTGTTTCTTATCCCAAGCTGTTCTGTGATTGTGGTATGCAGCTTGGGCATGCTTTGCGTTTTTCTTGTTTGTTTGTTTGTTTAGAGTCCACTAATGAGTGAGTATATCCCCTGCTTATCTTTCTAGGTTTGTGATACTTTGCCCAGGAGGATATTTGCAAATCCATCCATTTGCCTGCAAATTTTGGAATATCATTTTTTTCTTACTGCTGAGTAGTACTCCCAACCAGGCTAGTCTTGAGCTTGTATAGATTCACTTGCCTGTACCTCCTCAGTGAGGGGTTAATGTATGTGCCACTATGATTTGCCATATTAGGTTATTTGTAAGTGTGTGTGTATGTTTACTTCTAACTTTTGTTTTTTATTAAAAAGTGAGAATTTCTCTCATTTATCTTTTGATACCATCTCTGCCATTTTTTATCACTGAGGACTTTCTCGGTTGAACAACAAATATTAAAAAGAGAATTATGTAAGTTTTTTTTCATTGCATATATCTCACTGTTTGGGGATTCTTATTGTTATTGTTTCTGACAAACAATTTGGCTCTGTTTCCTGGGAGATTTTCCTCACTCCACTCAACATTAGAAGACGGAGTAGTAAGGAATAGCAATCTTAAACCTCATCACAGTTTCAGGGCTTTGACAATGAGGTCAGTCTGAGACACAGAGACCAGGTACAGACAATGACTGGTGAAATTACAAAGTCACAGCAGAAGATTTGCTGCACATTTTCTGAAGATTAATTGCTGCTGGATTAAAAACATATTTCTCAGATTGCATTTCAAAGTAAGAATCATGATCATAGCAATGATATTTATGGGACACACAAATTTAGGTAGAATTAACAACTGCTTTATAGGTTCTCAGACTGAGGCTAAAATCAAGACATGACAGAGAATGGGGAGAGGTTTGGTGATGACACCTGGGATAAGCAACTTTGTGTGGGTTTTTCTCTTTCTTCAGCAAATAAAAAATTGTTGTCTTACGTGGTCAGTAAAAGTTCAGAATTAGTACTCATATAAACAATAATGCCAAGAGAAAAAAATTGCCACTCATATCCCTCTGCTACATAGTAACTTAAAGGAGTCCTGTGTGAAAATCTGCTCAGAAGGGTCTTTGGTCATCCTCCACACAGTCTTTAATTTAGAGCAGTGATGTTTGTATTGAGAAACTTCTAAAGATGAGGTTCACTGTTGATTTCAAGCAACTAGATTTTATCATCGTAGTTCTGGCTTATTCTGATTCTGGATGGGAATCTCAGTGATGCTCTTTCTCTCAATCACATCCATTGAGAGCTTCTGGAGCCTGAGGTGAATCTTCTCTCCTTTTCTCGGCTGCTGTGGTGTGACATTTTGTGACTCTTCCCTCTTTTTCTCCACCCATGTTTCATCTCCATCCACAGGTCCATCACTGTAACTGACCCTTTGTTAATGCACAAATTATATTTGACATTATAATAAAAACCCAGAGCCAGATATTGAGGAAAAGCTGAGATAACAGAGTACTAGAGAAACAAACCAAAGGCACTTCTCACCCAGCCAACTCCTCAGGCTTGTGTCCAGGAATGCTTTAATCTCAAACTTCTCTATCCTCAGCTGACAATGGAAGTAGCAGGCAAAGCTGAGCTCCACACTTTTCCCCCGCTGCCCAGCTGTCTTAAGTCCTGTTTCAATATTCCTAGAGCTAGGATTAAAGGTGTGTGCCAACCACTGCCTGTCTCTTAGTGCTAACACTCACAGAGATACAAATAGATCTCCCCCTCCCAAATGATGGGATTAAAGGCATGGGTCACCACTCCCTGATCTTTGTTGCTTGGCTGTGTGGATGATTCTGTCCTCTGACATTCCAGACTATTTTTACTAAACATACCATATATCACAATGCTTTGGTCTGACCAACTAAGAGCACAGTGTCTGAATCAGGGATTTGCATCAGCACCTTGTGCATTCTGGCCCTGGTGTACAATAGTGTCTTGTACTAAAAGGGCCTATGATCCTGGACTAGAAGAGTTATCCAGTG
Source organism: Sigmodon hispidus (assembly GCA_004025045.1). Lineage (NCBI taxonomy): Eukaryota > Metazoa > Chordata > Mammalia > Rodentia > Cricetidae > Sigmodon > Sigmodon hispidus. Next base: position 110,253 of record PVIH01001236.1, read on the forward strand.
CTATTAACTGCATAGAACAATGTCAGCATGTTCCAAACTAAGGCTGAGTGTTCCCAGGTCTGTTATTTTTCACCTGCCTCTACCACAACAATTCTATATAGTCATAATTTTTATAGTGACAAGGAAAACAAGCAAAAAAGAAGGAGATAGAGAACATTTGTCACTAGTACAGTCATTTTATGGACATATAGAACCAGTTTGGCCAAAAGAGAGAGAAAAGCTGCCAAACTGTGGGTTGAAGTGATAGTATTTGTGGTCATCTAGGACATAGATGATCAGTTCATTCTCAGATTCTTTTGAAGAGTTGAAAACATCTTTCTCTGGTTATAGGACATTGAGCTGGTTTACCTACTATAACTCAGCTCAAAACCCATTGATTTGTGCTTTTTTGGACTCATGAAAACTCATCAAAACATTCAAGTAACTTAACAAATACCAATAATTTGTCATCTTGTATCTCAGCCCACATCTGTAATTAAGGAATTGGTGACAGAATGGAAATTTTGTTGTCATTATAACATTTATTATAATATGAATATTTTACTTTAAGTTGAGGAAAAATGATATGTAAATTTAATAGCACATTCTTTATTCTCGTAGGCTCTTGAAAGTATAATCAGTTTAAATCAGTTGAAAGAAACATGATTTAGTAAATATTAGTTTATGCAATATTTCCTAGTACCTCCAACTCAAATCTAGATGCCCTCTTTGCCTGTGACTAATTATTGTCTTCCAAAAACATACCATCTGTTCTTTACTATGAGTAACAAATGAAGCCTCTGGAATAGAGCCTTCTTTTTTTCTTGTTTTACATGTATTATTTTTATTATTATGTTGAATTAAAAAAAGTCACATTTTCTATCCTTTTATATCCCTATTCAAGGTCCCTTCCCCCTCCCACCACATCAGGTCATTCTCTCTTCTCCACATGTCCTCATCTCTCTTATGAGCAGGCGGTCCCAAGATCCCACCATCTCAGTATTGCCCAGTTCAGTCTCCACTCCTGGCAGATCCAGTTTTCTCCCCTCAACATCGAGACTGAGTCAGGTGTTTCTCTAAGGGGAGTGGGATCCAAGGAGTCAGTCCAAGGTGTTTCCCATCCCAAGCTGATCAGTGGTTGTGGTTTGCAGCTTGGGCATGCTTGGCTTTTTTTTTTTTTTTTTTAATAGAGTCCACTAATGATTGAGTATATCCCCTGCTTATCTTTCTGAGTTTGTGATACCTCGCTCAGGAGGATATTCTCCAAATCCATCCATTTGCCTGTGAATTTTAGGATATCATTTTTTCTTACTGCTGAGTAGTATTCCATTGTGTAGATGTACCACAGTTTGTTAATCCATTCTTCATTTGAGGGACATCTAGGTTGTTTCCAGGTTCTTGCTATTACAAATAATGCTGCTATGAACATAGTTGAGCTAATGCCATTGGAGTGCAACTGTGCATCTTTAGGATATACACCCAGAAGTGGTATTGCTGGGTCTTTAGGGAGATTGATTCTCAGTTTTCTGAGAAACAGCCATACTGCATTCCAGAGTGGCTGAACAAGCTTAAACTCCCACCAACAATGGAGGAGTGTTCCCCTTGCTATGCACCCTCTCTAGCATAGGCTATCATATGTATCTTTTATCTTAGCCAATCTGACAGGTGTCAGGTGGTTTCTCAAAGTTGTTTTGATTTGCATTTCTCTGATGGCTAAAGATCATGAGCACTTTTTCAGGTGCCTCTCAGCCATTTGTAATTCTTCTACTGAGAATTCCCTTTTTAGATCTGAACCTCATTTTTTGATTGGGTTATTCAAGGTTTTGAGCTCTAGATTCTTCAGTTCTTTATATATCTTAGAGATCAGTCCTCTATCACTTGTAGGGTTGGTGAAAATCTTTTCCCATTCTGTAGGCTGTAGTTTTGTCCTATTGACAGTGTCCTTGGCTTTACAGAAGCTTCTCAGTTTCAGGAGATCTCACTTATTAATTGTTGAACTTAGTGTCTGTGCTACTGGTGTTATAATTGGGAAGTGGTCGCCTGTGCCAATTCGTAGAAGTGTATTTCCCACTTTCTTTTCTATCAAGTTCAAAGTGACTGGGTTTATGTTGAGGTCTTTGATCCACTTGGATTTGTGTTTTGTGCAGGGTGACAAGAGCTTTCTTTTTAAGGCTAAAATATTTTTATTACATATATTCAGTTTATATATGTTTTCTTGCCTAATTGTTGTGTATCACTGTCATATTTGGTGCTCACAGAGATCAGAAGACTGTATCAGATCCCCTGGTACTGGCATTTAGGAGAGTCATGACCACCATGTGGGTGATGGGACCTGAACCCAGGTTCCCAGAATGAGCACTAGTGTTCTTAACCACTGAGGCATCTCTCTAGTCTCTAGCGATCATCTTTTCTGAGGTTCTTTTAACTCTTTACCTGAAATTTTGTATGGCTAATGTTATAATATACATTGATTTTGTTATGATTTTCTACAAACCTTTTTCTATAGTGTTCATAATAAAAAAAACCACTAAATTTAAAATAATACCTGAAAAAAGAATAGGTCATTTAAGAAATGTCAGTGAGTGTAGAACTATTTAAAAAATGTCCTGGAAGTTTCTCATATCATTCAGGAAATTATACTTAACTCATTTGGTTTTTAATATTAATATTATTAAATATAAGCAAATTTTAGTGTACTTGTCACAAAACAGAAACTAAGAAGATGAATAAATGTTTCAAATTATGACAAATAAAACTGCACAACATTCCTGACATACATTTGAAAAGATAATGCTGTACCATATAAAATTCAAGAAATGAAAACTAAATAAATGCTTCTAAAGACACAAAGTGTAGGCAAAAATATCTCTAATAATAAAATGGATAGCTTACAATTAAACAGTGAAGTGGAAAATTGTTATCATTATATTTAGCCTGTATATGAATGTCCACATGAGTGCACGTGCCTGTGTAAGCCTGTAGCTGACATTAGGAGTCTTCTCCAGTTGGGCTCCCCTTCTTCTTTGAGGAAAGGACACTCAGGTGAACCCATAGCTTGCCAACACCACTATCTTAGCTAGCCTTCTTGTGGCACAACTGTGTCTCTCTCCTCCTGAGCACTGGAATTACAGGTGGGCAGCTATGTCCACCAGACATTCATTGGGGATCTGAGGATCCAGACCTCTATCCCATCATGCATACTGTAAGTATTGTTTACTGAACAACTCCCTGCCTTGAAAGTGTGATTTGTTTTGAATAGACCCATACTGTAACTTAAAATGTATTACTTTTTTGTTGTTATAACTAGGTAAATTTATAAAAACCTATTTTGTAATTTATGATCATTATTATCATTTTATGAAAAATATAATTTCATTTTATACTTTAAACTCAGGGAAGGTTTGTGTTCACATGTGTTGATGTAAGCAAAATTGTTTAAAAATCTTTAAATAAATTTTAATGTGATTTATTTAAATTATAAATTACAACTCAGTATCCCCAAACTAGTACTAACGATGTCCTGACACTCAACTGAAAAGCTTTGTTGATCTTAGGCAAATTCTATAACCGTTTTGTGAAGAAAAATAATTCCAAAATAAAATAGAATCACACATTATGACCCAATACTCAAAGGTTCCATACATGTTTGAGTTTACAGTATCTTTTCAAATAAGTTCCTTAAATCAAAGAAAATTTTCTCTGTGTCATACTACCCTGTGTTCATCATTCCATAAGCAAATCCTTACAGTCCATATCTTCACTTTTCAAAATATCAAAACAGAACTTGAAGAGAGTAGCGGCTCTTATAACTCTGCAACTTATTTCTCCAAAGTAGACCTAAACCTGAAAAGCCAAAGAACTGTTATGCATGAAATTATGATCACTTTCAATAGAAGTGTCATTGATAAAATTTCTTTGAAGGGGAAAAAATTACTTTTAATAAATAAACAAAGCTTGAAATTTTGTGCAAAGTTGTGTTGTTGCAGATATCACAATCACCCACATTGTATAGAAAGGTCAGATGTCACTAGCAAATTAGTAAGGAAAATTTGGTTGTACCACAAACAACATACTTACTTACTGCCAAGTTCTCACTTACCTCACCTACACCATGGGGACTCAGTCCTGGGAACACACTGTATTTGGAATCATTAGGCTGCATTCCTAGGGGTTAAAAGCCTCAGGGCATCACTGAAGGTTATTTAAATCAGGATGAGGATGCTGATAAAAGAAGGGATTTAAAGTGCTTTACAGAATAGACTGCTGCTTTTCAGATCTAAAGAAAGAGATTAAGCAGAGAAAAAATTAAAATAGACTTAAATAGTATCAATATACTAAGAAAGGTTGACTGTGAATTAAGATATTTTAGAAAATGAGAATGCATTAACAATAACATAACCTGTATTTTTTTCTGATGATTTTTTGATCAGCCTACATGGCTATAGATGATAACAGTGGTCTTCTGGATCAAGACAGCACCCTAGGCAGAGAATTGTTCTCTGCCACATCTGTCCAGCTGTGCTTTGAGAACATGAATGGATCATGTGTTAAAAAGCCATACTCCCCAGGCCCCCGCCTCATCCTCTATGCAGTCTTTGGCTTTGGGACTGTGCTGGCTGTGTGTAGAAACCTCCTGGTGATGATGTCAATTCTTCATTTCAGGCAGCTACACTCTCCTGCCAACTTTCTGGTGGCATCCCTGGCCTGTGCTGACTTCTTGGTGGGACTGACCGTGATGCCCTTCAGCACAGTGAGGTCTGTGGAGAGCTGCTGGTACTTTGGGGATATTTACTGTAAATTACACAGTTGTTTTGATATATCATTTTGTAGTTCATCTATGTTTCACCTGTGCTTCATCTCTGTGGATAGATACATTGCTGTCAGTGACCCCCTGACCTATCCCACCAGATTCACAGCAAATGTTTCAGGCAAGTGCATCATCTTTTCCTGGCTCCTGTCCATCATCTATAGCTTTTCCCTTCTTTACACAGGGGCTAATGAAGTTGGGATAGAGGATGTAGTGAGTGCCCTCAGCTGTGTAGGAGGCTGTCAAGTTGCAGTGAATCAAAGCTGGGTCTTCATCAATTTTCTATTATTTTTTATCCCTGCACTTGTCATGATAAGTGTCTACTCTAAGATCTTCCTCATTGCTAAAGAGCAGGCTCAGAAGATTGAGAGAATGAGCGAGCAGACTGCCAAGGCATCAGACAGATACAAGGTCAGGGTGGCCAAGAGAGAGAGGAAAGCAGCCAAAACCCTGGGCATAGCAGTGGCTGCCTTCCTGCTTTCCTGGCTTCCATACTTTATTGACTCCTTCATTGATGCCTTACTGGGGTTCATCACACCTTCTTATGTGTATGAAATACTAATTTGGATCGCTTACTACAACTCAGCCATGAACCCTTTGATTTATGCTTTCTTTTATCCTTGGTTTCGAAAAGCCATCAGACTGATTGTCACTGGCAGAATCTTGAGGGAGAATTCTTCAGCCTCCAACTTGTTTGAGTAGATTTATATTGCCGTTGGCGATTGAAAAGAGATTCACATCAGAACATTACTAGGAAAATAGTGTCCCAAAGCTGATCTTGTAGAGTCATTAACTATGCTTCAGCTCTGTACAAAAGACTTAAGTCCAGCTTTCGTTTTCTTCAAGATTGTAAAATATTTTATAGGTATGATGGAACGAGATGAATCTGGATCTAATTGTTTCATACTATATATTGTATTCATTAATGTTTAACCTCTTCCCCCACCTTTCTAAAATTCTAGCCATTGGCTTTTGTTAAGCAAGTTAAGGCTCAATTTTGAATATATAGTCTTTCAATTCTTTAGTAGTATTTTTCAGATACAATGTAAATGAAATAAAAAGACCCTATGGACTGTCTTTTTGTCAGAGAATGGGTTCTCTATGCAATGAGGCCCAGGTTGACACTTTGTAAAATGTTATTTTTAAGGTCAGGAAGCAATATATCAAGATGTGTGTGTATTAACTACTATCTCCTCAGTTGTTTACAGAGTAAAAAATAATGCTACAAATAGTAGCATGTGTTCAGTGATCTGCTTTCTAGGGAACAAGCACACAGAAGAATAGTCATAGGTCAATTGCTTTGCAATAAATAAATAAACACAAGAGCCAAATTAATAATGTGTTCACAAATGAAAACATTAGGATAAAGAGCAAACTATTCAGTCAGCCTGAGGCTGTGAAAACATTTTTATTAGGATCCATATATGTATTTCTAAAGCCACTAAAAAGTCTGAATTCATCTTTAAAATTATTTTGCATATGGCCAACTGTGTGTTTTATAGATAACATTACTAATAAAGTAGACAACAGTGTATAATACAGGAATAAACAAACTTCATGCTCTACTTTAAATGTTTCAGACAAAAAAATTATAGACATGTAAGCATTGGAGATGAAGGTCCAATTCTGCACTTTAGAGTATCTGCTGACTTTGCAGAGGTAGCCAGTTAGCAGCACTGCTCTATGGTTTCTATATCAGCTCCTGCATCCAGGATCATGATCTGTTATAATTCCTGCCCTGAAATTCCTCAGTGATGGGCTGTTTCCTGGTAGTGTAATATAGGCTGAAATAAATCATTTTCCCCAAAGTTTCCTTTGTCGTGGTATTATATCATGGTAGAGGGGTTATAGCAGGCTGGGACATGAAGGGCTGAAAATAAAACCTCAGTTCAGTTTGACTTTACCCACCTGCATCAAAACTGAGATATTCTGATGCAAGATGGTTTATTGTAAGCATATTTAAACACAATAGAATGTCAAAAAAGTTTTCTAGGCAACAATAATTCCAATTCTACGCACATAATAATGCTTAGTGTGGGGCTACATAGAGACTTTTTTGCAAACTACATGTGATGATGAGGCTGTTTTCTGTGGCTAAAAGGCCATGAATCTATTGTGGTTTCCAAACAAGATAACCAGTGAACCCAGTAGTAGACACAATGCCTCTGCAACTGGAAGCATACAACATGGAGGCGACTTAATCCTTCTGATATTTGTGTGGAATTTATGAGATATTATTCTGTGTTGTGAATTGAGTGTATTTATTTTTCATCACAATCAAGTACAACAGGTAAGACTGTTTCTTTATTATGCAATGTTCTTAGGTCAAAAGAATCAAGTCTCATGTCTAATGTCATAATAATCAGATGTGAACATGCACCACCCAGGATTCAGCAAGCAAGTTGTGTTTATGCTAAATGTGCCTGCTCTCATGAAGAACAATGTGGCCAAATTGTTTAAAGCACATGTTATAGAACACATATATTTTACATAATTAAGTCAGTAAAAATATGATTTCTATCAAGAAGATTATAATTAAATGCCTATATTTGTAAATATACATGTACTTTTATGTATAGATGTATGTGTATTTATATAGGCTCATATAAGTGTGTATTTTATATATATGTGGGGGAGTGAATATATATGTTTGCATGTATGTGTGTATGTGTGTGGTATATTTTAATTTAATTTGACTACTTGTGCTTTTTATTCTTTCTGGCCTATGTATTAGGATATTGTAGTAAAAAATAGTAATCATGTAAGTTTAACGTTGCATGTGATCATTGTGATATTTTACATAGTATATACCAATTTAACCATTCAAGTATTTACAGTAGGCTAGTCTAGAATCAGCCTACTTAGCTAACAATAGACAAATGAATGAAGGAAATGTTATATACATATAATATGGATACTACTTAATCACAGAACATAAAATTACTTGTGATTCTATCTTTTGGGAGATGGAGACAGGAGTATAGTAGTTCAAGCTCATATTTATTTCTTAAGAGTGTTTAAGGGAAAATTATGCAACATGAAGTTTTGAATGAAGATCTACAACTCCTTAGAATTTACAATAGTGAACAGGATGTATGGCTCTCATGAAGTACCCAGGTGAGTTTCTAGGTCCCACATAAGGTAGTACAAATTGCCTGTAATACAAGAACAAGTGCATCAAGCTTCCCTTTGTACGTACAGACACAAGAATAAACCCATATACAGTCATACAGATAAAAGCCAAACATGACAGTGTGTACCTGTTACCAAGCACTGTGGGACAAGGACAGGTGGATCTAATGGGTTCCCTGGATATATTCTCTAGTTCAGTAGGAAATAACAAGCCCCATATTTAATTATAGAGCATATCTCAGAACTAAAAGGAAAAGCAACCTGCCTACTATCTATCTACATCCTCCACATCATATACCAACATGGACAGAGACACCAATTATCATCCAATTATAATCACTTTTCTTCCTGGTACAGTCTCACTATGTAGCCCTTCCTGGCCAGGAACTTACACTTTAGACCAAGATAGTCTTGAACTTGTACAGATTCACCTTTCTGTACCTCCTCAGTGAGGGGTTAATGTATGTGCCACTATGGTTGACCATATAGGGTTATTTGTTAGTGTGTATGTATGTTTACTTATAACTTTTTGTTTTTATTAAAATGTGAGAATTTCTCTAATTTGTTCTTTGATACCATCTCTGCCATTTTTATCACTGAGCACATTCTCTGTTAAATACCATATATTAAAAAGAGAATTACATAAGCTTCCTCTATTGCGTGTACCTCACCATTGGGGGATTCCTGTTGTCATTGTTTCTGACTGGAATTTGGCTCTCTTTCCTGGGAGATTTTCCTCACTCCACTCAACATTAGAAGAGGGAGTAGTAAGGAATAGCAATCTTAAACTTCGTCACAGTTTCAGGGCTTTGACAATGAAGTCAGTCCGAGACACACAGACCAGGTACAGATAATGACTGGTTAAATTACAAAGTCACAGCGAATATTTGCTGCATATTTTCTGAAGATTAATTGCTGCTGGATTAAAAACATATTTCTCAGATTGCATTTCAAAGTAAGAATCATGACCATAGCAATGACATTTATGGGACACACAAATTTAGCTAGAATTAACAACTGCATTACAGGTTCACAGATTGAAGCTGAAATCAAGATGTGACAGGGAGTGAGGGCAGGTTTTGCTGATGACACACACCTTGGATAAGCAAAGTCATGAGGGTTTTTCTTTCCCTTCAGCAAATAAAAGGCTGTTGTGCTATATGATCTGTGAAAGTTCAGAATTGGTACCCATATAAACAGTAGTACCAAGAAAAAATTTATCATTTTCTCTCGTATCCCTGTGCTATAATAACCCAAAGGAGTCCTGTGTCAGAACCTGTTCAACTGGGTCTTTGGTCATCCTCTACACAGTCTTTCCTTTAGGGCAGTGATGTCTATATTGAGAACCTTCCAAAGATCAGGTTCACCACTGATTTCAAGCAACTAGATTTCTTCATTGTATTTCTGGCTTATTCTGATTCTGGGTGGGAGTCTTTGGGATGCCTTTCCTCACGATCACATCCACTGAGAGTTGCTGGAACCTTGGGGGAATCTTCTCTACTTTTCTCAGCTGCTAAGATGGGACATTTTATGACTCTTCCACCCATGCTTCATCTCCATCGACAGATACATACAGTAACTGACTCTTTTTAATGCAGGCATTCTATTTGGTAGTATAATAAAAATCTGGAGCCAGATATCGAGGAAAAATTGAAATAACAGAGTGCTATAGTAACGAACCACAGCCACTTCTCACCCAGCCAACTCATCAGGCCTGTCTCAGGAATCCTCCACACTCAAGCTTCTCTTTCCTCAGCAGACAACAGAAGTAGCAGAGACAGCTGAGATCCTCTCTTCCTTCCCTCTGACCAGCTGTCTTAATTGCTGGTTAAGCAATCCTAGAGCAAGGAGTAAAGGTGTCCACCACAGCCTGGCTGTTAGACCTAGAACTCTGAAATTCAGATGGATCTCTGCTTCCTGAGGGATTAAAGGGATTAAAGGCATGGGTCACCACTCCCTGACCTTTGTGGCTTGGCTCTATGGATGATTGTATCCTCTCATATTCCAGACTATTTTTACTAAATATACCATATATCACAATGCTTTAGCCTGACCAACTAAGTGCACACTTTCTGAATCAGGGATGTGCATCAGCATCTTCTGCATTCTGGCCCTGGTGTACAATAGTGACTTGTTCTGAAAGGGTCTATGACCCTGGGCTAGAAGAATTATCCAGTGCTATTAGCTGCATAGAACAATGTCAGTATGTTCCAAACTGATGCTGAGTATTCCTAGGTCTGTTATTTCTCAGACCTTCCTCTGTAACAGCAATTCTATAAAGTCATATATTTATACAGTGACAAGAAAACAAGCAAAAAAGAAGAAGACAGGAAACATCAGTCACAAGCACAGTCATTTTTAAGGACATATAGAACCAGTTTGGCCAAAAGAGAGAGAAAAGCTGCCAAACTGTGGGTGGACGTGATAGTATTTGTGATCATCTAGGACACATATGATCAGTTCATTCATGGATTCTTTTAAAGAGTTTAAAGCACCTTTCTCTGGCTATAAGACATTGAGCTGGTTTACCTACTATACCTCAGCTCAAAACCCATTGATTTGTGCTTTCTTTTGACTCAGGAGAACATTGAAACATTCAGTAACTTAACAGGTGCCAATAATTTGTCACATTGTAACTCAGCCCAAATCTGTAATTAAGGAATTGGTGATAGAATGGAAATTTTGTTGTCAATTTAACAGTTAATACATAGATCATGAAAATGTTGCTTGAAGTTATGGTGGAAAAATGATATGTAAATTTTATAGCATAGTCTTCATTCTAGTAGGTTCTTGGTGGCATAATCACCTTAAATCACTTGAAATGGAACATGGTTTAGTAAATATTAGTTTATGCAATATTTCCTAGTACCTCCAACTCAAACCTAGGTGCCATCTTTGTCCATGGCTAATTATTGTCTTCCAAGAGCCTCCCATCACTGCCTTGCTGTCAGTAACACATGAAGTTTCTACAATACAAATTTCTTTTTAAGTCTAAACTATTGTTATTAGGTGTATTAATTTTATATGTCCTTTCCTTGCCTGTATTGATATGTACTACTTGAATATTTAGTGCTCATGGATTTCAGAAGATGGTATCAGTTCCCCTGGAACTGGCATTAATGAGAGTCGTGAACTACCATGTGGATGATGGGAACTGAAACCAGGTCCCTGGCAGAAGCACAAGTGTTTTAAATCACTGAGCTATCTGTCCAGTCTCTAGAGATTGTCTTTTCTGAGGTTCGTTTAACTCTTTATCTGAAATTTTGATGTCTAATGTCATATTATTCATTAATCTTGTTATGATTTTCTCCAAACACTCATATTTCTACAATAATAAAAACCCATATTGTAAGATAATATCTGAGAAATAATAGATCAGTTAAGAAATAGCAGAGACTGTAGAACTATTAAAAAATGTTAAGTGAGTTACTCAGATCATTCAGGTTATTATAGTTAATTCATTTGAATTTTCAAGTAATTGAAGAAAAGCTTGGTTTTACTTCATAGAACAAGTATTAATATTATTAAATATAAACAGATGTTAGCATACTTGTGACAAAACAGAAACTCAGAAGATGAATAAACATTTGAAATTATGACCTATAGAAATTGCACAACATTCCTGATAATTAAAAGATAATGCTATGCCATAAAAAATCCAAACATTGAAAACTAAATAAATGTCACTAAAGTCATAAGTATAGAGAAAAATATCATCATTAATACAAAGCACAGCTTACAATTAAACAGAGAAGTGGAAAATTGTTATCATTATATTTAGCCTGTATATGAATGCCCAGATGAGTGCACGTGTCTGTGGAAGCCTGCACCTGACATTAGGAGTCTTCTCCAGTTGGGCTCCCCTTCTTCTTTGAGGAAAGGACACTCAGGTAAACCCAAAGCTTGCCATCACCACAATTTTAGCTAGCCTTCTTGTGCTGGGACACAACTGTGCCTCCCTCCTCCTGAGCACTGGAATTACAGGTGGGCAGCTATATCCACCAGACATTCATTGGGGTTCAGAGGTTCCAGACCTCCATCCCATCACCTGTACTGACAGCACTGTTTACTGGACAACTTCTTGACTTGAAAGTGTGGTTTACTATGAAAAGAACCATACATATAACTCAAGGTTTTTGAGTTACAGTAGGAAAATAAGAAAATTCTATTTTTATATTATTATTACTATTATCATGAAAAATATAATTCCATTTTAACTACAAATAAACTATAGGGAAGTTTCCTGTTGACATATACTGCCAAAAGCTACACAAAGTATTTAAAAAAAATCTTTAAATAGATTGTAATGTGTAGTATATAGAGTATAATTTGCAACTCAATACCAAAAAAAAGTAGTTACAATGTCCAGTCATTCAACAGAAAAATCTTTTCAGACTCTAGGCAGAGTCTGTAACAGGGTTCTGTGAAGAGAAACATTTCCAAAAGAAAACAGAATCATACATTACAACTCAAGTTCCTTCCACATTTGAGCTTTAGCGAATCATTCTAATGATACCATTAAATCCAAAAAGAAGCCCCTGTTTGTTATAACAGACCCTAGCTTCATTCCATAACAAACCCTTGTAGTCTATACCCTCACTTTCCTAAATCAGAAATATTAAAGCTAAACCTGGAGAAGACTAGGTGTTTAATGACTCTGCATCCCATGTCTTTAACATGGACCAATGCCTGACAGATGAACAACTTTATACAGAAATAATTTGAACTTTATTTTTTTAAAATATTGTTTTATTAAACCAGTAGTAGGGACAAAATATTTACAATGCACAAAAGCATAATTTCACAGCATGTGAGACTGATTCTTACACCCATAGCATTTAATCAATAAAGAGTCATTGATTAAAATTTCTCACAAGGGGAAAGGTCACTTTTAATAAATGAACAGACCTTCAAATTCTGTGCAAAGTTCTGTGGAGCAGATATCACAATCACCTACATTGTATAGAAAGGTCAGTTGTCACTAGCAAATGAGTAAGGAAAATTTGGTTGTGGCACAAACAACATACTTACTTAGTGCCAAGTTCTCACTTACCTCACCTACACCATGGGGACTCAGTCCTAGGGACACACTGTATTTGGAATCATTAGGCTGCATTCCTAGGGGTTAAAAGCCTCAGGGCATCACTGAAGGTTATTTAAATCAGGATGAGGATACTGATAAAAGAAGGGATTTAAAGTGCTTTACAGAATAGACTGCTGCATTTCAATTTCTAAAGAAATAGATTAGGCACAGAAAAAATTAAAATAGACTTAAATAGTGTCCATATACTAAGAAAAGTTGACTGTGAATTAAGACAATGTTTTAGAAAATGAGAATGCACTAACAATAACCTAACCTGTATTTTTTTCTGAGGATTTTTGGATCAACATACATGGCTACAGTTGATAACAGTCCTTTTTGGGATCAACACAGCACCCTGAGCAGAGAACTGTTCTCTGCCACACCTGTCCAGCTGTGCTTTGAGAACGTGAACGGATCCTGTCTCAGGAACCCATACTCCCCAGGCCCCCGCCTCATCCTCTATGCAGTCTTTGGCTTTGGGACTGTGCTGGCTGTGTGTGGAAACCTCCTGGTGATGATGTCAATTCTTCATTTCAGGCAGCTACACTCTCCTGCCAACTTTCTGGTGGCATCCCTGGCCTGTGCTGACTTCTTGGTGGGACTGACAGTGATGCCCTTCAGCACAGTGAGGTCTGTGGAGAGCTGCTGGTACTTTGGGGATATTTACTGTAAATTGCACACTTGTTTTGATGTATCATTTTGTACTTCATCTATGTTTCACCTGTGCTTCATCTCTGTGGACAGATACATTGCTGTCAGCGACCCCCTGACCTACCCCATGAGGGTCACAGCAAGTGTTTCTGGCAAGTGCATCATCTTCTCCTGGCTCCTGTCCATCATCTATACCTTTTCCCTTCTTTACACAGGAGCTAATGAAATTGGGATAGAGGACCTAGTGAGTGCCCTCAGCTGTGTGGGCGGCTGTCAACTGGCAGTGAATCAAAGCTGGGTCTTCATCAATTTTCTATTATTTTTTATCCCCGCACTTGTCATGATAAGTGTCTACTCTAAGATCTTCCTCATTGCTAAAGAGCAGGCTCAGAAGATTGAGAGAATGAGTGAGCAGACTGCCAAGGCATCAGACAGATACAAGGACAGGGTGGCCAAGAGAGAGAGGAAAGCAGCCAAAACCCTGGGCATAGCAGTGGCTGCCTTCCTGCTTTCCTGGCTTCCATACTTCATTGACTCCATCATTGATGCCTTCCTGGGGTTCATCACACCCACATATGTTTATGAAATACTAGCTTGGATCGCTTACTACAACTCAGCCATGAACCCTTTGATTTATGCTTTCTTTTACCCTTGGTTTCGAAAAGCCATCAAACTGATTGTCACTGGCAGAATCTTGAGGGAGAATTCCTCAGCCACCAACTTGTTTCTTGAGTAGATTTTTGGTGAAGTTGGGGATTGAAATAGATTCACAGCAGGATATTACTGGGAAAACTCTGTCCCAAATATAAACTTGTAGAGTCATAAATTATTCTTCAGCTCTGACCAAAAGACTTAAATCCAGATTTTTTTTTTTTTTGGTCAAGCTTGCAAAATTATTTTCTATCTATGATAGAACTAGATGAATCTGGATTTAATCGTCTCCTACTAAATATTGTATTTGATAGTGTTGCTTGGTCTCCAGTAACCTCTTCCCCCACCTTTCTAAAATTCTAGCCGTTGGCTTTTGTTAAGCAAGTTAAGGCTCAATTTGGAATATATAATCTTTAAATTCATTAGTAGTATTTTTGATATAATGTAAATGAAGTAGATATCCTACAGACTGTCTCTTTCTCATAGAACAGATGTGTATATGGTTCTCTATACACTGAGGCCCACGTTGACACTTTTGAAAATGTTATTTTTAAGGTCAGGGAAACATAAATGAAGATGTATATGTATCTCCTTAGTTGTTACAGAGTAAAAAATGATGTTACAAATAGTACCATGTGTTCAGTGATTTGCTTTGGAGGGAACAAGCCCACAGAAGAATAGTCACAGGTCAATAGTGTTGCAAGTTATTAATTGTTTAAATCAAAGATTATTCTTGATTTAATTTAATTTAAATATCAGCTCATCCTTCACTTACCTTGTAATTTTCTTATAGTGTTTTAGAAGTTCTCAAAAACAAACACAATGGCCAAGTTTATAATTTGTTCATAAAAAGAAAATATTAGGATAAAAAGCAAATTATTCAGTCAGGCTGAGGCTGGAAAACACATTTTTATTAGGATCCACAGATGTATTTCTAAAGCACCAAAAAGTCTGAATTCATCTTAAAAATTATTCTGCATATGGCCAACTATGAACTAGTAGGGAACCATGAACAATAGAGGAATAAACAAACTTCATGCTCTATTCTAAAAGTTTCAGAAAAAAATATTAGACATGTAAACTTTGGGGATGAAGCCACAGCTCTGCAGTTAAGATCATTCACTGATTTTGCAGATGTAGCCAATAAGCAGTACACTTCTATGACTTCTGCATCAACTCCTGCCTCTGGGTTCGTGGCCTGTTTGAATTCCAGCCCTGAATTTCCTCAGTGATGGGCTGTTATCTGGTAGTATAATATAGGCTGAAATAACCATCCTCCCAAAGTTTCTTTGGTCATGTTATTGTATCACAGCAGAGTGTATCCCTGCATGTAGCAGTTAGGGAATTAAAGAGGAGAGAATAAAACTAAGTTCAGTTTGACTTTATTCACCCAAATCAAACCTCAGGGATTCTGATGAAAGGTAGTTTATTGTAAGCATATTTAAACATAATTGAATCTCAAAAAAGTTTTGCTGACAACAATAATTCCAGTTCTAAGCACACAATTAAGCTTAGGATTGAGCTACATAGAGACTTCTTTGCCAATTGCATGTGACCATGTGAATGCTTTCTATGGCAAAAGGCCATGAATCTATTGTGGTTTCCCAACAAGATAATCAGTGAACCCAGTAGCAGACACACTGCCTCTGAAACTGGAAGTATACAACGTGGAGGGGACTTAAGTTTTCTGATGTTTACCTGTAATTTATGAGATGTTATTCTGTGCTGTAAACACAGTGTATTTACTTTTCACCCCCATCTATTAGAACAGGTAAAATTGCTTCTTTATTACTGAATGACCTTAGGTCAAAAGAAGTCAAGTCTCATGTCTAGTATCATTATAATCTGATGTGAACTTGCACCACCTAGGATTCAGAGAGTAAGTTGTGTTTATGCTAAATATGCCTCCTTTTATGAAGAACAATGTGGCCAAATTGTTTAGAGCACATGTTATAGAACACATAAATTTTACACAATTAAGTCAGTAAAAATATGATTTCTATCAAGAAAAATATATTTGTATATGTACATGTGCTTTTATGTATAGATGCATGTGGATTTATAAAGGCTCATATAAGTGTGTATTTTATATATGTGTGTGTATGTGGGTGAATATATATGTTTGCATGTATGTGTGTATGTGTGTGCTATTTTTTAATTTAATTTGACTACTTGTGCTTTTTATTCTTTCTGGCCTATGTATTAGGATATTTTAGTAAAAATTAGTAATCATGTAAGTTTAACGTTGCATGTGGTCATTGTGATATTTTACACAGTATATACCAATTTAACCATTCAAGTATTAAAATGTGGAATTGCTCAATTACTTAGAAGATATTTAAGCCCATATGTAATCTGACTTTTTTTTCACACTTCACATGCTGACATATTGTCATCTCAAGGCCTTGTACCACCCTCAGAATCACACAGATTCTGGTGGGTCATATCTTGTGTCTTCCCCCTGGGGTTTGGAATATAAAGTTTAAATAAGAACTCAGGAATCATCTGACTACATACTGTTGAAAATTTTTGCTACAATAATTTTAAATTTTGATTATTTAAGAAGTATCCAGGAAGCAATTAAGCATCAATTGTTACTTATATTCAATATATAAATGAGATATCTCAAAACAAGTGATGATGCACTATGGAATATTTAAGTTATTCAGAAAAGATATACCGAGATATTAAGTCAGTATTAAGAATATAACATTCCCTGTGCCTAGAAGATATTTGTGGTGATGGATAAAGGTCTTAATGCATTTGCTAAATATATGTATGTTCTGTGATATGGGAGACACCAGATTCCAATGGGAGAATCTACTGTGCTTCACCGTGTGTGACAGATTTTCTATGGATCCCTGCTTTGCATTCTGTCTATGATGACAAAAAACTTAATGTGATTTTCATAAGGTCACATAGTGAAAAAAGTCATGCCTCTGGAAAATGTATTGACAAGATGGTTGAAGATTTAATTCCTACTTGTGCCTCTTTATTTAGTAATATTCCTAAGTTTCCAATGTGTTTAATTAGAGCAGATAGAAGATAAAATTGGGAAGGTAACTTAAGTGTTTCAGAGAGACCTTCACTAGTCTTCTCTGTCACATAAAATGTGTGGCTTCCACATGCACCGAACACTCATGGATGGTGAAGAGCTTGACAGTGCTTGCATGGACTCCATACAGAAACTGTGGATATAGGAAGGTCAGCTTGATGCAAGCCCTGTGTAGTTGGGGTTGTTATGCCTCCCACAGAGTACTGAAATGAGTTCATCATGATTAGAGTCTAGACATTGAGATGAAGTCCACCAGTTGAGGGCTAAGAACCAAAACAACTGGTTATGAAATTATTTCATTCATTTTCATCTATGTTTTACTCTCCATTGTAGGATAGAAACAGAAAAGGATATTTCCTCAAAGCAAACATTATTCACTATTGCTTTATCCAGCACTGGAAGAAAGCGTGACAGACCTCAGATATGGAGTGATCTTTTGGAACTGAAGCTGAAAGAAGTCCAAACTTTAAATACTCATAGGGAGTGACTGAAGCTTTACCAAACAAAGAAAAAGAAGACTGGATACAGGACACTTACTGACTATGGTTGACACAATCATAATTTCATACAGGTTCACACCCATTCTTAAGAATTCCCTAGGCAATTGACAATGTCTATAAGAAATACTTTGAAAATACACATAGACTATGGAGTGAATCAATCTGAACTCATATAATTATTCATGAACCCCAAAAATTTCCTATACCTTTTAGCAGACAGTTTGCTGCATGCATTCAGTAATCACTGTTGTTCATGTCCAGCTAGGTATTTTGACTTTCTTTATTTTTATTTTTTTAAGGAACAAATTAAACATTTATTCTTTCACAAATGCCATTCAAAACATAAACCTCCAAGACCATAAAACCAACAAAAATTACACAAAATTTTAAGCATGTTTAGAAACACTGAAGAATACAAGGCTAATATTTTGGACATCAATAAAATGATTTCAAAGTTTGCATAGAAACTCAAAAAACCAAAAATAGTCAAGACAGTACTACAAAAAAAGTCAAAGCACTGATATTATGAGACATCAGAACTTATTACCCAGGTACACTAATCAATATATTGTAAAAAATATACCAGAAGACCATCTGAGTGGCAAAGAAGGCAGATTAATGCATCTACTCTATATAAAACTGTAATGCCTAACAGACTATAGTGTATTTCCTTTCTCTTCTTTTTTGAAAAAAAGGACTTTATCTTCTAAAAACTAAAAATATAATAAAAAAGAGTGACAAGAAAAAAGATAAAAATGTAACAATATCATTGTGTGGAATGAATAGTGTTGAGATCGAATAAACAGCAGAAGACTATAGTAAATGTAATTTTCAGATCCCAAGGTGTTCAGTGGTTGTTTGTAGTTTGGGTGTTTTATACATTTTTTGTTATTAGGAAGTTTCATTTTTTTTTTATTTCTTTTCTTAACATTAGGTTCAGGTTATGGAATCACAAAACTCAAAACTACAAGGAGACTAATAATAGTTTTCTCATGGAATAAAAGAACATTATTTTTTAAATATACATATATATATATGTAAAATACAGTGAAAAAAAGAAATATGTAACAATGCCATTGTGTAGAATGACTAGTGTTGAGATCATTTGCAGCTTGGGTGTTCTTTACATTTTTTAAGTCCACTAATGAGTGAGTACATCCCCTGCTTATATTTCTGGGTCCTCAATTCAATTTCAATGATCCATAAGTCTATTTGATGCCGGTACCAGGCTGTTTTTATTACTATAGCTCTATAGTGTAACTTGAAATCGGGGATGGTGATGCCTCCTGAGGTTGTTCTGTTGAGCAAAATTGTTTTGGTAATCCTGGCTTTCCTGTTATTCCAAATGAAATTGAGAATTATCCTTTAAGGTCTGGAAAAAATTGTCTTGGATTTTTGATGGGAATTGCATTGAATCTGTAGATTGATTTTGGTAAGATTTCCATTTTTTCTATGTTTATCCTATCTATCCAGGAGCATGGGAGGTCTTTCCATTTTCTGACATCCTCTTTGATTTCTTTCTTCAGTGATTTAAAGTTTTTGTAAAACAGATCTGTTACTTCTTAGGTTTTATTTACACCGAGGTATTTAATGCTATTTGCAGCTATTATAAAGGGTGATGTTTCCCTTATTTCTTTTTCAGCCCTTTTATCTTTAGTTTATAGAAGGGCTTCTGATTTTTCTGTGTTAATCTGGTATCCTCCTACATTACTGAAGGGGTTCATCAGCTGTAGAAGCTCCCTGGTAGAATGTTGTGGGTCACTTATGTATATAATCATATCATCTGCAAACACATAGAGTTACACTTTGATTTCCTTGTTTTTGGTTCTTGCATTCATCTAATCCTGAAGTTTTTAACTTGTGGGTCATAACTAGTGTATTAGGTTGAACTACCATTTCACTGGGGTCACATAGCAGATATCCTGAATATGAGATATTTACATTACAATTCTTGACAGCAAAATTACAGTTATAAAGTAGCAATGAAATACTTTTATGGTGGGGGTGAGGTTTTCCCACATGAGGAGCTGTACAAAATTCTCACAGCATTAAGGAGACTGAAAACCACTGGATTAGGTTCTAATCCATAAGTCAGGGCATAAGATTCTTGTCCTTATTTGTCTCAGTAAATTTCTTAACTATGGTTGTGCTATGACCATAGACTACATTACTACTTCCTTCTCTTAAAAAGGATGGCTCACACTATTTATCAATTGAATGGTTAAAAGTTAGTGGACTTTTAATAATATTTTAGGAGCCAACAACCTGTAAAACAATGACCCGGGGCAGAAATGAGATATAAAAATTTATGCTCCTCAAAGAACCAAAATTTGGCATGAGAATCATGCTGTCAGTATTACAATCTTAAACCCCAGGGAGGTAAAATTTATGTCTAATCTTGATCTGACTTTTTTCAGACCCATTTACTGAAAAGTAATTTTTTTAAACAACAGTCAATGTCGCATTTGTACTAAAATTTTATAGACATTGGGAATATCTTCTAGTTAACAACAAGTTTTCATGAAATTAGCCTAAAAGCAAAAATAAAATTAACCTTGGTACCATTATTGTGTTTAGGCCTCCTAGTGTAATAATGAAATAATTACTTTATATGTTTGCCTGTATCTGGCTGTCTGTGTGTTACTGCACTCTAGGACACTGACCTTCCCATTTTTTTGATTAATGCATCTCTAGTCACTAACACATGATATACATTATTTGTTTAAGTGCACCCTAATGAATCAAAGTCAGTATATAATATATATGTATATGTAAATATACATGTATACATATCTATATAGTCCCGTTTAGTGCTGCAGTGTTTACAATGGCTAGTCTAGAATCAGCCTACTTAGCTAACAACAGAAGAATGAATTAAGGAAATGTTACATACATATAATATGGATACTACTTAATCACAGAACATAAAATTACTTGTGATTCTATCTTTTGGGAGATGGAGACAGGAGTATTGGAGTTCAAGCTCATATTTATTTCCTAAGAGTGTTAAAGTGCAATTTATGCAACATGAAGTTTTGAAAGAAGGTCTACAACTCCTTAGAATTTACAGTAGTGAACAGGATGTATGGCTCTCATGAAGAACCCAAGGTGAGTTTCTAGGTCCCACATAAGGAAGTATAAACTGCCTGTAATACAAGAACAAGTGCATCTAGCTTCCCTTTGCACCTACAGACACATGAATAAATCCATATACAGCCATACAGATAAAAGTCAGGTGTGACAGTGTGTGCCTGTTACTAAGCACTTGGGACAAGGACAGGTGGATCTAATGTGTTCTCTGGATATTTTCTCTACTTCAGTAAGAAATAACAAGCCCCATATTTAATTATAGAGCATATCTCAGAACTAAGAGAAAAGAAACCTGCCAACCATCTATCTATACCCTCCACATAACATACCAACAAGGACAGAGATTCCAATTATTGTCCAATTACAATCACTTTTCTTTCTGGTAGGGTCTCACTATGTACCCATGCTGGCCTGGAACTTACACTTTAGACCAAGCTAGTCTTGAACTTGTACAGATTCACCTTCCTCTGCCTCCTCAGTGAGGGGTTAATGTATGTGCCACTATGGTTGACCATATTGGGATATTTGTTAGTGTGTGTATGCTTTCTTTTAACTTTTGTTTTTATTAAAAAGTGAGAATTTCTCTCATTTGTTCTTTGATACCATCTCTGCCATTTTTATCACTGAGCACATTCTCTGTTAAATCCCATATATTAAAAAGAGAATTATGTAAGCCTCCTCTCATTACATGTACCTCACCGGTGATTTGGGGATTCCTGTTGTCATTGTTTCTGACAAGCAATTTGGCTCTGTTTCCTGGAATATTTTCCTCACTCCACTCAACATTAGAAGAGGGAGTAGTAAGGAATAACAATCTTAAACCTCATCACAGTTTCAGGGCTTTGACAATGAGGACAGTCCGAGACACACAGACCAGGTACAGATAATGACTGGTTAAATTACAAAGTCACAGCAGAAGATTTGCTGCACATTTTCTGAAGATTAATTGCTGCTGGATTAAAAACATATTTCTCAGATTGCATTTCAAAGTAAGAATCATGACCATAGCAATGACATTTATGGGACACACAAATTTAGGTAGAATTAACAACTGCTTTATAGGTTCTCAGATTGAGGCTGAAATCAAGATGTGATATGGAATGAGGGCAGGTTTTGCTGATGACACACACCTTGGATAAGCAAAGTCATGAGGGTTTTTCTTTCCTTTCAGCAAATAAAAGGCTGCTGTGCTATGTGATTTGTGAGAGTTCAGAATTGTTACCCATATAAACAGTAGTACCAAGAGAAAAGATTTATCATTTTCTCTCGTATCCCTGTGCTATAATAACCCAAAGGAGTCCTGTGTCAAAACCTGTTCAACTGGGTCTTTGGTCATCCTCTACACAGTCTTTCCTTTAGGGCAGTGATGTCTGTATTGAGAACCTTCTAAAGATCAGGCTCACCACTGATTTCAAGTAACTAGATTTCGTCCTTGTATTTCTTATCTGATTCTGGGTGGGAGTCTTTGTGATGCTTTTCCTCACGATCACATCCACTGAGAGTTGCTGGAATCTTGCCGGAATCTTTTCTACTTTTCTCAGCTGCTATGATGGGACATTTTGTGACTCTTCCCTCTTCCACCCATGCTTCGTCTCCATTGACAGATATATCACTGTAACTGACCCTTTGTTAATGCAGGCATTCTATTTGGTATTATAATAAAAATCTGGAGCCAGATATCGAGGAAAAATTGCAATAACAGAGAGCTAGAGAAACGAACCACAGCCACTTCTCACCCAGCCAACTCATCAGGCCTGTCTCAGGAATCCTCCACACTCAAGCTTCTCTTTCCTCAGCAGACAACAGAAGTAGCAGAGACAGCTGAGATCCTCTCTTCCTTCCCTCTGACCAGCTGTCTTAATTGCTGGTTTAACAATCCTAGAGCAAGGATTAAAGGTGTCCACCACAGCCTGGCTGTAACACCTAGAACTCAGAAATTCAGATGGATCTCTGCTTCCTGAGGGAAGGGATTAAAGGCATGGGTCACCACTCCCTGACCTTTGTGGTTTGGCTCTGTGGATGATTCTATCCTCTCATATTCCAGACTATTTTTACTAAATATACCATATATCACAATGGTTTGCTCCGACCAACTACGTGTACACACTTTGAATCAGGGATTTGCATCAGCATCTTCTGCATTCTGGTCATGGTGTACAATAGTGACTTGTTCTGAAAGGGTCTATGACCATGGGCTAGAAGAATTATCCAGTGCTATTAGCTGCATAGAACAATGTCAGTATGTTCCAAACTGATGCTGAGTGTTCCCAGGTCTGTTATTTCTCAGACCTTCTGTAACAGCAATTCTATAAAGTCATATATTTATACAGTGACAAGAAAACAAGCAAAAAAGAAGAAGATAGAAAACATTAATCACAAGCACAGTCATTTTTAAGGACATATATAACCAGTTTGGCCAAAAGAGAGAGAAAAGCTGCCAAACTGTGGGTTGAAGTGATAGTATTTGTGATCATCTAGGACATATATGATCAGTTCATTCATGGATTCTTTTAAAGAGTTTAAAACACCCTTCTCTGGCTATAAGACATTGAGCTGGTTTACCTACTACAACTTTGCTCAAAATCCATTGATTTGTGCTTTCTTTTGACTCAGTAGAACATTGAAACGTTCAGTAACTTAACAGGTGCCAATAATTTGTCACCTTGTAACTCAGCCCAAATATGTAATTAAGGAATTGGTGACAGAATGGAAATTTTGTTGTTAATATAACAGTTATTATATAGATCATGAAGATGTTACTTTAAGTTAAGGAGGTAAAATGATATGTAAATTGTATAGCATAGTCTTTATTCTAGTAGGTTCTTGGTGGCATGATCACTTTAAAACACTTGAAAGGAACATGGTTTAGTAAATATTAGTTTACCTCCAACTCAAATCTAAATGTATTGTTTGTCCATGGCTAATTATCATCTTCCAAGAGCCTTCCATCCATACTTTACTATGAGTATCAAATTAAGCTTCTACAACACTGATTTCTTTTAAAGTCTAAAATATTTTTATTAGGTGTATTAATTTTATATGTCTTTTGCTTGCCTGTATGGATATGTACTACTTCAATATTTGGTGGTCATGGAGATCAGAAGATTGTATCAGATCCCCTGGAAGTGACATTAATGAGAGTCGAGAACCACCATGTGGATGATGGGAACTGAAACCAGGTCCCTGGCAGAAGCACAAGTGTCCTATATAAGGAGCCATCTCTCCAGTCTCCAGAGATTGTCTTTTCTGAGATTCCTTTAACTCTTTATCTGAAATTTTGATGTCTAAATGTCATAATATACATTAATCTTGTTATGATTTTCTCCAAACACTCATATTTCTACAGTGTTCATAATAAAAACCAATATTGTAAGATAATATCTGAATAATAATAGATCAGTGAAGAAATAGCAGAGACTGTAGAACTATTTAAAAAATGTTAAGTGAGTTACTCAGATCATTCAGGTAATTATAGTTAATTCATTTGAATTTTTAAGTAATTGAAGAAAAGCTTGGTTTTACTTCATAGAACAAGTATTAATATTATTAAATATAAACAGATTTTAGTATACTGTGACAAAACAGGAACTCAGAAGATGAATAAATATTTGAATTTATGTCCTATGAAAATTGCACAACATTCCTGACATACATTTTAAAAGATAATGCTGTGCTATATAAAATCCAGACAATGAAAACTAAATAAATGCTCTTAAAGTCATGAAGTATAGATAAAAATATCACCATTAATACAAAGTACAGATTACAATTAAACAGAGAAGTGGAAAATTGTTATCATTATATTTAGCCTGTATATGAATGTCCACATGAGTGCACATGCCTGTGTAAGCCTGCAGCTGACATTAGGAGTCTTCTCCAGTTGGGCTGCTCTTCTTCTTTGAGGAAAGGATGCTCAGGTAAACCCATAGCTTGCCAACACCACTATCTTAGCTTACTCTCTTGTCCTGGGACACAACTGTGTCTCCCTCCTCCTGAGCATTGGAATTACTTTGGGCAGCTATGTCCACTACACATTCATTGGGGTTCTGAGCATCCAGCCCCCTATCCCATCATGTGTACTGTCAACACTGTTTACTGGACATCTCCTTGACTTGAAAGTGTGGTTTACTTTGAAAAAACCAAACATGTAACTCAAGGCTTTTGAGTTACAGTAGCTTAATAAGAAAATTCTATTTTTATACTACTTTTACTATTATTATGTAAAATATAATTCCATTTTAACTACCAATAAACTATAGGGAAGGGTCCTGTTCATATATACTGCCAAAAGCTACACAAAGTGTTTTAAAAAATCTTCAAATAGATTGTAATATGTAGTATTTAGAGTATAATTTGCAACTCAATACCAAAAAAAGTAGTAATAACAATGTCCAGACATTCAACAGAAAAATCTTTTCAGATCTTAGGCAGAGTCTGTATCAGAGTATTGTGAAAAAAAAAAACATTTTAAAAATAAAACACATTACAATCCAAATTCCTTCCACATTTGGGCTTTACAGACTCATTCTAATAATACCACTAAATCCAAAAAGAAGCTCCTGTTTGTTAGAACAGCCTCTTGCTTCATTCCATAACAAACCCTTGTAGTCTATACCCTCACTTTTCTAAATCAGAAATACTAGAGCTAAACCTGGAGAAGACTAGGTGTTTAATGACTCTGCAGCCCATGTCTTTAACATGGACCAATGCTTGAAAGACGAACAGCCTTTTGCAGAAATGATTTGAACTTTACTTTTTTTTTTTTAAAAAAATATCATTTTCATTAAACCTTTAGTAGGGACAAAATATTTACAATGTACAAAAACATAATCAGACAGCATATGAGACTGGTTCTTACACCCATAGTATTTAATTTTCAATAAAGAGTCATTGAAAATATTTCTCGGACCGGATGCTGTCTGCAGAGTGAGTCCCAGTGCACTCGGTAACAGGCGCAGATAAAGTCTGCCTGTCACCACACCCACAGCTGCTGCTGAGGGAATTTGCACGGCTACCCACCTCCACCACCAACTGAGTGAACAGATAACAACTGGGGTCCCTGAAGAACAGACTCGGACCCCGCCCATAGGTGAGGAGGGGTCATCTGGTCCAAGCACCTATGTCCCAGCCAAGGAGGGAGAGGTGAGCTCCCATTGGTTCTGGTTCCGCTTCCTGGAACGGGTGCTGTCTGCAGAGTGAGTCCCAGTGCACTCTGTAGCAAGCACAGATAAAGTCTGCCTGTCACCATACCCACAGCTGCTGCTGAGGGAATTTGCACGGCTATCCACCTAGACCTCCAATTGAGCGAACAGATAGCAGCTGGGGTCCCTGAAGGACAGACTCAGACCCCGCCCAGAGAGGTGACAGGAGGCACACAAGCCTGAGTGCCACAACTGACCAGGAGCCACCTAATCGTGAACCACTGAAGCCATGGGCAAATGTCAGTGTAAAAACTTACATAATAATACAAAGAACAACAAGGTAACTCCAGAAGAAAGTGGCGATCTTACAAATACAAGACCTGAATTGAGCAATGAAGAGGAAACAGAAGGAAGCAACACCAAAAATTCCTTTTTGATGATCATCGAAGCTCTCAAAGAAGATATGAAAAATAGCCTTAAAGAAATAGAAGAAAATACAAACAAAAAATTGGAAGAGATGAACAAATCTATGATAGAAACATGCCAGGAACTAAAAGCTGAAATAGAAGCAATAAAAAAGGCACAAAATGAGGCAAAGATGGAAATAGAAAATCTGAAGAAAAAAGCTGGAACCACAGATACAAGCATAACAAACAGAGTTCAAGAGATGAAAGATAGAATCTCTGAAGTGGAAGACTCAGTAGCTCAAATAGATATATCAGTTAAAGAAAATAGTAAAACTAAAAAAACCATAACTCAAAATGTTCAGGAAATCTGGGATACCATGAAAAGACCTAATTTGAGAATAATAGGAATAGAAGGAGAAGAATACCAGCTCAAAGGCACAGATAATGATTTCAATAAAATCATAGAAGAAAACTTCCCTAACCTGAAGAAGGAAATGCCTATAAAGGAACAATAAGCTTACAGAACACCAAATAGATATGACCCCCCAAAAAAGGCAGCACGCCACATTATAATCAAGACACAAAACATACAGAAAAAAGAAAAAATTTTAAGAGCTTCAAAAGAAAAGGGCCAACTCACATATAAAGGCAGACCAATCAGAATAACGCCTGACTATTCAATGGAAATGATGAAAGCTAGAAGGGCTTGGTCAGAAGTTAAACAGACGCTAAAAGAGCATGGCTGCCAAACTAGAATACTATACCCTGCAAAATTATCAATCACCATAGATGGAGTAAACAAGGTATTTCAGGACAAAGTCAGACTGAAAGAATATCTATCTACCAATCCAGCATTACAGAGAATATTAGAGGGAAAACTCCAACATAAGGACCCCAGATATACCCACAAAATCACAAACAATAATTCCACAGAAGAATACCTTAGAGAAAGGAAATACAAACAAGTTACCACCAAAAATGGCAGGAAATATGAATCAATGGTCACTAATTTTTCTAAATATCAATGGTCTCAACTCTCCTATAAAACATCACACACTAACAAGATGGATACAGCAACAGAAGCCATCCTTCTGTTGCCTACAAGAAACACACCTCAACCGCAAAGACAGACACAGGCTTAGAATAAAGTGTTGGGAAAAGATTTTCCAGTCAAATGATCCTAAGAAACAAGCAGGGGTTGCAATCCTAATATCTAACAAAGTAGACTTTAAGCTAAAAGCAATAAAAAGGGATCAAGATGGTCACTACTTATTCATCACAGGAAAAATTGGTCAAGAGGAGATTTCAATCTTAAATATTTATGCCCCTAATATAAGGGCACCTACTTATGTAAAAGAAACACTGCTAAAGCTCGAATCCCACATCAATTCTTACACCCTAATAGTGGGAGACTTCAATACCCCACTTTCAACCCTGGATAGATCAACCAGATAGAGTCTCAACAGAGAAATAAGGAGTCTAAAAGAGGTTATGATACAAATGGATTTAATAGATATCTACAGAAGCTTCCACCCAAATGCTAAGGAATATACATATTTCTCAGCTTCTCATGGAACTTTCTCCAAAATTGACCACATAATTGGTCATAAAGCAAATATCCGCAGATACAAAAAAATGGAAATAATCCCTTGTAACATATTGGACCACCAGGGCCTAAAGTTAGAGTTCAACAACATCAAAACCCAAAGAAAGTCTACCAACTCATGGAAACTAAACATCACTCAGCTGAACCATCTCTGGGTTAAGGAAAAATTAAGAAAGAAATCAAAGACTTCCTAGAATTTAATGAAAATGAATCCACAATGTATCCAAACTTGTGGGACACGATGAAAGCAGTCTTAAGAGGAAAATTCATAGCGCTAGATGCCTATATGAAAAACCTAGAGAAATCCCACCCTAGAGACATAACTACGCAGCTGAAAGCCTTAGTACAATAAGGAGCGAACTCACCTAGAAGGAGTAGACGGCAGGAAATAATCAAACTTAGAGCTGAAATCAATACAATTGAAACAAAAAGAACAATACAAAGAATCAATGAATCTAAGAGTTGGTTCTTTGAGAAAGTTAACAAGATAGATAAGCCCTTAGCCAAACTAATCAAAAAACAGAGAGAGAGTATTCAAATCAACAAAATCAGAAATGAAAAGGGGGACATAACAACAGACCTACAGGAAATACAGAGAATTATCAGTTCATATTTTGAAAATCTGTATTCCACAAAAATGGAAAACCTAGAAGAAATGGACAGCTTTCTGGACAGATACCATCTACCAAAATTAAATGAAGATCAGTTTAATTACCTAAACAGGCCTATAACCCTTAAGGAAATTGAAGCTGTCATTAAAAACCTCCCCCAAAGTAAAAGCCTTGGCCCAGATGGTTTTAGTGCCGAATTCTACCAGACATTCAAAGAAGAATTACTACCGTTACTCTTCAAACTATTTCACACAGTAGAAACTGAAGGAATATTGCCAAATTCCTTTTATGAGGCCACAATCACCCTAACACCAAGCCACTCAAAGACACAACAAAGAAGGAGAATTACAGACTAATTTCCCTCATGAATATTGATGCAAAAATTCTCAACAAAACTTTGGCAAACCGTATACAACGATGTATAAAAGATATCATCCACCACGACCAAGTAGGCTTCATCCCAGAAATGCAGGGCTGGTTTAACATACGAAAAACTGTAAATGTTATCCATCATATAAACAAACTAAAGGAACAAAACCACATGATCCTTTGACAAAATCCAACACTCCTTTATGATTAAAGCCCTGGAGAGATCAGGAATAAAGGGAGAATACCTAAATATAATAAAGAAGCCAACAGCCAGTATGAAACTTAATTGAGAAAAACTCAAAGCAATCTCACTAAAGTCAAGAACTAGACAAGGATGTCCTCTCTCCCCTTATCTATTCAATATAGTTCTCGAAGTGTTAGCTAAAGTAATAAGGGAATGAAAAGAGATTAAGGGAATACAAATTGAAAAAGAAGAAGTGAAGCTATCTCTATTTGCAGATGATATGATTGTATACATAAGTGACCCACAAAATTCTTCCAAAGAACTGCTGCAGCTAACAAACACCTTCAGCAATGTAGCAGGATACAAGATTAACTCAAAGAAATCAGTAGCCCTTCTATACACTAAAGTTAGAAGAGCTGAAAAAGAAATAAGGGAAACATTACCCTTCATAATAGCTGCAAATAATATTAAATACCTTGGAGTAACTATAACCAAAGAAGTAACAACCTATTTAACAAAAATTTTAAATCACTGAAGAAAGAAATTGAAGAGGATATCAGAAAATGGAAAGCTCTCCCATGTTCCTGGATTGGTAGGAACAACATAGTAAAAATGGCAATTCTACCAAAGGCACTCTACAGATTCAATGCACTGCCCATCAAAATCCCAACACAATATTTTTTGGACCTTGAAAGAACAATACTCAATTTCATTTGGAATAACAGGAAAGCCAGGATTGCCAAAACAATTTTACTCAACAAAAGAACCTCAGGAGGTATCACCATCCCTGACTTCAAGCAGTACTATAGAGCTACAGTAATAAAAACAGCCGGGTACTGGCATAAAAACAGACTTGTGGACCAATGGAATAGAATAGAGGATCCAGACATTAACCCAAAAACCTATGAACACCTGATCTTTGACAAAGAGTCCCAAAACATTCAACGGAAAAAAAGATAGTATGTTTAACAAATGGTGTTGTCATAGCTGTCTGGAAGTGTGTAGAAAAATGCAAATAGATCCGAGCCTGTCACCCTGCACAAAACTCAAATCCAAGTGGATCAAAGACCTCAACTTAAACCCAGCCACTTTGAACTTGATAGAAAAGAAAGTGGGAAATACACTCCTACGAATTGGCACAGGCAACCACTTCCTAAATATAACACCAGTGGCACAGACACTAAGACCAACAATCAATAAGTGGGATCTCCTGAAGCTAGGAAGCTTCTGCAAAGACAAGGACACTGTCTATAGGACAAAACGACAGCCTACAGAATGGGAAAAGATTTTCACCAACCCTACAAGTGATAGAGGACTGATCTCTAAGATATATAACGAGCTCAGGAATCTAGAGCTCAAAACCTTGAATAACCCAATCAAAAAAATGGGGTATAGATCTAAAAAGGGAATTCTCAGCAGAGGAACTATGAATGCCTGAAAGGCACCTGAAAAAGTGTTCATCATCTTTAGCCATCAGAGAAATGCAAATCAAAACAAGTTTGAGATACCACCTAACACCTGTTAGATTGGTTAAGATAAAAGGCACAGATGACAGCCTATGTTGGAA
>PVIH01001236.1:141185-193286 GCA_004025045.1 Sigmodon hispidus
CAGAAAATTGAGAATCAATCTCCCCAAGGACCCAGCAATACCACTTCTGGGTGTATACCCTAAAGAGGCACATTCACACTCCAAAGGTATTAGCTCAACTATGTTCATAGCAGCATTATTTGTAATAGCAAGAACCTGGAAACAACCTAGATGTCCCTCAACTGAAGAATGGATTAACAAACTGTGGTACATCTATATAATGGAATACTACTCAGCAGTAAGAAAAAAATGATATCCTAAAATTCGCAGGCAAATGGATGGATTTGGAGAATATCCTCCTGAGCGAGGTATCACAAACTCAGAAAGATAAGCAAGGGATGTACTCACTCATTAGTGGTCTCTAAACAAACAAACAAGAAAAAAAGCTAAGCATGCCCAAGCTGCAAACCACAACCACTGAACAGCTTGGGATCAGAAACACCCTGGACTGACCCTTGGAACCCCACTCCAACTATAAGAACACCTGACTCACTCTTCAGGGAGGGTCGACAAAACTGGATTTGCCATGAATAGAGACTGATCCAATCATTATTGGGTCAGTGGGACCATAGGACTGTCTGCTCCCTGCCCAGGGAGGGTATGGGTAGTTGTAGAGAAGAAAAAATGACTTGATGTGGTGGGAGGGGGAAGGGACCTTGAATAAGGATATACAGGGATGGAAAAAAAAATTCAGAGGGAAAGCTGAACACAAAGTAAATATGTGTGTAGCAATCTTATTTGCATTATCACCCTTGATAAGTCATGCTTATGATTATTATCTTCTTTATAGTTATTGTTAACTTATCAGCATTTTAAATTCATTTTACTGTTTTTCTTGTTAAATACAAAATAAATAAAGAAGAAAAAAGGAAATAAGACTTTTGATTTAAAAAATTAGTATTTCTATTAAAATGTTTTCTTATAATTTTCAATACTTCTGACTAGAGAGAATTTGCTACGTGGTTTTCATTAACAACTAATAAATGTTCATTTAAAAAAAACGTAAGATATGGTCATAAATGATTCAGTTAGCCTGTACATCTCTTTCATTAAAAAAATAAATTATTATATCTTTGCCAGAAGTAAAAAAAAATGAAGATATTTCTCACAAGCGGAAAGGTCACTTTTAATAAATGAACAAACCTTCAAATTCTGTGCAAAGTTCTGTGGTGGCAGATATCACAATCACCTACATTGTACAGAAAGGTCAGTTGTCACTAACAAATTAGTAGAGAAAATATGGTTGTGGCACAAACAACATACTTATTTACTGCCAAGTTCTCACTTACCTCACCTACACATGGGGAATTGGTCATAGGGACACACTGTATTTAGCATCATTAGGCTGCATTCCCAGGGCTTAAAAGCCTCAGGGCACCAATGAAGATTATTTAAATCAGGATGAGGATGCTAATAAAGGATGGGATTTTAAAGTTCTTCAAGAGTAGACTGCTGCTTTTCAGATCTAAAGAAATAGTTTAAGCAGAGGAAAGAAAAATAGACTTAAATATCATCCATGTACTAAGAAAGGTTGACCCTGAATTAAGAAACAAATA
Organism: Sigmodon hispidus; assembly: GCA_004025045.1. Lineage (NCBI taxonomy): Eukaryota > Metazoa > Chordata > Mammalia > Rodentia > Cricetidae > Sigmodon > Sigmodon hispidus. The sequence goes on from PVIH01001236.1 coordinate 142,721, forward strand.
ATTTTAGAAAATGAGAATGCATTAGCAAAAACATATTCTGTAGTTTTGCTGAGGGTTTTTGGATTAGCATACATGGCTACAAATGATGATAGTCATCTCTGGGACCAAGACAGCACTCTGAGCAGTGAACTATTCTCTGCCACACCTGTCCAGCTGTGCTTTGAGAACCAGAATGGATCCTGTCTCAGGAACTCATACTCCCCAGGCCCCCGCCTCATCCTCTATGCAGTCTTTGGCTTTGGGACTGTGCTGGCTGTGTGTGGAAATCTCCTGGTGATGACATCAATTCTTCATTTCAGGCAGCTGCACTCTCCTGCCAACTTTCTGGTGGCATCCCTGGCCTGTGCTGACTTCTTGGTGGGACTGACCGTGATGCCCTTCAGCACAGTGAGGTCTGTGGAGAGCTGCTGGTACTTTGGGGATAATTACTGTAAATTACATACTTGTTTTGATGGGTCATTCTGTTATTCTTCTATGTTTCACCTGTGCTTCATCTCTGTGGACAGATACATTGCTGTTAGTGACCCCCTGACCTACCCCATGAGGGTCACAACAAATATTTCTGGCAAGTGCATCACCTTTTCCTGGCTCCTGTCCATCATCTATAGCTTTTTCCTTTTTTACTCAGGGGCTAATGAAGCTGGGATAGAGGATGTAGTGAGTGCCCTCAGCTATGTAGGTGGCTGTCAAATGGCAGTGAATCAAAACTGGGTCCTCATCAATTTTCTATTATTTTTTATCCCCACACTTGTCATGATAAGTGTCTACTCCAAGATCTTCCTCATTGCTAAAGAGCAGGCTCAGAAGATTGAGAGAATGAGTGAGCAGACTGCCAAGGCATCAGACAGATACAAGGACAGGGTGACCAAGAGAGAGAGGAAAGCAGCCAAAACCCTGGGCATAGCAGTGGCTGCCTTCCTGCTTTCCTGGCTTCCATACTTCATTGACTCCTTCATTGATGCCTTCCTGGGGTTCATCACACCCTCATATACGTTTGAAATACTTCTTTGGATTGGTTACTACAACTCAGCCATGAACCCTTTGATTTATGATTTCTTTTATCCTTGGTTTCGGAAAGCCATCAGGATGATTGTCACTGGCAGAATCTTGAGGGAGAATTCCTCAGCCACCAACTTGTTTCTTCAATAGATTCTGAGTTTAATTGCCAGCTAACAAGAAATATACAGCAGAACATCAGTGGGGAAATTGAGTGTCACATCTGATCTTCTAAAGTCATCAATTCTGCTTCGGATCTGTGTGAAACACTTAAATCCAGTTTTTTTTCTTTGATAAATATATAATTAGTTTCCCTCTGTAATGGAACTAGATGACCCTGCATCTATTTCCACTATGTTTTATATTGGTTAGTGTTCTTGGTTTCCTGTATCCCTTTTTCCTAACTTTCTAAAATTTTAATTGTTGCCTTTCCTAAACCTCTATGGCCTCAATTTTGAATATATGTTCTTCAGGTCCTTTAATAATTGTAATAGAATGTAAATGAAACAAACCAACCCTTACAGGCTTTCTTTTTCTTAGTGCAAAACTTCACAGGCTGCTAATTGTTTGAATCAAGGATTTTAAAATGCTTTTTGTTTTTCAATGAGATTTATAAATATATAATAATAATAATAATAATAATAATAAATATAAATAAGCTGATCTGTCATTATTTTTATAGTTTTAAAAACTTTATTGCAGTTTTCAAAGGTATACACAGAAGCCAAATTAATAATATACTTAGAAGAAGAAAACACTAAAATAAAGGAGGAAAAAATGTGAAGTCAGTTTGAGTCAGGAAAACACATTTTCATTAGGATCCATGATGTATTTCTTAAGCTTCCTCTCTGTAAAAGCTTAAGACAGTTCTTTTTGTCAGATGACTAGCTTAACACTAAACCAAGAAGGTCATGTACAGCAGAGAAATAAACCAATTGCATATACTATTTTTGATTAGTGTGTTTCAGACAAGAAATTTTAAAACGCCAAGCCTTGGGGCTGGAGTAACAACTCTGTAGTTAAGAACACTGGCTATTCTTCCAGATGTTCTATTACTCTTCTCAATCATCAGTAACTCTAGTCTCATCTCTAACTCTAGTCTCTGAAGTCACTTCAAGCCCATAGTGAACAGACATACATGCAAAAGAAACACCTATACATGTAATAGAAAAAAAGGGAAAAGTTGAGCCTTCTATATTTGGCAAAATTATCAAGACATTGAAATCTTCTTGATTCTTATTGTTTTTCCAATTTCTATATTCTATGTATTTCTATGCACCAAAATTATTTATTATTAATGTACGCTGTCTTTTATTGTCAGATGCATTTAAACTTGTAAAGCTTTCCCTTAGGTGTGATCATGGTTTTGATTTATATTTGTGATAGAGTCTGTCTCTGTAGCTCAGACTCTATGTTGTGTTAGAACTCCAGGAAATCCCCCTGCCTCAACTTTCTGAATGTTCTGATTAGAGGCTTACATTGTCACAGGTGCCTTATTTTTTTATTTTAACTTGTTTGAGAAAGTCTGTTTTTGTGTGATTGGCAGATGACCAAAGGCTCCTTAGATTCTTTAATATTTACTGCCACAGCTCTTTAGTTCAGATATTAAATATTATTGCCTTCTTTCGACCTCAGATGTTTCCATTAAGAGTGGTTTATCCTGCAGCCCTAGAGCAGTAATCCTTCTTCACTTGAGTGACAGTGTACATAAACAAAAGCTTTACAGTAACTGATGCATACTATAAATTTCTGCATTTAAAAGTGACTTTAACATTTAGTTCAAACCACTCAAAGTCACAATTCCTTTTGTGCTGTTTAGTTCAATATCATCTTGACACAAGTCTATCTGAGAGGAGGAATCAAAACACCCCATATGATCTGGATGTGAGAATGTCATTCCTGGGCTGCTAGTCCTGGGTTTCTAAGAAAGCAAGCTGAGCAAGCCATATTGAACAAGGTAGTAAGTACCACGTTCTCTCCACAGCTCATGCCTCTGGAAGGTCCCTGGCCTGTTTGAGTTCCTGCTTTGACTTCCTTCAGTGATGAAATGTTACCTGGTTGTGTAAGCTCATGTAAATGTTTCCTTCCCCAAGCTCCGTAGGTCATGGAGTTTCATCACAGTAATAGTGTACCTGACTAAGACACATTTCAAACATACTAGACATATATGTTTTTCATGTCCCTTCCTAGACCAACACATTTTTCTGACTATTTTCATAAGCACTGGAAAACTGACTATAAATATGAGCATAATAGTGCAATATTAATATCCAAGGGTGCCTCTGCATATGATGGTTTATTGTATGAGTCCTTATTTCGGTGACTGTTTACTGAATGAACCAACACACCAACTATGGAACTGGAATACAACACAGCAGGTACCTAAACCTTACAAATATTGGATATAAATTCTCAGAATGTTTATTTTGTGCTGAGGACTGCCTTAGTTACAACAGCTTATTTATCCTATACCACTGTCTGGTAGGAAGAAGTAGGGCCGTTGCTCTATCAGAGAGTGCACTTAGGTCAGAAGAGGTCGTCTCATGCCTAATATCATAGCCAGATATGAACACACACTACTCCAGACTCAGAGAGTAAGTGGGGCTGCTCCTAAATATTCTTTCCATTACAAAGGAAAATGAGGACCAGTCACTGAAGCCAAGTTATGCAGTGTATTTGGAGCATATAAAGTTTATATAATTATTTTAAGGGTAAGTATAAATTTCATTAAGAAAATTATAATTAAATGTTTATATAGGTGTATTACTCTATACACTTGTGTGTGTGTGTGTGTGTGTGTGTGTGTGTGTGCGTGCACACTCTTCTGTTTTTCCATCAATTGACTACTGCTGCTTTTTTTTGTATTTCAGGTCTATGTATCAGGGTATTTTAGTGAAAATTTAGGAATAATTTAAGTAAAACTTTGTATTTGGTCAGTGTGGTATTTAGTTAGTGTGCAGTGATTCAACCATTATTAATGTGCAGAATTGGACGTTATTAGAAAATATCTAGGTCATGGGCCCCAATGTGCTCTAGCTCCATGCTGTCATGCTTTCACATGGTCCAGAAATAATGTAACTTCAAGGTCTTGCTTTGCTCTCAGAATAACATAGCTTCTGATTGGTCACTGCCTATGTCTTACCCATGTGGCTTTGGAGTATGAAGTCTGAATATGAATTCAAGAATCAAGTGATTACATGTTGTTGTACATTTTCACTACAATAAAGTTAAAATTTGATAATGCAAACCAAATATAGAAAGTTAAGATGTAGCCAAAAATATTAACGCAGCATCATTTATGTTTAATAACAAAATGAGAGATCTTAAAACAAGTGATGGTGTATGTTGAAATACAGAAATTATTCAGAAAAAAAACAAGGAACAGACTTTAAACACCAAATCTTTCCTTACATCTTCTTGTAACATGAAGCTGGGCCAGTCAAATGTATCTCTGGTTTCATTTTTAACCTAAATTTGGTCTATCACAAACACAAATTGGCTTTATCATTTTGTCTCTCTGCTGTGTTTACTCTCCAGCCATGAATTCATCATCATTGATAGATCCACTAGATAGATTCCATAGCCTATTGCATACTTTAGAAGTTTAAATGCATATTCAAAAAATAATTTAAATTAAAACTTCAAAATTATGCACAATTTATCACGTTATCTTTCCTGCCCATGCTACCCACTTCTAGACCACTGAATATAGCTCTTATTTTTAGTCTCTCCATAACTTCTTCATAAATCTACTCACTGTCCAGAATTGAGAAAGACAAAACAAAAAAAATTGACACTTGGAAAATAACATTCCCTTTGTGTAATAGTCATGTAGACTTGTTGGACAAAGCCTATGAGGTGGTCTCCAAACAAATGTAAGCTCTCTGATATGGTATACACAAATTCCACTGGAAGAATCCTGCCCTCGTAAGACATGTGGGTGAGTTCCTCCTGGCTGCCCAGTGGGACTTCCTGCTGGCAGTCTGTCCATGATGACAGGAAACTATGGGATTTCCATAAGGTCACATTCTCTAAAAAACCATGCCTCTCAAAACGTAGTGACAAAGGTTCAAGCATTAGTTTCTACTTATGCCTCCTTATGTAACAATATTTCTTAATTTGCTGCATGTTTATTTGGAGCAGAAGGAAGGTAAAATTGGAAAGGTAATTTGAGTGATTGGCAGAAATCTACACTAACCTTCTCTGCCACATAACGGAAGTGTGAGTTCTGCATGACACATCACTCATGGAAAGTGAAGAGCCTTGACAGAACTTGTATGAATTTCATATAGGAGCTGAACTGATATAAAGAGGGCAGCTTGATGTAATTTTAACAACTGAGTTTTGTAATTGGGGATTATTATTCTTTCTACATAGTACTGAAATGAAAGCATCATGATCAGAGATCAACACACAGAGTTGGGTCCCTCCTAGTGAGTGCTAAAAGCAGACACAATTGATTATGAAGTTATTTCATTCATTTTAATCTACCCTTTGCTCCTCCTTATGGGATAGAAACAGAAAAGGCTATAGTATAATGAACATAAAGAAAGACATCTATATTCCTCAAACTAAACATTATTCATTATTGATTACCTATCACTCAAAGGGTGACAATACTCAGATATGTTCTGACGTTTTGAGCAGAGAAATTCAAATTTTCAGTGCTGATGGTGACTGACCATAGAGGCTTTACCAAAAGAGGGAAAAGAAAGACTGGCTGCAGAACATTTGCACGCTGTGACAGGAACAACCATAATTTCATTCCATTTTATACACATCTTGAAAATTTCCTTAGATTATTTACAATATCTCTAAGAAATACTTGTGAAGTAAAAATTAACTCAATGGCAGTATGAGGAGGAGAAAATAAGGAGAAACCTTACAGACCAGCTTGGTTTCAAAGTCACAGAAATCCTCTTGGCTCTGCCTCCCAAGTGCTGGGATTTAAAGTGTATGCCACCATTCCAAAGACAATAATTTTTAGTAAATAAACAAACAATGTAAAACATTCCACAAAAACAAGAAAGTTAATGTGCAATCAAATCAACTGAGAATTTACAGAGAAGGCAGCATCTCCATGAAGAATTAGGTGGGTGATTAACCAAATGACTATTTTCATGAAACATTTTGAATACTTGCTTTCCTGCTGTTATTCCCTACTGTTATTCTAATGTGTTTTTTAACAATTTTATCCTAGGTGACAGGCTATTTTGCTATTTCAGTCTTTAACAAATTGCTATGGAAAATAACATTTAAATCTTTCAGTTGGTAGTTGGTTTATGAGGTTTTCTCAGACAGAATATCTTCTCTTGCAGCTCCAGTTCTTCCATCCCGAGTTCCCATATTCCTGATAAATTGTCAGTGCATGACCCTAGGTCAGGAAAGGTATAATGTTATAGTTGCCTGGACCTCACCTGCCATACTCGTCTGCCTGGCTGCCATGTGGTAAAGCACACTGTAGGCTATTTTTGGCTTCCCCATTGAATTGCTAATACTAAGCTATACCAATGAATGAAATGAAATAAGATCAGCTGGTACACAGGCTTGCAATCGGAGCAGCAGCAGAGCCTTGCAATTGGGCTTTGGTGTCTGAAACTGTTGTTTTGAATTTATCTCTATTTTTTCTTTAAAATAATTTTGTTTATTTTTCAATAAATGGAATATATAAAGATAACACTCTCTATCATATCCCATCTCCTCATTTCTGATAGGTTTAGTCACAGACTTCTGTAGTTTCCTGAGTTTCTTACAAATGACTCCTTCCACCATTGCGACCCTGCCATCTTCTTCCCATCTGGATGTCTGGACAGAAATGGGGTTCTGCACCCCCATGAATCTCAGGACTAGGATAAACTGGTGTCAGATAATGTTACGCTATTTAGAAGGGCCAATTCTCCTATTCCTTCTCCAAATCCAGGTTACTTGTGCTCTAGACCTTACAATTCCTTTGAAGTCACATACCTGTCTGTCTTTGGTTGAAGTGGCAGTGACAGGAGAAGGAAAGTCATCTAGCTATTCTTCCTCATCTTCATCATGGACATGACATATTGGCTTAACACTGACAGGAAATTAATGTGGCAGTGTCTGTGACCCATGCATGCTGAGCTTCTGTGTCAGCCTAACACCTGGGAATCTCTTTATGTGCTCTGTAAAAACAAACCTTTATACCTAAATGGTAGGTTAAATGAGAATGACCCCATAGGTTCATGTTTGAATAGTTGGTCATCAATTGGTGAGACTGTCTGGAAAAGATTAGTATACATGGCCTTGAGGTGAGGTTTGAGTGTAACGTCTGCATTACCTTGGTCATTCCTCAGTCAGATATAGGCCTGGAGACTGAAAGACACAATGCTGTTGGGTCATTTGTGCAACCAGAATGCTCTTTGCAAATCTTCCTTTACCTGTTCCGAGTCTGGAATAGTAAAACTCCCTGCCTGTGCAAACCAAGAACTATATTACAGTACAACCTCAATAAATTCTTGTGCAGTCTGTGTCTTAATAATGGTGCCCTGATTCTTTAAAAGTGTAAGTAACTGCTCACTCAAAACCTGTACTGAATTACTGGCACTCATGCTTCAATCCATCCTCAACCTTTATCTTACCTGCTAGTCAGCCTCCTGAGGGTGATCTCTCAGAGTATCCCGCATTCCTGATCTCACTGGGCATTGAGTCAGGCTCAGGGCTGGAAATTGCTTCAATTCATCCTTAGCCTTTCCCAAGGATGGTCTCTCAGGTTATCTCGAATTTCCAATCTTGCTGTGAGCCTTCAACTGTAGCACCCATGCTACCTGGGTAGTTGGCTAGTCAGGCCTGAGCCTAGAGATTGAAAGACACAGATGCTTGGGTCATTCATGTAAGGAGAATGCCATTTATTGAGAGTCCAACTCAGACTTACATGCCCGGTGCTACCTGGGGTGGAGCACAGTGGAAATTCCCCACGTGGCTGGGAAATTACTGACTTGAGGTAGACAGCTCAAATTTCCTCTTCTAACTTTCCCAGGCAGGAAGGCAGAAACATACCATACATGGATGTAGAGCACAGAATGTACAACTAGCAATCCACAGGCTTTGCCTCAAGGCTCAGAGTACAGGGAAAGGTAAATGCAGGACCCTTCATATTCTCCCTTTAAATATATAAATGACTAGGCCTGTTTTAGGTGGCCCAGATGTCAGACAGCCTCTTATCCATCATGGGATGGTGCCCATGTCACAAACACACATCCTGTCTTAGGTTGAGGCTATCCTCTTACCCATCATTGGCTCACTAGTCACTATTGGCCAAGCTCAGCCACATCTGAACATCATGCTTTTCTTGAGCCAGAAAAAGTAACACCTGATATGTGACAAAATTGACCTGAGCCTGGGTTTTACACTAGTGCTTCAAGTGCAGCATCAGGATAATTCATCCTGCACAAAGAACCATGCCAAAGAAAGGGTGCCAGTCTGTTCCTTAAAATCTGCCTGTAAACTGAAGGCCTTTAGTCATAAACAAACCTTTGAGTTAAAATGAAAAAAAAATGCATGCAATCCTGAACTATGGCCAATTGCAAATTAAGGTGTACCATCTCCTTAAGAACATGAGTATTAATATCATTTTAAATGGTCAGGGCATTTGCAACCTGCCCAGGGAGAGTATCCACTGTGCTTGCTACCATGGCCATTCTCAGTTAGGTCTTTCTCAGCAATTCCTCTGGTAGTCGTGCCTGTCTTCTTGCTGCCATGTTCCACACCATGATAGTCAAGATCTCTTAATGCTCTTTAGCTGTGAGCTCAAATTAAACGCTTTCTTTCATTAGCTTCTTTGGTCTTGATATTTTGTCCTGGCAATGGAAAAGCAATTGTGGCACAAATGAAGAAAAGTATTGCAAATGCCAAATGCCATGAGAGATCACAAAAGACAGAAAAAAACTTGATGTTTTAGACCTTGGGGTATGCTTCCCCCCTTTTAAATAAGTAACCTTTCTTTTGTTTTTGTTTTGTCCCAGCCATGTAAAATTTGAAGGCAGATTAATGAGTAAGGAAACATCACAGTGGACTCATATACAGGGCTGGGCTCTTTCGAGATTGTTGAACTGAGTTTCACCTTGGTGATGAAAATGAGAATCATTTCTACAAGTGGCACAGCACAGAGAACACACTTCATAAAAAAAAAAAACAAAAAACTTAGTGATTATAATTATCAAAGCAAATCTCCCTTTACGATTCACACCTCATACTACAGGGATCCTCTTAGAGGATATTATAAGGGTTGAGGTGGGTTGGTTGACTGCTGAAAAATTCTAAGAGGAAGGGACTCATTAAAAGGTCACTTCTTTAATATTTACTTATTACTTTTTTATTTAATCATTTATTTGTGATTTCCTTTGCAGAGAAGAGCATCGCTAGGGTAAACAGGTTATTTAAAATTTTCCCAGGTTATTTAGGAAATATGATTATGAGCTGATGACAATTCACAGGACATTTGCTTTGTGATGTGATAAGGTTTGGAGGTAATTATAAAATTCTTATGTTATTATAAACTCAGGATAATTTTCTGAATTTTAAATGTCTTTTAATTTTTCATTTTCTGTAGGAGGATGTGATCTGAGAAAATACGTAAAGTAAACAGTAAAATAGGCTGTATGATACTTTTTTAATGTCTAAATTTAAAACTTAATAAAGATTATTTTCTTCAACTCTTCAGGTAATAATTCCTGGGCTAATGTAAGGTTTATATTAGATATACAAGAAGGTAAGAATAAAGCTAAACATAATTTTTAAAAATGGTTTTTGAGTTTAAGCTTTTAAAAAAAATAAATGGAAAAAAGTAATATAATCCTGGGCAATATTTAAAATCAGTTAATCAGATATGGAATTCCATTTATTTAATTTTTAGATCTTAAAATTATTGTTGTTTTCTACCAGGACAGAAAATCACCATAAAACAGAGTCATGACCAGCAACTTTTCCCAATCAGCCCTGCAGCTCTGTTATGAGAACATGAACGGATCCTGCATTAAAACTCCCTACTCGCCAGGGGCCAGGGTCATCCTGTACATGGTCTTTGGCTTTGGGGCTGTGCTGGCAGTGTGTGGGAACCTCCTGGTGGTGATTTCAGTTCTCCATTTCAAGCAGCTGCACTCTCCAGCCAATTTCCTCATCGCCTCTCTGGCCAGTGCTGACTTTCTGGTAGGTATCTCTGTGATGCCCTTCAGCATGGTCAGGTCCATCGAGAGCTGCTGGTACTTTGGAGACAAATTTTGTAGCCTCCACAGCTGCTGGGATGCAGCATTTTGCTATTCTTCTCTCTTCCACCTGTGCTTCATCTCCATTGATAGGTATATTGCTGTCACTGACCCTCTGGTCTATCCCACCAAATTCACTGTGTCTGTGTCAGGAATTTGCATCAGCATCTCCTGGATTCTGCCCTTGGTGTACAGCAGTGCAGTGTTCTACACAGGCATCAGTGCCAAAGGGATGGAAAGCTTAGTGAGTGCTCTCAACTGTATAGGGGGCTGCCAAATTGTTGTCAATCAAGACTGGGTTTTGATAGATTTTCTTTCATTTTTTATACCTACCCTTGTTATGATCATTCTCTATAGCAAAATTTTTTTGGTAGCTAAACAGCAAGCTGTAAAAATCGAAACTTCCATAGGTAGCAATAAAGCAGAGTCATCTTCAGAAAATTACAAAGCAAGAGTGGCCAAGAGAGAGAGGAAGGCTGCAAAAACTTTGGGGGTCACTGTGGTGGCATTTATGTTCTCATGGTTACCATATACAATTGACACATTGATTGATGCTTATATGGGTTTCATCACTCCTGCCTACATCTATGAAATTTGTTGCTGGAGTGCATACTATAACTCAGCCATGAATCCTTTGATTTATGCTTTGTTTTATCCTTGGTTTAGGAAAGCCATAAGGCTTATTTTAAGTGGAGAGGTTCTAAAGAGTCATTCATCTACCATGAGTTTATTTTCAGAATAAGTATTAACACTATGTTAACATTGTTAAGGATATTTTCACATTAGTAAATGAGAATGAAATTCAATGTAAGAAGTCAGTAAACTTTTTCTATTTTGGGAACACATAATAGTTTTCAGTTGAGTGGGAAAGAAGTCATGGGAAGATTAAACAATTGTAAAGATGTTTGTTGCATTAAATAATGAATAATGAATGCTTGGTGTGGCTCATCTTCATTCATGTTTGCAAATATCTTTGGTATCTGCATTTGTGTTTTGCAGTTTGAAAATTATTTTTGATGTGAAATTTCTAAGGTTCTAGCTTATACCAGACTATCACACATTCTCATGTGGTCATTCTTTTCTTTTGAAATTCTGCATGAATGGCTAGAATGCCATAATGGTCGATGACTAGATAGTTTCTAGAGGCTGAAAGTCAAAGATTATGGGATGTCAGCATTGGTTTCTTTCAAGAATCTCTGCTAGTCTTTCAGAGATGGCTTTTTTCCCACAGGTTCATCATCTCTGCCTCTATGCCTTAGTCTTCTCTTTTTGCTGGATTTGATAGGATATTAAATACATAATTTAATTATTTCTTCACCACTGGAGTGTTGGGAATATTTTAACCTGTGGATTTTATGTGACACAATTCAACTCATAATAGGCCTACCTAAGTTTGATGACATCAGGCACGTGATTGTCAACTTCTTGTTCCTCTGTGACACTCTCTCCCCTTTCTTCAGTGTTTGACACTTAACAGGAGATTTGAAACTGAAGGTAATTTTTTTTTTTTTTGTAATTGGTATTGTGGAAGAATCTAGGAACATGCACAATATTACAAAGCCATGAATTTGGCCTTGGGGTCATATAATTAGCAAAGAGATTTCTAGAAAATTGGAGAGAACACCTACCATATAGGCTTGGTACAATCGACTAGCTATATGAAGCGGAGCCACCTTAAGCACTGCATAGTTTACTTCTGTATAGTTTTTGTCACCCCCCAAATGGCATGTGTCACTGCCCTTTATTCTCAAGTTAAATATAGCCAGTGAATGACTGAAATAATGACACTAGATCCTATGTATACAGTTTTTCCATCTATTTATTTGTAGTCAGTTTGTCTATCTACCTAGAGATATAGATGACATGCAACTTATATATTAGACTCATTAGGAAATCCAATTACTAGTAGCAAAGTACAAAAATTATAGCAATAGATTGTGAAAAATAGAAGTGTGAAGGCCAGAGAGATGGTGCAGAGGATAAAGATATTGGACATTAAGTTTGATGGTCTGAGTTTGACCACCAGGATCCTATAATGGAAGTAGAGAACCAAATTCTACAACTTATGCTCTGATTTTCAATAGCATGCTCACACAAATAAGTAAGTAAATAAGGTTATAAAAACAGATTTGCACAAAGGGAAAAGATGGTTCTAGATCCTACTGCAGAGAAAATCTACTGCAGACTGAGAGAACTTGCATAGTCTTGTTTTCAGGTCCCCTGGAAAATGGTCTGATGACTGTGCATTTGCTTAGTCTTCCAGCTGTCCTCACAGTCTGTGGGGAGTCATGTCAGGGTGCTTCATTATATAACACCCTCTTTGGGTTCTATAAACAGGTGACCAGAATTGTTGCTCTGACTCTCTCATAGTCACCCTCTTCCTGCTGCAGCACACCCTCACTGATCTTCCAAATGTAGGCACTGGGATGCTTTCTGCCCAAGGTCTGTCTGTCTCCCACTGTGAGACTGCCCATCAGTCAATCAACACACAAGTGGTTAGAGCCTCACAAACAATGGCTCTTTTTTTAATCACATTTAATATATTTGGTTCAAAGGTCAATATTTTTCTTTTTTATTATGAATAAAGTCTCAATGGCTCTTAGTGGAAACTGCTGTGTGAGTCCTCTACCTCTGCCATCCAGCAGACGGGGATTGGTGTCAAGTCTGGGCTCACACTACTTCCCAGTTTCCCTAAGAAGAGGAACTCCAATCCTTTCTCTCCTGCTGGTGCTCCTCCCCCAGCTACCTCAGTCCACCTGCACCTTCGCCGAAGACCATGCTACCTTTTTCACTTCTGCAGGAATTTTGGTTGCTGCCACTTTTACCTGAGTTCTCCCAGTGACAGTAGGGTAAATGCAGCCCAGGGCTGCTGGTTGTGCCTGTGAGCCTCCCAATTCAGAAGTCAGCTCAGGTTAAGAATGCATCTTTATTAAAGAGGGATTTCAGGATGAGTATGAAGCACAGTTGGAGTTATTGAGTAGAGGTGAGAATTAGTGCTTTAGAATTAGTGTTAGCATTCTGAGAGAGAAAGAGAGGCCATCAAGTCATTTAATAATATGCATATATGCATGGATATGATTTTGTGGCTTTTGAATGCATGCTTTTCAAAGTATACAGTGTTCAACCTAATTCAACAATTAATCAGTTTAAAAATATAATTTAAGAATTTTCATTTTGTAAGTAAAGTAATAAAATTGACTTTTCTAGAGCACTTTGTTTAGGGGTAGCAATAACATAGATGTGTTGATATGGTTAAATTCAAAGATCATATGTATCTCAGCATATGTGTGAAAATTTAACTCACAAAGTATGGGACTTCTGTCTTATGCTTTTCTTTTCAGGTTTTTGAGATAGGGCTTCTCAGTGTAACCCTAGCTGTCCTAGAACTCACTCTGCAGACCAAGCTGGCCTTGAACTCACAGAGATCCACCTCTATCCATCTCTCAAGTACTAAGATTAAAGGCATGAGCCATCACCTCCCAGCTCTCTCTTTTCCATTCCAATGTGTGTCTTGCCTCGGGTCTTTTCCTGGATGAGGAAATAAGTCTTTCTCTCTGCTTTCATCTGATTGGTTGCAATTGTCTTTGTTGTACATGCGTCTTAGTTCTCTTTACATCAGAAGTGTTATGATTATCTCTTTATACTCTCACAGCATTGGCCCATGTAATATTTCCTCATGGAGAAGAGAAGGTGGGGGGGGGCTCATAGGGTAGTACAAGAGCTGGCCATGAGTGGTTCATGAAGTGGCATCCAAAAGTTTCATAAGGCATCAATCATATGAGTAGTATAGTATACATGTAAGGCCTCGCCTCGCTCTAAAATATATAAGCGGTCAATTGCTGCTGGGGGATAGGAGTTTGGAAGGAGCATACAAGTGTCCAGCTTTTTGTAGGGTATTTTTTGCTCATATTTCTGTAAGTACTCATACTTCAATTCATTAGTTTACTAAGCTAGATATGGTTTAAATCATCTTTTTGTTCTATTGTTGATGGTTTATGAAAGACAAGAAGATATTTGGTCATGTCTCTGCAGGAGACATGCAACAATCCTATAAAAATTTTATAATTATAGTTATATTATAACTTCTTTCTAACTTTGGAATGAGACACCATCATTAGACAAATTAAGAGAAAGAAAATGATGAATTTTACAATAGATACAATATTTTAAATGTAGCAAAATGAGGACCTAATGAAGCAATTCATTCTATTCCAATGGGTATAGCAAAAGTTTAACAATGAGAACTTCTTAGTGTTGGGCTTCCTAAGTTTAGGGAAAAGACTTTAGTTCAAATAGGGCAAGGATATCCAGAATGAGAGAATAGTGTGGCCAAGTCTGAAGGAGATGACACGCTGAGATGACAAGGTGACAAGGTGTCATCAGGATTGACATGGATTGAGACTGTGTGGCATGGGCCTCATTTACAGCAAGAGAAGCACAGATAAGAGAAATGTATAGGGATTGTGGCTGAGCACACATGTGTTCACCATGACAAGCAGTTTTGATTTTTTACACAAGTCATTCTACAGAGAGGAAAAGAAAAAAAGCATTCCCAGTGACATGAACCTATAATGGTGATCAAACTCAGATTTGCTATAATTGTAACTCATTTTTCTGCAGTCACTTAAATTGCTTTTAGACTTGAATGTCACAGAGTACAAGAAATACATCTCAGTAAGTTTAGGATGCATCCCTTTTCTGCAGGCTTGCATTCAAGGACTCGATGTGGATTCTGCTTGTGGTCTATTTCTGGGATGCACGTCTCTAACTCCAAGGAGTACATTTACCAGCTCGTCTCACCCCGAACTGGTGAGACCCTCCTTTCTAGCCCTGACGGTGGAGCAGTAAAGACAAATAGCACTCCTTAATATTAATTAAATACGATTAACAAGAAGACTTAGGAAATATTTGGATACATGGGAATAAGAACACAGAATAAGGAACTCCCTCTGATCTGAGACAGCAAAGCTAAAGCTGAACTGTTGATTTCTGCTTCTGTAAACTTGCTGCCCCTTCCTCTGTTATGAAAGATTAGCATATGTCTTCCCCTTGAGCAAAAACCACCACTAATATTCACTTAGAAAGCAAATTTTCTTTCCTAAAGATAAAGCTATCTTACTAGAAACTTGCAAATTTCAGCTTCTGCAAAACCTTCTTAGCTCCAGGAGAAATCTCCGCTGCATCAGGGATTAAAAAAAAGACCACCTCTCCCCCCAAAAAATTCCTAAGATGGTCTCAAGTTTATGACAATGTCTAACCCTACAGAAACCATGATATGGTTGAAGAAGCTCAGCCTCTTTAAGCAATAGATAGAGGCTATAGTTTCAATTAAAGAATTTTTCCTTTAGTTTCTGAGTGCTGAGAGTTTCTCTTGGGGGAAGGTAAACACTTGGACACACTCAACAGTGGGAATCAGGTGGGTAGTGTTGTCTCTTTGAGTATTCATGACCAGCTACAGACTTTTGCTTTTACAGCTATTACTGTCTCAGACATTTTCCTTTTCCTGAGGAAGCTTTCACTTTTAGAGGAGATGATAAATTAAAAATAGTTTAATCTAGAGAATTAAAAATACACTGTGCCTACCAGCCCTTTTGTGACAGTTAATGACTTTAAACACCCGATTTCATATGCTGATCACCTGTGTCTGCCCATCAGGTGAAAGAAACGTCAAGTAGGACTTCTCCAAACACAGTTCTCTGTGGGTTTTGAAGTCCTTGCAGATACCACATCTGCTCTAAACTAATTGTCTCAGAGCCAAGTCATGACCCTGTATCTAGGGCTTCAGTGAGTATGTAGTTAGATATTTGTGGCATGGAGAACATCCAGAATGTCTCTCACATCTGTGAGGATGAGGGAAACCCAAAATGTCTCCGATACCTATGAAGAAAATCCATGGAGGCATGGAGAAAATTCAGAATGTCTCCCACACTTTTGAAGATGACTCTCAAGTTTCATCCCTGGTTCTTGTCCTAAACAAGGGTTGGGCATGTTAATAGTAACTGCATCTCAGCACAAAACCTCCTGTCTTTACTCCCGTACTGAGACCCCAAACCTTTGCTCCCCAAGCCCTGTGGAGCTTTATCATACCAAGCTCACTCACAGTAGCAGTGATTCTTAGTATGAAACATAGTCATCTATTAGGGGATAGAATGGATTTTATACCTCAGTCTTAATAGCTTCCCTAGACTAACTACAGCATGTGAGTGATATCTACTGTAGAGAGAACTGGACATTTTACAAACCCTAACCCAGGACCGGAGGGAGCAGGGAGTTAACACACAGGACCGTTTCACATTCTCCTAGCAAGGCTGCAGGGCCATTGGTAGAGGTGAGCAACTGCTTATGCCCCTGCAGTTTATATAGGCACAACTTCTATTATACCAATTATCTAAGACATGATTTTTGTTTGTTCTTTTAGTAAAACACCCTTTTTGTTTACCTTTGAATTGTATTTTTTCTTTTGTTGAAGATAGATTTTAAAAATCATCCTCAGTGGGGTAACCCAGACCCAGAAAGACAAACATGGTATGTACTCAATTATAAGTGGGTACTAGACGTAAAGAATTACCAGGCTACAATCCACAATCCCAAAGAAGCTAGGTAACAAGGAGAGCCCAAAGAGTGTCTCGTGGATTTCCCTGGGAAGATAAAATAGAAGAGATCTCCTGGGTGAACTGGGGACAGGAGTGGATGGTGTGGGAATATGGGACAGATGTCTCACAAATTCCGATTGTAATGAAATAGACTCAGAACCAGTTATCAGGGAAAGGCTGAAATATCAGAGAGAGGAAACACTACAGTCAAATCTCACCCAGCTGTCTTCCAGCTTCCTCAGCCTCGCTCCTGATTACTTCAGCTCTCTGCTGTTTTCCTGAGATGCCTAAAATACCCTTCTCAACAGCTGTATCCCATCCAGGTTAGGATTAAAGGCAGGGCTACTCTATTTGATGGTCAACCTTGAATTCACGGAAACACAGAAAGTTCTCTATCTCTGAAGTTATGGCATTAAAGGCATAGGTCCCCACTCCCCACTTTCCCTGTGCTGGAATTAAAGGTGTGTGCCATTGAAGCCCAGATCAAGAACTTCCTGAGCTGTATCTGCCTAGTTTTTGACTGTGTGTCGATCTCTTGATATTCCAGGTTTATTAAATAAGTAACGTATCATCACAGATGGAGGTATGGGAACGTGAGGGATCGAGCTGGGTGGGTTGGGGCAGGATAGATGGGAAGAATAATAAAAGAGATATATTCATAGAGGGAACCATTTGGTGGTAAGTCACCAGGGAAAATTCCAATAATCCACAAGGACTAAACCAGCTAAGACTCCTAGCAATAGCAGAGTGCATGCCTGAACTGACCTTCTCCTGTTCTCAGATTGGTTACTACCGTAATTGTCATCAGAGATACTCTATCCAGTAACTGACTGAAGCAGATGCAGAGATCCATAGCCAAACACTGGGCTGAACTCCAGGAGTCTTGCTTCAGAAACGGAGATGAGATGATGGGGTGGAGGGTCATGCCAGGAAACCTGCAGAGATTGCTGGCCTGAGCTTGTGGGTGATGGATTCTGGACCAGCAGTTAGGGAGTCTGCATGGGACCACCCTAGGCCCTCTGCACATGTGTGACAGGTGTGTAGCTTGGTCTCTTTGTAAGGCCCCTAGCAGTGAGCTCAACCTGTTCCTGGTGGTTAGCTGGCTTTTGGGAGCCCTGTCTCCACACTCAGTTGCCTTGCCCAGCATTGTGAAGGGAAATGAGTTTGGTTCTGCCTCAACTTAATATGCCACACGTTGTTGACTTCCATAGGAGGCTTGCCCCTTTCTGAATGGAGGAGGAGGAGGAGTGGACAGGAGGGGGGTGGATAGGAGGCTAGGAGAGGGAATGGGAAAAGTGTAGGGAGGGGAAATTGTGGTCGGCACGTAAAAAAAATAGTAAAAAAATAGATTTTCCCCATATAATATATCCTGATCATAGTTACTCAGCACCCCCTTCCCAGTTTCTCCCACCTTCCCTTTTATCCATATCCACTCCCTTTCAGTCTGTCATTACAACACAGACTGGCTTCTACAGAATAATAATCAAATTAAAATGTTATATATTATGATGATATAACAAAACTAGCACATCGAACTTGAACAAGACAAATAAAAGGAAGGAAAAGAAGCCAAGAAAAGGTGAAAGAAAAAAATTTCTTATTTTCAGGACTCCCATAAAAGCAATAAACTGGAAGCCGTAATATATGTGCAAAGGACTTATATGGTAAAAATGAGAAGAAAAAAATAAATAAAATAAAAATGTAAAAGAATAAGATAAAAATTTTAAATAAAAAAAATAAAAGAGTGGAACCCAGACAGGACATGATGCTGCGAGGAACCTCCAAAGATGTCTTTGAGTTTATTTTCTATGGCCATCTACTGCTGGACATGCAGCCTACCTTAATAGTACTTTGTTTCTCCAGTGGGACTCCCTAAGAGAAAACTAAATTTTTATTTGCACATGGTTATCAATTGAAGATAGCTTCTTGGTCAGGAATGGATGTATACATCCTCTTCTCTGTTCAGCTCCAGGACCCCATATAGTGTAGACCTGTTCAGGCCGCCTCAGCCCCCAGGCATCTGTGTGTGTTGGTCCTGGTGCTTTTTTAGAAGGCTTTGTTTCGTTAGTGTCCCCCATCCTCTCTGACTCTTACACATTTTTTTTGTAATTATTTTATATTCTGACTGACGTCCCCTGCCCCTAGTCCAGTTAGCCAAGCCATAGGGGCCAATGACTTAGCCCCATGGAAATAGAAAATCCATCTCTTGGAGAAATAGATGTTGACAATGTGTCCACCATAGCTATAGTAAATACAGCTTCTTCATCCCAGATGCCTGCAGCTGGACACTGCTCCCCACAGAGAAAACACCCTCTGAGACTGGCTAACCTGCCTACTGGTTCTTATGGTGCATAATAAACATGCCGCTATTGGTGCATCTCATCAAGTGTGTATGGTCCACTGAACCCCAGATTCTGTCTGTCTTTTTTAATCTCTTGTTGTATCCAGTCAGGTTCACAAACCCAGCTGCATGAGCCACAGTAGAGCTTATCTCAACAAGTCTGCCTTAGCGGAATATCTCCCAGGAAGTCTGACCACTGTATATCCCCAAACACCTAAAAGTGGATTCTCTGACTTGTAAGATGTAAATAATGAGAAGAACCTATGCTTGATAATTTGAACATAAATTAAACTTTAATGCATTGTTTTGAATAACCTCAGTGAAAGAATCCAATAGAAACAATATGAGAAAGAGAAATAAAATGACTTTCTCACTTATAAATGTAGTATAGAAATTATTCCTGTGTATTGTGACACACCTATAAGTACAATAGTGTGAAGACTGTAAGCAAAAAACAGCCTGGAGTAACCATAGAGACTCTGTTAGGAAATGAAAGAAGGGAAGAGACAGGATGATCTGATGGGTGGGCTCATATGGAATTAAAAAGAAAGGACGGCAAAATACATAAATGAGAGAACAGTTTACAAGATGGGAGATTGTTTTTGCCTGCTATTCATCTGACAAGTGTTTAATATCTAGGATATAGAAGAACACAAGGAACTAACAACAGAAAAACCTAGTGATTCAATCAGAAATGGACAAATCATTTGTATATTCAGGAGAAGAGACACAAATGGTCAGTAAGACTGGGAGGACACATAGATCTCCCTAGGAAAGGGAAATAGAATAGATGGCTATAGATGGATGGGGTGGGGCGCTGGAATAGGAGGACCAAGCAGGGAACAGAGGGGAAGACAGGAATGAAAGGAAATAAGAAGAGATACAGGTAAGTTAGGGGTCATTGGAGAGGACATATGGACACATAAGACTGTAGAAGCTTCTTAAAATATAGGCATATAGGAGGACAATCTACATGAAATTGATAAATAGTGGGGAAACACAACTCTAACTGGGCATTTCTTTTCACCAAATAAGATTCCCAGGACTGGGAATGGGCTGCATCTTATTTAGTTGTTGGTCAAAGAGGCCCTAGGGAAACCAACCTCCAAACAAGCCAGGTTGTTGCCAAGGCTAGGTTGTTCTCCATGAACTGATGGCAAGGCCTTATTACTGGACACAATACATACACAATTCACTAACCACAAGGTAGTCGGGATGATGCCAACTATAGCCTCCACCCTTATAGACTGGTGTTCTTGATACCTGAAACAACTCAGCACACTACCAAAGGAGAAATGTAAACACAAATCCAGCTACAAACCCTGCAGCCCACAATGGTGACCAACATGAGATACAGGTAACTGCAAATGTGAAACGAAGCTCGTGGAAGTAACCAACCAATATCTGATTTGACTTAAGGTCCATGAGATGGAACCTGGACCTGTCACTGCTTGAGTAACTATAGTCCTGAGACTAGATAGCCCAGGAACCTAGGGCACCAAAATCTATTGTTTTACTGGAAGAGCACAGCAAAAAGCTGCCTCCTAATGATATTCTGCTATACTCATAGAACAGTACTTTTCTTGTCTCTTATGAGAGAAGCTTCTGCCTGCAGTAGATGGGAACAAATACAGAGACCCACAGACAGATAATATGCAAAGAGGAAGAAGACTCAACTCTAAATAGGATGTCTCCATAAAATCTCAGGACTCAGGAAACCCTGAGAAAAAAAGAGAAGGAAGAGTGTATGAGGTAGAAGAGATGAAGAAACTAAGGAAATAAGGCCTTCTAAACAACATGCTGAACTCCAGAGGCTGAGGCAGCATGCAAATGGTATGCACAGATGGGGTCCTAGAGCTGACCGAAGATGAGGATACATGCCCCCATTCCTGACCCAGAAGCTGTCTACAATTGATAAGCACTTGCAAATGAAAAATTAGTTTTCCTTAGGGGAGTCTGACTGGGAAACAGACTATTCTTAAGGGTGGGTTGCATGCAGAGCAGTAGATGGCCACAGAAAACAAGCACAAGGACATCTTCCGAGGTTTCTTGCCTCATAATGTGATGTCAGAGCTTTTTTCTTTCTTTTATTTTCTCCTACATATTCTTTGCACATACGTTATGGCTTCCAGTTTTATGTTTCTATGAGATTCCTGAGGGTGAGACCATATGGGTTGCTATATCTAGATATGTTTCTTGTGCCTTTTCCTGCACTCTTTTCCTGTATTTTGTTTTGTCCTGTTCTGATTCTTTGGTTTGTCCTATTTTTATTTTATCTTAGTATTATCTCTTAGATATCAGTTTATTTTCTAGTGAGAGACAGAAAGGGAGTGGTGGATCTGGATAGGAAGGGAGATGGGGAGGACCTGGGTGGAATAGAAGGAGGGGAAACTATAATCAGAATATATTCTATAAAAGTCTATTTTCAATAAAAAATAACAGCTTATAATTCTTTTCTGAACTTTCCAAATTTGGTTATTATTTCACTGAATATCCTCAGCACAGTTGTATTAAAACTGTCAATGGGATTCAACGTAGCTACTGAAAAACAATAACATGAATTTTCATTCATTTCAAATTATCTATTTATCTGTTGATTTCCATAATATTGTCTCATACCATTTTGTTTGTGGTATTTTTTAAATGAGATTGAACATTTCCTTATGAGATTTTTATATATTTTAAGGAGCTGGGTGGATATGATCTTTTTCCAACAGGTGGCACACTTGCACTTGGCATGCCCCTAAGAGACACAGCAGTTTTTCTTCAGTCTTCTCTCAACTATAGAAAACAATTTGAGGGAAAGGCCAGCCCTCATGTTCAGGAAATATTTGTGCTCTAAAGTTTTACTATAAACACTGGCTGCAGGCATGAGGTGGTCCTCTTTCTGTTTGAGGTATTAAAAAAGAATCTAATCTTTTGTTACTCCTCATGAGCCCAGCAGAATTGCCCTCCACTCTTTCTTCTCCTGAGCATTTCTTTTGGAGTTAGATAATATCTGATGAAAAGCAAACATCATTCTAAATTTTATATTCACTTCTTTTTTCCTGTGGGGAACCTTTAATAAATTCTCCCTGCCTCTGTACCTCTCTGATGTTCTGATATATTTTATTTGTTGATTTACTGAGTTTGTTCTTTGACAATTTCATACACGTATAAAGTGCATTTTGATATTAGTTTTTAAAAAAATGCTTTCCCAAGATTTTCTAAATGTTCTCATTTGAATTATTGGTCTGCATAATACGTTCCATCATCACCAGAACAAGATGTCCCAGGGGTGAAACTTTTAACGAATGTAAAAAGGAAATTATGTAAAGTGTCACCTGTAACATAACCTAAGGTGGTTAAGCACATTCACATCTCTGGGAAACCAAATAATTCTATGTGAGAGAGAAATCTGTAGCCTGCTTCAGTGCCATGAAAAAAACTGATTGATGTGTAGAAAGAGACCTCAGTGGTAAAAAGTAAATTTAGATAAATTGATCTTCAAAATAATGATAATTAATTCCCTGATTTCAAATCTGAATATTTGTTTTCCCTCTGGTTCCAGTATTATTAACTGGTATCTCTAAAATAATATTCAAACAATGTGATAATACTGGATAATAATAGACCCAGCTGTCATCCAAAGGAGGATGCTTCTATAGTTCTTCCTCTAATATGTACTGAATATGGCAGGAATCTACCTCATCATAAATGAAGGAAAGAGTGGGGGATGGGCATGTAAAGACTAATGTTCCTTCATATACAAACTCCCTTACGATTGATTTTCTTTAGTTCAGTTATTCACTATTAACTCTAGTCAAGAAATGCCAGACAGGAAATCCCAGAAATAAAGTGATCACATTTTCCCAGACATGGTGGCATGTACTGTAATTTTTTCTTTCATTGTTACCATTACTATCATCATCATTTGTGTGTACATGCTATATAAGAATGCGTTTGCTTATGTGTGTGGATCCAGTGTGTGGGCATGTGTAGAGGCCAGAAGTCAACACTAGATGGCGCTCTCTACTATTAATCACTTTGTTTGAGGCAAAATCTCTCACTGAAACTGAAGCTCAGTGACTTCCTAGAGCGTCTAATCAGTCAGCTAGTCCTGGAGACCCCCTGTCTGCCTCTCAGCACTGAGATTTCATGTGTTCACTGACATGCCCCGAGTTTTACATGGCTGCTGGGGATTTGAGCCAGGGTCCTTATGCTTATACAACAACCACTTACCCCAGTAAATCATCTCTCCAGCACCCCCAGAACCCATAATTTGAGGGTAGAGAATCAATTCAGAATAAGGTCAGCCTGGGATTCACAGTGAGTAGGTGATAAAAGTCAAATTTTAAGTTGTGATTCTGAGTAATGTAATCATTCTTTCTGCAGTATCCACACACCGGAAGCTGACCAGCCCAGGGACCATACAGCAGCAGCTGCCTTGGTCGTGTTCACTATTTCAGGAGAACAGTGTCTGAGATCAGTGTCTCTCATTTTTAGTTAATGACCTCAGTGCACAAAGATTGCAAAGGTGTCAATTCAGGTTTGTCAAAGAGCAACCAGAAACTGCTTCCACTAAGTATAATCTTATATTTTATTATGGAATAAAAAGTCATGTACTGACTGCAGTAAGAAGATGGCTTAATTTTATGAAAAATCAAAGAATCAGAAGAAACACAATTTGTGCCATACTTCAAACTACTGACGTTATGTCCCAAATGACTGGTAGGTGCTTAATCACTCATGATGTCACTGCATTTCATCACATAGACATTATACCATCTCACATTAGAGACGAAAAAGACTTGGTAGCATAGTATCATCGTAGGATATTTTGAGACTACATTCATACAGCTTTTAGCATTATAACTTTTATTTTCACCTTTTGTAACTAATATCTTACCGTACATAGTTTATGTTTTAGTATATAGTAGGTAGGTTATGTACAGTAAGGTATTAGTAATAATATATAAAAATAAATATATGTGTATATGAAAAACAATATAGACATCAATACTATTGCAATGCAATTTGTAACATCTGCTGAGATTTTTACCTTGCAAGTGTGAAAAAGAACCACTCTGTGCATTTTTCTTAGCTGAGAAAACTATTAAGGAAATATGCAGAAATATATTATGCACAAATTCATGTGAAACATGTTGTATAAATGGCATTTTCCAGTGATAACTGATACTTCATCCACAGTCTTCAAGTTGATTATAGTTACTGGTACTGCCTTTTTAGTGCATTATACGATTTTGAAAAATATTTTTATTTTAACTTGACAAATAGTAACTTCAGATACTTAGAAATACAGAATTTCAATAAGAAATTTTAGGTTGATAGACAAAGTGATGGTTTTCATTATGGCAGTTTTGTTATTGCATTATATGGCTATGGACATACAATCCATTACACCTTATTAATTTATTCCTCTTCTACATTTTCATCCCTTGTCTCTTGCTAATACTCTTCCTTCTTCAAAGTTCCCCACCCTGTCCATCTTCCATATCATATATATCTTTCTTAACTCTTCTTTTTGGTTGAAGGTTTTTCCCACTTTCTGAGCACTGTATGTTTTTTAAACTAAAATACCAGTCCTAGTACATTGTGAATGTTTTAAGATTTTGTCCTCTGTTGGACTCAGGAGGATTCCACACTGCTCCATATCCTGAGAGGTGGAAACTATTGGAAGAATATGGAGGAATAGTTATAGAAGATTAGTGTGGAAGTTACTCCCGTACCATGTTACCATGGATGGCAGTGTCTGCTGTGGCTGCTTTATGTCACCCCAGATCCATCAGTAAGATGGAGTCCTACCTTTTAGTTCTCCATCCTTAAGAGGCAATTGAGTTAAAATGGGTGATTTAAGATACACCTTAATATAATGTGTTTGATGATCCTGTAAAAATAGATAAGAGCAAAAAGCAAGAGGCAACTGCAATACGAGCATTGACTCACTCAGAAGAATTCAGTTCTGGCATGACTTGACCTTGAACTTTCTGGCTCTCAGCTTTGATACAGACATCTCATTGCTGTGATTAAGCCAGCTGCTTTATGGTATTTTCTTCAAATGATTGTAGAAACCCAAAGCAGCATTGCAAAAGGCAAAGGAAGAAAAAAACCACTTGATAAGAGGATTTCACACCCAAAACAAGATAAAAAATTTAGTGCATTGAAAGACACAAATACATGTACAAAAACATTGACATTGGTGGCATATAGAGGCCACATATCGATTTGCTACATAGTATATTATCCACCTTTATGACAGCTTAATGGTTTAACTTTGCCATGACTTTTTGTCCTGATTAAATTTCTAAAAATGCTGTATTTCCCTACTTTTGAAAGAGTCATTTCTTACTTTTAGTCCCACTTCTGTTTTATAATTTTATGCATTAAAGGGACCTTTAAAATTTGACATTAATGCTTATTCTGAAAACAAACTTGTGGTTGATAAATGTCCCTTTAAAATTTCTCCACTTAAAATGAGCCTTATGGCTTTCCTAAACCAGGGATAAAACAAAGCATAAATCAAAGGATTCAAGGCTGAATTATAATAGGCACCCCAACAACAAATTTCATAGATGTAGGCAGGAGTGATGAAACCCATATAAGCATCAATCAATGTGTCAATTGTATATGGTAACCAAGAGAACACAAATGCCACCACAGTGACCCCCAAAGTTTTTGCAGCCTTCCTCTCTCTCTTGGCCACTCTTGCTTTGTAATTTTCTGAAGATGACTCTGCTTTATTGCTACCTATGGAAGTTTCAATTTTTATAGCTTGCTGTTTAGCTACCAAAAAAATTTTGCCATAGAGAATGATCATAACAAGAGTAGGTATGAAGAACAAAAGAAAACTTATCAAAACCCAGTCTTGATTGACAACAATTTGGCAGCCCCCTATACAGTTGAGAGCACTCACTAAACTTTCCATCCCTTTGGCACTGATGCCTGTGTAGAACACTGCACTGCTATACACCAAGGGCAGAATCCAGGAGATGCTGATGCAAATTCCTGACACAGACACAGTGAATTTGGTGGGATAGGCCAGAGGGTCAGTGACAGCAATATACCTATCGATGGAGATGAAGCACAGGTGAAGAACAGAAGAATAGCAAAATGCCACATCACAGCAACTGTGAAGGCTACAAAATTTGTCTCCAAAGTACCAGCAGCTCTCGATGGACCTGACCATGCTGAAGGGCATCACAGAGATACCTACCAGAAAGTCAGCACTGGCCAGAGAGGCGATGAGGAAATTGGCTGGAGAGTGCAGCTGCTTGAAATGGAGAACTGAAATCACCACCAGGAGGTTCCCACACACTGCCAGCACAGAACCAAAGCCAAAGACCATGTACAGGATGACCCTGGCCCCTGGCGAGTAGGGAGTTTTAATGCAGGATCCGTTCATGTTCTCATAACAGAGCTGCAGGGCTGATTGGGAAAAGTTGCTGGTCATGAGTCTGCTTTATGGTGATTTTTCTGTCCTGGTAGAAGACAACAGTAATTTTAAGATCTAAAAATTAAATAAATGGAACTCCACATTTGATTAATTGATTTTAAATATTATCTAAGATTATACCCTCTTTTGCTATTTTCATTGTAAAGAAATGAGAAAATTTTAAAACTCAGAAAGTCAATTTCTCCATCTTTTGTCACAGAATTATTCCTATAACAATGCTACTAAGCCCAGGCAAATTTAATATTAATTTTCATCTGTCAGAAGGCAATTACCTGTGAAATTAAGTATGGATTCCTTTCTTGCAAAAGATGATGATTTCTTATAATATAATTTCAGTTCAGAAAGTCACCTTTAAAACTATTACAAACCCTAAGATGTTTGAAGAAGGCAGGCAGATGGAGTCACCTCCTGTTAAATTTCACATGAGGAATCCCTATGGTGCCTGTTGAGAAACTTGAAAGCACACTCCCCATTGTTAATTATAATTAGTAAGTTCTACAAATTATATTTCTCTGCACAGTCCTAATTTGCGCCATTACTGCTGATAGTCACAATCAAGAATTTCTTTGACTGCCATGAAATGGTACAATTTAGTATTTGACAATGATATTATTCATTTAATATTCTTAGTCTGAGACATAGTTATTTCTTAACTGATGAAGCAAATATCTGTTCAAATGTTTTAAAGTCACATCCACACATAGAGAAGTAGGTTCAAACTGTTGAAAGAGAAATATAGTCTACTATTCAGGGCAAGGTACTAAAAATGTTTTGGAATTAATTTACAGCACACATTAATTGTGTGGCATGAAATAGATGATTCAGTTGTTGGTTCACCAAAGTCTTATTGGTGATGCCCTCTTACACACTCTATACCATTAACCTAGGCTGAGATACATATTTTCCAACTCCTTGATCAATTAACATTTTCAAGTTGTTCTGGGTAGGAAACCACAGCATCTTCTAGAGTATGGCTGTCACATGGGGACTTTCAAAACTGGATGGAGACAATTAAAAACTACCGGGCACCAAATGTATACTTTTAATAGGGCAGGAATAAAGTTAAAACAAAAACTGAAAAATGTTTTCAAATAACAAATCATACAAAAACTCAAAGGACAGGATAAAATGTAATTCTAAAATAGAACCAGCAAAATAAAGACTAAAACAGGAAATGGAAAACACCATCCAGGCATCTTACTGAAGACCATGTGGATCCATTTTATTGATGATGCATGGGGGGGAATGAGCAAGCAGTACCTAGAACACTGAAAGCCTCAATAAGGCGAAGGTTTCCTGTACATTTATAGACAGTCTGTGTGAAGATTCAAGGCATTTATACTTAATTAGTCGAAGACATCCCACTTAAAGGAAATGTCAAATAATTGCATCTTGTATTTTTATACATCGTCAAAGAGAAACATAACGGCTGGTAGAACTCTTCATGATCTCAAGCAACATATCTCACATTTAGAAATATTATTCTGGCCAGTTCTGTCTGGAGCTGAGAGCAGGAGAATGTCGTATGGTTGGATGGCATTTGGTAAAAAGTCAGAATAATTGATGATTTGGTGGTGGTGGTTGGAAGTATCAGTTGTAGAGAAGTTGTGCAGATGATGTGAACTGGGAAGAACAGGGAGCCCTTGGTAGTTCTGAAGCAAGGCCATGCTACATGTGGTGGTGGGCTAAAAGGCTATTTTAAAAGACAGTTCTTAGCATGCTATTGAACTGAAATGATGATAAAACCTTTGATCTGTGACATCAAGTGATCCCATGGTGTCTGACACTGTCCACTGTAATCTAGATCTTACTGGATCATCCAATGGAAATGAGCCACATGAGATCAGACATGAGCAGGCTGGTGGGCCTATAGAAGCTTCATGTTACTGGCCTCCATTTTTTCACCTCAACATCATACTTCAGATAACTTGAATAAAAACTCAAGGTGGGCTTGTCAGGAGCTTCCTCATTCTGTTGGTGTGCACCAAGAAGGATATTTATTTTTAAACATGCTCTGCCTAGCCTTAGATGAGCACGGAGAAGGCAACTCTTCCCAACACGTGAAGTGTTAGTTTTGCCCAGTTGATGTCAACACCAGTATTTCTCCCCACCAACTTAAATCTTCCCTCTCTAGAGCTTTCCTCTCTATTTTATTTACTGTCTAAACTAACTCTGAATGTTTCTGAAGATTCCTCTTGCCCTTTTGTTCACTCTAGTTGGCTTAAAAATATTTTATATGAACAATTCTTATAAAAATAGTTATTGGTTAGATATTCATGTTGACAAGTGGAAATGACTCAACACAGTAGCCTGGAATGCAGGGGTCCATTAAGAGAAAGAACAAAAATTACAGGACTTTTAAGTGGGCTTTGCCAGCCTTACAAATTTTCTTCATCGTGAATCACTGCAGGGACCCTACACATTTAAGTTTTTTTAGTATGGTGTATAATGCTAAGCTTACTTAGTCCTGTCTTATAAAAGGATGCAACATTACACTCTGTGCATTTGCATGTATGTTTGAATAGAATAAAATGTCTAAATCAGTTGCTATGTAATTCTTAAGATGATAGACTCTTCAAGTACTAATCACTGGACATTTTAAAAAACCAAATAAAGACTTAAAGTGATATAAGTTTTTAAAAGTAAAAGACTAAGAGACTATTGTTAGGTGGATAAAAATTTAAAACATGGTAACTTGTTTGCTTTAAAAATATCTTTAGAGGTTTAAAAATTGCAAGGCAATATTTAAAATATCCAAATAGTATAGACATGCCTTTATGAAAAAGCAAAAGGCGTGGCAATTTATTATTCTCTGTAAACAACTCATTATTTTATTTGTAAAGGGCAGAAATGTATATGCTCAAAGTGGAAAGTATTTACACACTATTTCTTAAGAATTGCAATAAGTAGTTTTTACAGTACATTAAACAGCAGCTGGAGAAATGTCTCAGCAATAAGTTCCTTTGCTGCTCTTCCAGAGGACCTGAGTTCAGTTCCCAGCACTTCCCATGCATCAGTCAGTTTAAAACTTCCTGTAACTCTAGTTCCAGGGCACTCAAAGATATTTTAGGCCTCCACAGGCACCTACATACACATCATAAATTAACACAGATAAACAGACAGACAGACACACATACACACACAAACACATACATATATATTCAATTGTACAAATAAAAATTAAAGTAAATGGAAGCAGAAGCAACAGGAAAGTTTGGGAAGAAGGAACAATGCAACAGGTCTAGAATAATATCAGATCTCGAAGGGTAATGTATGAAACAAGCATTGTCAATTCTGTGATTTTTTTTATTAGAGACTTTATTAAATAAGCAGATATTATGCATTCTTTTAATAATAACAAAAGAGATGATAGATATATTTATTGATGTCATGTTAGCATTAAGGCATGTTAACCTCAAAAGTAACATATTTTTTAACCAAATCAATTCTAATAAGAGAAAAGTATTATTAATGTACTAAGTTTTCAGAGTATCTAGGTGCATATGTATCATCTTTAATGCTTATTTTAAAAAAGAATGTTGACATTAGGATTTCTAGTATTGTTCTGTTCTTGCTTTTTTTTCTTTTTCAAATACAAATGGAGTGAGAATAATTCTTTAATGCTGGCCTTCAAATGTGTAAAAGTAAAACTGAATCAAGGGCATTGGAGTGAAACAAAAACAAATATGTCCATATCAAAAGGCTGTAAAATATAGAGGTCATAAAACCCAGCCAACTAAGCATTTATTATGGCTTCCTTGACAAATGTAGAGTTCTGTTATAGCAATGTTCAGTCACATTGATAGTTTTTAGAGGTCTAGGTGGATCAGATGGCTTGCTATTCATTCATTTATGTATTTATTCTTGGCTGTGCTAAGAATGAAATCCCTGGCCTCACACAGGCTAGACAAGTGCTCTATTGCCATTTTAACCTCAGTCCACTAACATTGTGTCTATGTTTTGTTACTAATTAACTATTAATAGCATTACCACTAAATGATTGGAAAAAGTTACTATAATCTTGACCAACACTGAGGGAAATTGTCTGATTGCTGATATTTTCTATAATATGTCTGAGTATTTTTTATACAAAATGCTAATGATCTTTATTTATAAATTATGGGGGCTATGGGTAGTCTGTTCATTCCATTTGTAAAATTTGCAAGAAAGATAAAAAAGTTATTACTATTTTTTAAAAGAATAAAGTCAAAAGGGATCTGTAATTCTTCGCTGATCATCTGTGTCTGAGCACTTCTTTTAAATATGATTTTTAAAAACACACAGATTTATGTAATGTAGCTGTCATTTTAAGTATGAACCTGGAAAACATGTGTAAGTAAAATCTATTGTGAATTAAGTAAGATTTTAAAACAGATATATATCTGATCAATAAAATCAAACTTATATTTTAATAATCTTCACATATAAAAGTCATTATTTTCATAGCTGCACCATGGCCTAAGTGGATCAATTATTCTTTGTAATAGTCTGGAATCTTTTTACAGAATAAAACCAGTCATTCAGGACCTATATGTCACCAAAGTTGAAAGACCGAGTTGAGCCACATGTTTTAGATGTAGTGAGTAGCAGAGAGCAGCACTTACTTCTTTGTCCCACTGGTCTGGCTATGAACATAGCTATGGTTCTGCAGGGTCTCAATCTGTAGCTGGCTAAGAGGTTTATGGTTGAATTCTAACAATCAGTGTGTCACTGGTGAGAGGATAGAGCTGTGCTAACAGGCTGGTTATCTTGAGGAAATAGACACAGAAGTATTACCAAAGGGCTTCTTTGTGGAAGGACATAAGGAGTACCGAAATAAACAAGACAGATGATTGAAAGTACATTGCCCACTTAGTGATGTGGGAAAAAATTTGAAAGCATCACTCAGAAGGATTTATTACTTTTGTAGGCTGTTCCTCTAAGAATGTGGTCTACAAAGTTAAAAAAAAAAAGAAAAAAAAAAGAGCTAGAAAAGAATAGCATATGATACACTTTCCAATTGATTTGGGTGGTTTTCTTTATTGCTTACAACTGTTAGCACAGTTGCAGTTGAAAGACAGAAGAGGCATTAGTATAAAGACATCTTGATGCACCATCTCAGGGACACAGGCATGAGAACACAGGAGCTTAACAGTGATCTCCTGATTGGTGGCCAGCAGACCCACCGCTTGTGGTTGCTTTCTGAGCCTCAACCAGGTGCCCTGGTGGGACGGTTCCTGTCCTTGTCATCCTCTTTCTGCTAAACACTCTCAGCTCTACTTAAAATCTATCTATGGCTTAGCTTTTCTGTAAAATGTTTCTAAACTCATTATCTGTAGGGCATACAACAGGTATTCCTATAGAATGCTTATAGAACTGTTTGCTTAGAATCATTTTGTTTCATAACACAAGCTTATTATAGACGTGTTTGTATAATCAACTACCTAAATAAAGATGTAAGGCGATCATTCAAGGACATGAGAAGAAAAGTTTCTTGTCATTGGTTATTTTCAGATTCCCACTATTGTTTGAATTCTAGTTGGTATATAATGATAACTGAAAGCCAGATATTGGGGAAAAGCTGGATATCAGAGAGAGGAAGCAGACCACAGTCAATTCTCACCCAGCCAACTTCTCAGATTGAACAAGGTAAATGCTATCTTCAAGGGTCCTCAGCCTGAGTGGTCACTTCTACAAAATGCTCAGTTTCTCTCTTCTCCAGCCTTATATATCTTTCCTCTCCCAGCTGTTTTACTTCCTGGCTCAACTCTGGATCATAATTCTAGAGTTAGGATTAAAGGTGTGAGCTACCATTGCTTGGCTATCAGGCCTTGTACTTACAGAAATCCAGAAAGATACCTGTCTCCTGAGTGATGAGATTAAAGGCGTGGGTCATGACTCTTTGACCTTCATGGCTTGACTGAGGGTGATTCTGTTCTCTGATATTCTAGACTGATTTTATTAAATATACAATATATCTCCACATATCAATATATCTTGCAATATATAACACATATTTTAATCAAAATGAATTAGAATCATGTTAATTGAGAAATGTATAACTGAGATATAAAAGTGGAAACAGTTCCTGGAGAAAATATCTGTGTTTTTTGTTGTGTTAAAACAACCCTTGGCACACTCTGTGTTTATGTGTTTTCAGCACCTAATGTGCTTTCTTTGACTCAAGGAAAGACCTCCACGGTTAAAACACACTCATTTGAATTAACATTTTAATAAATAAAATTCCCTTTTTACTTCAAATTCTAAAAAAGTATAGAAGATGCAGGCAGACCCCTTTGAGGCCAAGGCCAACCTGGTCTACATAGCAAATGCCCTGCTGGCCCAGGCTACATAGTGAGACCAAGTCTTAAAAAAGTAAAATAAAATAAAACAAAACAAACAACAAAACAATCCAGAAAAAAAACAAAACTAGACAAACTACTCCCCAAATAAGTAGACAGACCATCTTTTTATTTATATGCAAATCTTTCAACAGTAAAGTATGCTCTCTAAAAGTCATAGTGTGTGGCACATATGTTCTTTATGAACCCGGCTCTGTGACATGGGGAGAGAGAGCCATGCCTTTCAGTCAATCAGAAGTTCTACCTTCCAGATCACTGTGAAGTTCTTTAAGGTTAAAAATAAACATTTAAGGATTTGTAGTTATTTTTACTTCTTATGCAAGATGGATTATTAAAGAAGGCTTTGAATCCTGAAAACCTAACTCCAAAAGCTTCTCCCCACCTGTTATTATCAACATCTGAATACTCAGATTGTGCACAGGGGAAAACCAGAACGCTTCCAATTATTTGAAGAAACAAGTAGAAATTTCAGAGCAAAGTAAAACCATTAGAGAGTACAGGACACTCTAAGGAATGTACAGATATGATCACATGTCACTCAGTCCTAAAATGCAGACACACTGAGAAGAAAAATGCTTCAGAGGAACCCCTAAATATCAGACCTCCTACTTGGTAAATGATTAGGGGGCCTCCCTAGACTGGAGTGTCTATTTTGCCTCTGACCTTCAACCCAAACCAACTTTCAAAGCTCTGTGGCTATCTTTTTAACCTACATCTGCCTCTTCAGCAAATAAATTAGTTGTGCATGAATCACCCCTGAAGACTTTGCCACTCACAATAAGTTTTATTGCCTTCCGAAACCAAGGATAAAAGAAGGCATATATCAAGGGGTTCATGGCTGAATTGTAATAAACACACCACACTAATATCTCATAGACATAGGGGGGCGTTATGAAGTTCATGTAAGCATCAATCACGGCATCTATAATATACGGCAGCCAAGACACCAGAAATGCTGCCATGGCAATCCCTAAGGTTTTTGCAGCCTTCCTTTCTCTTCTGGCTACTCTTTCTTTGTAGCTCTCGGAGGAGGCCTGGACTTGATTGGCTGTGCTCTCTATCTTCCTAGCCTGGTGCTTCGCCACCAGAAATATCCTACCGTACAGAAACACCATGAGAACAGTGGGCAAAAAGAACAAAAGAAAACAAAGTACAACCCAGTTTTGATTCAGCGGAGCCTGACAGCCTCCCACGCAGGTCAGAGCAACCACTAATTCCTCGATCCCTTCTTCATTGGCACCCGTGTAAAAGATAGAAAAGCTGTATGTGACAGAAAAGAACCAAGAGAGAGCAATGCATAGTCCAGAAACTGAGATGGTGAACTTGGTCGGGTAAGTCAGCGGGTCTGTAACTGCAATGTATCTGTCAATGGAGATGCAGCATAAATGGAATAGAGACGCAAAACAGAAGGAGGTGTCGAAACAAGTGTGAAACTTACAGTAACTCTCCCCAAAGTACCAACAGCTCTCCACAGACCGCACAGTGCTGAAGGGCATCACTGTCACCCCCACCAAGAAGTCAGCGCAGGCCAGGGACGCCACCAGAAAGTTCGTAGGTGTATGTAACTGTTTAAAGTGGAGGATGGCAATAATGACCAGTAGGTTTCCAAACACTGCCAGTATGGCTCCCAAACCAAGGACCAGGTACAGGATGGCTCGGGGACCAGGGGAATAAGCACTTTTGATGCAGGATCCAGTCACATTCTCATAGCAGAACTCCAAAGATTCCGAAGAGAAGTTGCTGGCCATGGCCTTCAGCCCTGATGATTTTAAACGTCCCAGATTTTCATTCTAGCAAGCTAGAACAAAAACAAAGTGACAACCTCCAAGGCTTCTGGGAGAGAAAAAAAAATAACTCTAGGTTAAAAAAAAAAAGGTAACCTTTATACTAATTCTTTTTAATGTGCTGTGTATATCAATACTTTAGTTTTCACAAAGTACTTCAAAGTTTTTATTAAATAGGAACTCAATTCAGAAAACTATTTTAAAAGTCAAATGTATTACTAAATAAATTACCAGCTATATACATGTATAATTAATTTTATGTTATCATTGCTATAATGCTATTAATACACAATTTAATTTATTAATCATTTGAAAAGCCATTTTGTGTGCATGTGTGTATGTGTGTGTGTCGCATCCTACCTTTACAAAGTCTCATCTCTGGCCACCTGGATTGAGAAACAGCTCTGTCACCAACAACTGAATTTTATTAACTACTTAGTTGTTTCCCCAGAGAAACCAGCTCAGTGGCAATCAACAACTCGACTTGGCTTCTTCTTTTTTTTTTTTTTTCAAAATAGAAAAAAGAAATTACATATTCTTCAAATCATAACTTCAAATTCCCCATAGCATAGAGTGTGAAGGCTGGGATAGCTCACTCATGGTTGCTTTATGCACAGTTGAAGAGGAATGTACTTCTGTGACTTATATTTTTTTTCTTTTTTACCTTGATGACTTGGGCAGCTGAAAGTGACCTGGAAACTGATTACCAAACTGTTACTAGTATAATCGGTGTGAAAGTATTTTTCAGGCAAAAAGCCTACTTAAATTGTCTAAAATCAACAAGAATTTATTAAAATAAGCCCAAACTCCCCTAGCACCTCATGTTTCAATCAGAAAATAGGAAGTTTAGTTTTAAACCCACCATAAAGAACTGTTACTAGCTGGAGTGGGCTGTAGTATTTGTCCATTTGCTGTGTCCCATAAGTATACATACATGCTGCCACTCAAGGCACTAATAGTTTCCTTGGGTGTTTGAATTTGCTCTTAGAGGAGACATATAGTCTAAAGAGGGTTTCCAAAGTGCACCTGAAGAGCAACTGATTGGTTTCTACTTTGTGACGAAGAGAAAATTTACATTTGAATATCAATCTCTCAGCTAGAGAATAGACTGCTCAAATTGCCACGTCTCCCATGGCATGCATCTATTGGAAATTCAGGATTATAAACAGATGTATATGCATCATTGGGTTTTACTAAACTTAAGTAATGGGTTTTCATATCTCTAAATTTTAAATGATATATGTCTTATTTCAAGTCCCACAAATGTATTTTGTTGACTTTGAATTCTCAATTCTTCTTTTACAAGTTACATTCCAACCACAGCTTCCCCCCTCTCTCTCCTACCTCCATTCCCAAGACCACCTCCCTTCTCCTTCAGATTTACTCCGTCTCCATCTATACTCTTCCAGAATTAAATGCAAAGGGCAATGCAAACTTGTATTTAATATTCTACAGGTTTAGATGAGGTTAAAAGAACTGAGCCCAACTTCTGACTTTGCTAGTTGATTAGTACTAATCATGTGTGTTCTTAAATAAATACAATGAAGAAAACAATGTCTGGTATTTAATATTATGAGAGCATGGCTTATATTAATAGTATATTGAAATATTTAAGCTAATCATTTAATAGAGAACTTGATGTATAATAAGTTTTTGGGAATAACTTTGATATTATCTTGAAAGATACTATGCTAGGAAAAAATCCTACTGAAAATATAAGCTAAAACAACATAGTTATGAAAAAGTAGCAGGTACCTAGGTCACTTTGGTAGCTAGACATATTACAGTACATGAATGTGGCATTTAAATAAAGTCTTAGGAGTTGTAGAAGTTTAGGACATATCAAAACACTCCTGTTGCTGGGCAGTGGTGGCATGCACCTTTAATCCCAGCACTCAGGAGGCAGAGGCAGGAGGGTTTCTGTACAGTGTTCAGCCTGGTCTGCAGAGTGAGTTCTAGGACAGCCAGAGCTGCTACACAGAGAAACCCTGCCTTGAAAAAGAGGTTAAGAGCACTGACTGTTATTCCAGAGGTCCTGAATTCAATTCCCAGCAACCACATGATGGCTCACAACCATCTATGATGACATCTGGTGCCCTCTTCTGTATACTGTATGCATAATAAATAAATAAATCTTAAAAAAAAACCACTTCTAATAAACTTGAATTTCCAAAAGTAGAAAAAACAAAAAACAAACAAAAAACAAAACCCCTTTTAATTCTAAAGGCAATGTCCTTCAACTCGTGTCTGCCTTTTCTCTCATTGCCTTAGGGTTTTATTGCTGTGAAGAGATATCATGACCACAGCAACTCTTATAAAGGAAAACATTTAACTGAATCTGGCTTATAGTTCAGAAATTTAGTTCATTGTCATCATGGCTAGAAGCATGGTGGCATGCAGGCAGACATGGTGCTGGAGAGGTATCTGTGAGCTCTACATCTGGATCCATAGGCAGTAGGAAGTTCCTGGTTTGATCTTCTGAGACCCCAAAGCTCATCCTCCAAAGACACACTTCCTCTAACAAAGCCATATCTACTACAACAAGGCCACAGCTCCTAATAGTGTCACTCCCTATGAACCTAGTAGTTAGACACATGATGCTATGAGGGCCATTCCTATTCACCACCACACTCATCCTTTGGCACTTATGTTGGCAATACTTTGGAAGTCCATAGCTACTTGATTAAAATCAAGCCTAGTCTTTATGCACATAACAATGTGAAAATACCTCTGTAACACAAACTGTTATATTATAGTCATACTATAGAGAAACATTATGGATAATGGCTAGGATAAATTCAATAAACAAAATTTTGTTACCATGGTACATTTCAATGCACACTTAACTTTAAAATGAGATGTTTTCAGGTATTGAGTTACATGGATGACCTGTATTGATTTTCCAATTGATGATCAAAACTGTGAAAGAAGCAACATGGAAGGATTGATAGCAAAGAGATTTGAGAAATGATTTGATGAACAGACCTCTTAATATGTGCTTCCAAGGGAAAGAACTATATTTCATGTGAACACCCATCAAAATGGTACACCTGAAGAAAAAAAAAACTATTAACAGCTTGGTACGAAGGTGGCTTACCTGGAGTTGCTAGCTAATCTTACTTCTCAACCAAAATACTACTTGGTCAATAGCTTTAAGACTAACGGTCATAGCAGCAGAAATAGAGGCTAAGTAAGTCTTTAACATGGTTGATATCCCTTTTGGTTTTTCAACTTTACCAAAAAGCAGAACAACTGTACACATAGCATTAGAGAGAATGCTGCCTATCTTAGGAAAGGCTGAATCTGTTACTGTGATAAAAATACCTATGTGAACCTAAATCTATATGCACTTGCCTTGTTCTGTTACTCAACCATCTGCTACTTATGACATATCTCACTTATATCACAGGACACATGTTCATCAAGGTATATTCACGTCAAAAGAAATGAAATAGCATGCTGATGTGCTATAGTATTGTACCTATACATACAGGGATCCAGAAGTGGCTTCTCAGTAGTGTGATGGACTATTAAATTCACAAGTATTGTTTAGTGGTATATTTTGTCCTAGTCCATTGACTATTCATAGACCACTTTATTACACATATTAGCCTGTATAATTTGCTGTATTAAATGTGACTGTTTCTTGAGTAGATGCCATCCAGAAGGCATAGACAGAGTTGGAAGCAGTAGCAAGAACTTCCTGTTTCTGTGATGAATTTGGGGTTATAGAAAGGGTGGTTACATGAAGAGGAACTTTTATATATAAGTTTAGAGGAGGAGGAAAGTATGCTGGATGTAGGTATGTGTACTATTTTGAATGTATAATAACCAAATAGTCTAGGTAAAGGTGAGAAATAACAAGAGAGGGGACGTCAGGCTCCATGTTATGCTGCTTGTCCTCTTCTTGCATATTCCCAGCGTGCGAGGATACATGTAGATGCATGAATCTGTAGTGTGATGCAAGCATAGACTGACACAGAGATCTTCAAATCTGATGGTACAAGTATGTCCCAAGTCCATAGTCATGGAACAGACCTAAGGATGAATGTTATTATGTGGCTTTCCCAGTAGACTACTCAGTGGCAGAATCTTCACTGACTCCTATCAAAGTTAGATGGTAAGGATGAGAAATGATGCAATCCCAAGACAAACCCTAATATCGTAACCTGCTAGAGGAATAAGTATGGATAATGCAAAGGGGATAGAATTCCCTGTAGGGAAATATTGAATTATTAAATTTAAGATGTCTAGTAAATAAAATGAGTAGATTAATATGGTACTACAAAGACAAGAAAGGTTTATTTAAAGACCATCATCCTTATCCTCTCTCTCTCCCTCCCTCCCTCTATTCCCCTCCCTCCCTCCCTCCCTCTTTCCCTAGAAAGTAGATTTAATTGATATGGTGATGTTTAGAAGAGTCACAGATAAAATTGTTAAGTTTTTGCTTGCAATATAGACATGAACTTTAGGTTTAAATGGGCAAAGAACTGAAGTGATGAGCAAGAGGCAAATATGTATAATTAAGTGGTCTGTGTCTAAGTATGATCTGGTGGATCATTATTTCCACTCTACTTATTCAAGATGATTTATTTCCAGGAAACACACCAGTTCCCATACAATAGTGTTTCTCCTTAGGTATGGTCTCATCTTGGGGTGATCTGTCTAGGAAGCTCTGCTGTTCTTGGAATCCAAGGTGACATCAGGCTTAGGACAATGGCTATAGACTTCTGGAAACCATTTGGGGAACTCTGGAAGTTTATATTGTAATGTTTCTCAGTAAAGTGTGGAGACCATTATTTTCCTTGTCATAACTAATCACATAGTCTTCTAAGAACAAGGATGTGATGATTCATAATAAATATTCACTTTCAGGCACCTCCTAAATGTCACTGTAAGATTATGAAAATGCTTTTCTCAGAACATATAGAAATAGATGAATGATTTTACAGTACTACATTATGACCTCAGAAAAAAACATTACCTGAGAATTTGCACTTATTTTGGGCCATGGAATAAGTTAGGTACAGAAAGAAACTTCAGAAGTGAGAACACAGCTGGTGAGAGTGTCCAGGAACCATGTCGTAAGAGCTGAGACCCAGCTGCCCTCTAACTTTCATAGATGTGCCCTGCATAATTGCTCTTGCACACAAACTAATAGATGTATGTTGTGCGAATTCTGGTTGTATTAAAGAAACTCAGCGCCAGATATTGGGGAAAGGCTGAAGTATCAAAGAGAGAAACACCACAGTCAAATCTCACCCAGCTATCTTCCAGTTTTCTCAGCCTCACTCCTGGTCGCTTCTAATGCCTCATCTGTCTTCCTAGGCCTGTCTTAAAGACCTTCTTTCACCCAGCTGTATCCTATCCAGGTTCAGACTAAAGGCATGAGCTACTACTATTTGGTAGTTAGCCTTGAACTCACAGAAACACAGAAAGATCTCTGTCTCTGGAGTTATGGGATTAAAGGCACAGGTCATCACTCCCAGTCTTTCCTGTGCTGAGATTAAAGGTGTGTGCCATCACTGCCTGGCTGTTTGGCCTTGTACTCACAGACATCCTCTGGATTCCCATGCTGGGTTTAAAGTGTGACCACTGCTCTGTTATCCCTTGAACTCACTGAGATCCAGAACAATCTCTGCCTCCCAAGTGAAGGGACTAATGGTATACGCTACCTCTGCCTGGCTTGGTGGATCTCTTCTCTGATATTCCAGAGTGATTTTATTAAATATATAACATCTCTACCAATGTACATTTTCTAAAAAAAAAAAAAAAAAAGAATAATTTGTTTAGATGTATTTCTTAGAGACAACATATACTCTGGTTCTTGTTTTTTTTTTTTAATTAAATCAGTTAATCGGTCTTGTTTTCTGTGGTGAGTTGAGGTCATTTACACCAAAGATTATTAGGAGCTTGTCATTTCCTGCAAATTTTTAGGTGGCATTCTGATTTGTTGGGTTATAGGTATTTCTTTCTCTTCTCTAATATTAGCTTTGAAAGTTTACTTATTTGCTGTATTAGATGTGACTGTTTCTTGAGTATACTCTGTTTTCATGAAATGTGTATATACTTTTATCAATTCTTACAGAGGAGCCTCCTTTCATCTCTCTGGCTGTAGGTATTCCATTAAGAATTTTCTGCAGTAATATCTTAACTGTCATGAACAGCTTTAATTTATGTTCATTTTGAAACATCCTCCTTTTTATCTTTAAAACTTTGCAGGGAAGAGCATTTATGGTTCACAGGCATTTACCTTCAGAACTTGAAGTATGTCATTGCATGCTCTTTGGGCTTTTATAGTTGACTATGAAAAGTCTGGTGTAGGTTTTGTATTTCTGCCTTTGTATTTGAGTTGCTGCTTTTTTTGTGTTGTTCTTAATATTATTTCTCTACTCTATATATTTGACATCCTCACTATGATGTGTTGTGGAAATTTTCTTCTCTAATTCCTAATGCTATTAGCAGTTCTATATGATGCTGGATTTGGATGTGTAACTCATCCTCTATGTTTGGGTAGTTTTTTGCTATTGTTTTGTTAAACAGATTATTTCATTTGATGTGATTGTTGGTTCTTCTACACTATGAGTTAAGAGGTTTGGCTTCTTAAATGTATTCTAGACATTTTAGAAATATGCCTATTTGTGGTGGGATTATGTTGTTACATTGTAAATAATTGTCCTGCCTACTAGTTTAATAAAAAATGCTAATTGGCCGAAGGCAGACAAGAAGTATGGGTGGAGACCAGACTAAAAAACTCTGGGAACAGGAGAAAAAGAGCAAAGATGCCAGGAGATGCAGAGGAAAGAAGTTGAAGTGCTGCTGAGAAAAGGTACCAAGCCGCATGGCTGAACAAGATGAAAATCATGGGTTGAGTTAAGATGAAGAAGTTAGCAAGTTATATGCCTGGGCCCCAGGTCAATTAGCATAAAGTTAATGTAAGTGTCTGTGTGTTGCTGTGGGACTGCAGGTCTGCATATCTGTTGGTCAGAACCTCAGGGCTAGGCTGGAAAGGCCGGGACAGAAACATTTTACTACATTTATTTCTGTTTTGTCTCCACTTTACCATCCATTCCTGAAATTTGTTTTTCTATGTAATCTTGTCGGTTAACAATTACTATATGGCGTGGTTTTTATTTGATCTATCATCGCCTTCATCCTACATATTTATGTTTAGTTATTTTTCAGTGTTTCAAACTCTTTGCTGAATTTTCCTTCCATATTTTGGACTTTCACCTCCAATTTACGGGTTTTTTTACTTTGGAGATTATCTTGTCAAAGTCTTGTGTAGATTTCCTCAATTTGTGTATCTGTTTATTTGAATCTTTTATATAATTGTTATTTTTAAAAGGAAGACTATATTTTTTGCTCAGACATGTTAGCTATCTCTGTAGTTTTTGGATTCTACTATAGGGGAGTGTGTTGTTTGGAGATGGTTCACAGGTGGTAGTTATGTCATATTCTTTGTGAATTGTTCTTTTTAAATCATGTTTTGCACATCTGGAGTGTGTTTGTACTTTAATGTCTCCCTCTTCTATTTTTAGTTGTCTTGTTTTTGGTGACTTCCTAGAGAGACATCTGTATGATGTTGTCTTTGGGTTCTAATAGAACTTGGTGTTGGTTGTCAGGTGGGGTTTCCGAGGTGATCCTCTCTTGGTATCTGTTGGGAGACAATGGTGGAGCCTACCCACAAAGCACAGAAGTAACCAGATAGAGTAAAAACCCTGAGCATCCTGGGAACTTGCTGGGGACAGAATACTAACTATCAAACCCACTGATGTCTGTCTACTGTTTGAGGACTCTTCTTAAAACCACAGGTCTGAACTAACCTCTCAAGACACAGGAGTATAAATTCCCAGTCCTGTACTGACCACATGGACCCCAAACATAGAAACTCTAGACCCACACTTCGAGGCTGCTGTATCCAAATTCCTGGTCTCATGGGATCCTGTGCAACTAGAGCTGAAGCTCACATCTCACACTGACATTAGGGACCAGTGGGGCTACAGGCATGGCCACATAGAGACCAGAGGTCTAGATACATGGTATTGTCTTATCCTGATGGAGCTGAAGGCCTTGTCCTGTGCTGCTTCCTCACCCCACTGAAGCCAGAGATCTGGTTACCCAGTATTCTCTGGTCCAATAGAAACAGGAGGCTTTTCCAAGAATACATTTAGCAAGTAATGATTTTAAAAGTTCAATATTAAAGGATGGAAAACCAACTCTCAAACAAATGCAAACCATAAATAAATAGGTATGAGATTTCTTATATTGGAAAAAGTAGACACCAATCTAAAGTTAATTAGAGGAGATAAAGGGAGATACTACAAATTATAAATGGAGTAATAAGTTATGATAGCATAAATATTGTGAACAATGATGTGCTGAAAATCAGAGTCCCTAATTTCATAAAACAAATACTAAATGGCCACATAGGTCTTGATACAATATTAAGAATTGAATTTAAATACGATACTCTCATATTTAGATTAATCTTCCAAACTAAAAACAAACTAAGAAACATCAGAGATAAAATATATATAATGCAGATCAATTAAACTTATCAAATATGGATAAATATCCCAAACAGATAGGAATATATATTTTCTCAGCAGCAC
Organism: Sigmodon hispidus; assembly: GCA_004025045.1. Lineage (NCBI taxonomy): Eukaryota > Metazoa > Chordata > Mammalia > Rodentia > Cricetidae > Sigmodon > Sigmodon hispidus. The sequence continues at coordinate 186,071 of PVIH01001236.1, forward strand.
ATGGAACATTTTCCAAAATTTATCATGTCATAGATACAAACCAAGTATCAATAAATACAAAAAAATGGAGATATTCTGTGTGTGCTATCAGGATAAAATGGAATAAAAGTAGAAAATAGCAAGAAAAACTGGAAAAAGACTTGGAGACTAAACAATACATTTTTAAACTAATAGTGGTTCATTTAAAAGAAATCATAGAAAAAAATCTAAAATTTTTAGAGACAATAGAAATGAAAAGACAACCTAGAAGAACTTCTGGGATGTAACCAAGGTAGTCCTAAGAGGGAACTTTATAGCAATAAGTGCTCCATTCGAAAATCTGAGAAATCTTAGATAAATAACCCCATGATGAACCTAAGGCTTTTGCAAACAACAAGCTGTCAATCACAAACCCAGTAGACAGCCAGGAATAAGGAAGTCAAGAAAGAAATGAATGAAGACTAATGTAACAAGACACAAATAGCCAAAGAGTTGGTTCTTTGAAAAAGTTATTAAGATTGACAAACACTTAGGCAATGTGACAAAAGAGCACAAATTAACTAAATTAGGGCTGAAAATAGATTTTTACAACAAACTACAGTAAAATATAGAACATTGTTAATGAATACTTTGAAAACTTATACTCCCAAAAGTTGGAAAAAAAGATAAATTCTAAATGCATATTATTTACTGAAATGAAAAGCCAGAAGTCTTAGTGAATTGAACAGACTTGTTATAAGCAATACAGTTGAAACTATAATCATAAGTTTCCCCTCAAAAAAAAAAAAGCCCAGGACCATATGGATTTACTGATAAATTCTATCAAACTTTCAAGGCAGAGTTGGTATCAATTCTTTTTGTTTCTCAAAATAGAAAGTGAAGAAACACTATTGAATCAGTTATACAAAAGCATATTATTCTGATATAAAAACCAAGTAGAGACACAACAAAAATAACAACAAAGAAAACTGCAGGTCATTTTTCTTGAACACAGACAAAAATTTTCAAAATACTTACTTACAAATTAAATTCAGGAAAACATAAAGATTACACATTTTGACCAGGCATATTTCATCCTGGAAATAAAAGTTTATTTCAAAATATTTAAGTCAATAAATACAACACAGTATATAAAGGAACTTAAGACAGAAACTACATGACCATTTCTATTGATGCCACAAAGACATTTGGTTAAGTTTAACATGCTTTCATATTAAAAAGTCCTGGACACATTAAGAATGAGTGGAGAATATCTCAAAATAATAAAACGATAGCAGTTATAGTGATAATAACCTTCACAGGTTCATATATTTGAATGGTTGATCCTCTGTTAGTGGAACTGTTTGAAAAGGATTAGGAGGTGTGGTCTTGTTAGAGTAAGTATGTTCTTTTTGAGAGAAATGTGTCACTAGGTGTGCACTTGCTGATTTCAAAAGCTCATGCTGTGTCCAGTCTCTGTCTATCTGCAACTCAAGAATCAGAAATAAGTTCTCAGCCATTCCTCCAGCACCATGTCTGCCTGCCTGCCACCAGCTCCCTGTCATAATGTTCATGGACTACCCTCTAAAACTGTAAATAAGCTCCCAATCAAATACATCCTTTTGTAAGTTGCCTTGGTCATGGTGTCTCCTCACAGCAATAAAATAAAAACTAAGATAGCAATGTTATATGAAACAAAGAAAATAAGATGATTCCTTTAAGATCTGAAAAGAGACAGCAATGTCTACTCTCCTTTTTATTTTTCATTATAGAACTGGAAATCTTAGTATAGCAACCAGACAAGACCAAGACATGAAATAATTAAAATAACAGGAAAGTAAGAAGTCAGACTACTTGTATCTGCAAATATCATAATTATGCACTTTGGAGACTCTATAGAAGCTACTAGAAAACCTTCAGATTTCATGAACACTTAAAGACACATAATACAAAATTAATATAAGAAAAACTAGGAGCCTTCACCTGTGTACTAACAATGTGCTCTCAGAGAAAGATATTAAAATATCTCATTCACAATGTTATAGAAAAAATATCATGTGCAATAAAAACTTCAAGGCTTTGGGAAAGGATGTCAAAGATGATGGTGGACAATGTAGATAGTGTCTATGCTCCTGGACTGGCAGAATTAATAGTGTGAAAATAGCTATAGTAACAAAGTTAATGCATCAATTTAATGTAACACCTATCAACATTCTAATAACATATCTCACAGATCCAGAGAAAATAACAACCTAAGAACTCATATGTGTTGGAACATGGTTCATGAATGAAGCTAGGTGAGGAGAATTCAGAGAGTTTATATATATATATTAAACAAAACAAAACAAACCAAACAAACAAAAAAAACCTCAAAAAACTCCAAGAAAACAAAGTGAAAGTCCTCTGTTCCTCCATAACATGTATCTACTAAACAGGAGTGAGTTTACTTCAGATTACTCATTATCTACTATTATTATCCAAATGAAGTTTAGAAGCACAAGCTGTCATGTGACTGTATACAGCATAAATTCATGTCACTGTTGCTTAATTCACTTTGCTTAACTCTCAGAGCATAAATGGTCTGATATTCTGAATAAAGTTGGCTACTGCATGAGACTTCAGTTCACTTTAATTTTAGACTTCGGTCGCCCAGGTTCACACTGCCAACTAGGGAGGCAACAATGTGGAAGCACAAGACACCATGAATAACCAAAGTAACCATCAGGTTTAAAACCATAGCTAGTGGTATCACAATACCTGACCTCAAGCTATGCTGCAGAGCCATAGAGACAAAGGCAATTTGGCTCTGCTGTAAGGACAGACAGGTATGCTAACGGGACAAAACTGGAAATAAACAGGAAAAGTAGTGGTCATCTAAGTTTTGACAAAGGAGGCAAAAACAAGCTAGGGGGAGGCCTATTCAATAAACAGAACTTGCAAAATTGGGTATTCACCTGCAGAAGAATAAAATTAGATTAACAACTAATTTTACTATTCACTTTGTACAAAGAAATCAATATGGAATAGACCAAAGGCCTCAATTTAAAACTTGAGATGCTCAAACTACCAGATAAAAACATGTATACAGGATTCTTTCAAGGCACCTGGGTAGACAGCAACTTTCTGACTGGAGGAGGAACAAGCCTTCAGTTCCAACAGATAAAAGTAAAAATTTTCTACAGAGCAAACTATTAGCACTGTACACAAACAGTCCATGGAATGGGAGAAAATTTCTATATGCCTCATACAAGAAACTGCAGAAATTAAATACCCAATTAAAAAAAAAATGCTAGTCAACAAATAGGCTAATGAACCTAATAGACAGTTTTCAAAAGAGAAACACAAAATGACCAATAACCATTTAAAAATGTTCAATATTCCTAGTCTTAAAGGAAAGCACATGAAGACTACTTTGAGATACCTCACCGCTGCCAGAATGGCCACCATCAAGAAATCTGATAACCAGTGGTGGAGAGGATGTAGAGAAAGAAGAACCTTTATTCACTACTGATGGGAGTTCAAATTAATGCAGACTGTATGGAAATCAGTTTGGAGGTTCTGCAGAAAATTAAATCTAGAACTACTCTGGTAGTTTGCACGAGGATGGCCCCCATGGGCTCGTAGGTTTAAATGCTTAATCATCAAGGTGTGGCGATGATGGAAAGGATTAGAAGGAGTGGCCTTTTTGAGTAGGCATGGCCTTTGTTGGAGGAATTGTGTCACTGGGGGTAGGCTTTGAGGTTTCAAAAGCTCAAGCCAAACCCAGTGGTTCTCTTTCTTCTGGATGCCTGTTGATCCAGATGTGAACTCTCAGCCACCTCTCCAGCACCACATCTGCCTGCATGACACCATGCTTCCTCCATGATGCAACTGTAAGGCAGCCCCATGGAAATGCTTTCTCTTATCAGAGTTGCTATGATAACTATGTCTTTTCACAGAAATAGAAGAATGACTAACTACCATATGACCCAGATATTCCACTCCATATTATACCCCTGACACATTTGCATATCCGTGTTAGAATCCTGCTCTATTTACTACAGCAAGGACCTGCCACCAACCTAGATGTCCATCACCAAATGAGTAGATAAAGAAAACCTGGTACATATATGGGAATATCATTCAGTTCTAAAGAAAAATGAGATCAGAATTCTCTAGGAAAATGGAAAAAGGACACAAAGCTAATTGTTTTTCTGGTTTCAATTCTGGTGTGTTTTTATTGTTGGTTTTAATACTTAACAGTTAACATGTAAAATCCTGAGGGAAGATTCATGGCTTTAAATGAGCATTCTAGCCTTGTAGTGTGATATTTTTACTTGTGAGTTTGTTGCAATAAAATAATTTTCAGTTTTTTATAAAAAGAAATAAAATGTTTTTAAAACCAATAAAACAAAAATCACATTTTAGGGCATATTTTCTTGCTTCTGAGAGAAATTCTTTTATAACTTAGAAACTATGTATATAGCAACAATATAAAGTATATTTGAGAACAATAGAGGCAGGAAGGAAGTTGGGATATGTGCTTTGCTTCTGATCTATTTCAAGCATATTACACATCTAATACAATTTAAGGTTCTTTAATTTTGCTATAATCTGCTGCCCTCTAGTGGTAAACTTGAGCAACTCCAGACGCTCAAAAGAGGAAAGGAAAGCGTGAAAAAGCTGGGCTATTTCTTTGTCATGAGCCCTCTCTGCCCAGGGCTTGTATCTGGTGGGGACAGAAATGACCTTGGTTCTGGCAAGGTAGGGCTTATTACAGATAGGATCTCAGGGAGAGGTCGTATTGTGTCCTAGACTCCTGGAACAGCTTTTCTCCCTACACACTGTATTACTCTCATTCAGTAATGTTTCCTGATTGCCCATGGATTTGTATGTCAGTCTACAGTAATTGTAAACATATTATTGTAATCATCTTCTAAAAAATAAGACTTCTTTCCGCCCTTACCCTGCAACCAAATACTTTGACAGTGTACCAGACATACATGCAGATATTAACACACACATAAGATAAAAACAAATAGTATTAAAAAAATTAATGAACTATAGAGTAATGTTACTGCACTATCAAATGATTCTCCTTTGTATTGCTGTGACCAGAGAATTATCTTCTCAGGCTCAATAACATCCCTAGCTAAAGCATTTTTACCCAGTCTCCAGCTGAAGAATACTAGTCTATACTATATACATTCTCTCCCTTCCAGCCTACGCCTTCATAAAAATCACCCAAGGGTTTGAAAGTTTATGAGAGATACAAAACATTACTCTTCATTGAAGTACTTATTTCAAATCTGGTGCTGTGCAAACATCCCCCTCGTGAGTCTAATCTGGAACCTGCATAGGCTTTTCCAAACAACTTTTCCATGGGATCTTCCTGGTTATAAAGAACAAGTTTAAGCTAGGAGTTAAAAGAGTCAAGATAGCATTCATTCTTCTCAGATAGGTTTGTTAAGCACCTTCCGGTTCAGGCATCTGTGCTGGTGCTAAGAAGGCGGGAAACAAGTTCACAGTCTACCTAGGGAGGGGCCAAGTAAACAATAAAACTGTTCAGGAAAGTCAGCAGCAGGGCACCCTGGGAGGGAGGAGGAGAGGCTGGCCTGGGGAGAGCGTGGTTGAAGACATTCATTGCCCAAGTTGATCCTGTCAAATATACTTTACATTGAACCATGACAAATGGCATTCATTTTCTAATCTGTGACCTTGCACACACACCCAAAAGTAGCAGAGCGTGTCTTTGTCGCTCTTATAAGGCTAAATTACTTGCTTGTTCGTTCATTAGGATTTGCACTGGTGTTTGATGGTTACACCCACTTTTTACTGGATTTGTGACAGGTGGCAGAGCAGACACCATAATGCCATTCACAAACTTTTTGGCAGTAAGCATTAAAATATCTGAGTCTAAGTGGAAAATTATGTGTGATAATGTGAGGAGACTTGAGATCCATAGACAGAAGTATATTATTTAAAAAAGAAAAGAAAAAATGATGGAAAGACAAATAAAAGACCACAATGAGCCAAAGAAAGTATTGTGACCTACACATTTCTGGTGGTTCTGTTGCCACTGAATCCTAGCAAAATCCTTTGTTTGGTGATATTACCACCCACACATGATGCTGATATCTTGACCATGACTCTAACAGTCAGGAAATTTTGAAAAATTGGAGCCAGCTGGTCACAAGGGTCACAAGTAGAAATATGCAAGCCTGAGTTTCAATTAATTATCTCTAGCCTTTAAATTGTGGCTTACCTTATTATCACAGGCAATCCTTCAATTAATAAAGAATGTTCAAAATTTAAATAATAAACTCAATGGAGCTGCAAAGATTTTCCAGCCATTAAGAGCACTTGTTGCTTTCTCAGAGGACCCAGATTGGGTTCCCATGACCCACACAGTAGCTCACAACCATCACAAACATCATAAGTAAGTTCAATTACAGATGACCTGATGCCTTCAGTTACAGATGACCTGATGCCTTCAGTTACAGATGACCTGATGTCTTCCTCTGGTCTCAGCAGGCACTGCGCACATGTAGTACTCAGACATGCATACAGAAAAGACACTCCCATACATAAATAAAAATAAATAACATTTTAAGGTATTAATGAAGTATAGAGTAATGTTACGGCATGTCAGAAGATTCTCCTTTGAATTGCTGTGACCAGAGTTATTTTCTCAGGATCAACATCACCCCTACCTAAAGCATTTCAAAACCCAGTCTCCAGCTGAAGACATGAGTGAGTTCATACTCCAAAACGCCACATGACTCCATGACTCATTTACCTTCAAATAGAAGAGCTTAATTTTCCTTGTGTGTCCCATTTTTTAAAAGAAATTAAGAGCTCAGAAGCTTATACAGAGTAAAAATATACAAAAGGAATGTTTACAAGCATGTTCTTCCAGATTCCCTCTCTCTCCTTTTTCTCTCTCTGATAACATTAGCTATTCTACTGCATCTATATTGGACTGTGCCACATACTCCTGTATTTCACTGAACCTGTGAAATATGTTTGTTTCTATTTCCCACCAGGGGAGACAAAAACATTGAAAGATAAAATGACTTAGCCAAATCACATACTGCTTTTTTGAACCAGGCACACTGACTCAGAACATAGAGTTAATGTCAACACAATTGCTGCTATCTGTGCCAGTGACCACTTGCTCTTCCATTCCTAAACCTGTAGAAATGTCTCACCTTCACGTTTCAATGTTATTCACAAACATTGTAGTTTTATTTTATTTATTCTTAGAGCATATACACCA
>PVIH01001236.1:193386-250466 GCA_004025045.1 Sigmodon hispidus
TTTTTTTTTTTTTTTTTTTTTTTTTTTTTTTTTTTTTTTTTTTTTTTTTTTTTTTTTACTTTTGTGTTATTTAAATTATACTCAACCTAAACTGGCAAGACTTATCCTTCATGCTAGATGTCTGTGTGTCTGTGGAGTGGCTTCTTTGAGGGTGAGGAGACAGATTGATCTGGCATCAGGGTGTTTTAACAATGGTACAAACATAGATTTTTAATTATTATTTTTATTAAAAGTTTTTTTAACGTGCCCACCACTGTTCCCCCTCTCTTACCTCTTCCCAGTCATCCCCCAGGTTTTCCCAGCTCCAGCCTTCATCCATTCCTCAAAGAGGGTAAGGACTCCCAGGGTGAGTCAATGCAGTTTGGCATATCCAGTTGAGGTAGGACTAATCACCTCCTCCAGTAGCAAGGCTGAGCAAGGTGTTCCTCTGTAGAGAATGGGCTCCAAGAAGCCAGTTCGTGTACCAGGAATAAATCCTTGTCCCACTGCCAGAGACCCCATAAACTGCCCATACTATTCAACTGTCATCCACATTCAGAATGCCTGTTGAGCTTTTAAAATTACTACAGTGATCATTGCAGCATGCTTTCCCAGCATACACTCAAAATACATGTCTAAATGTAGAGATAATGTGCTAAAACTTAATCAGCTGCATATGTAACTTTTATACATTTACAAAAAGGTTCTCATCACACAGTTGTGGCACTGATAGACTGATTACCAGTACCCCTGTCCCAACCCCTTGCCAATACAAATTTTAGTCTTATCATATGGCTATTTCTGGAGTTCAAAAGTACTAAATTTTACCTGGGCCCCAGGATCCTAGAAAACAGTAATGATTAAGAACCCTGTCCCCCTGTGCTTTGTGGTTTGGAAAAGACAGTCCCCATAGACTGAGACAATGTCCCCCATCTCTCCCAATGATAAGATCAGATACAGAGGAAACACACACACACACACACACACACACACACACACACACTCCATTCCCAGTTAGTTCAACTTCAACCTCTGTTCTCCACTAATGAACAAGGACAATCTCATTTTAATGAACCTTCAGTTAAGACTTCTTTCTTCATGTTCTAAACGTCTGTCTAATGGCCTGAGTCGGCTAACAGCCAGCCTCTCTTCGCCCTTCCAGAGAACAGGAACGCCCAGCATAAAACATTATCTGATCATGTCCCGCCTGTTCTTTGCTTGTCTCTATGACCAGTCTATTCTGGTCCTGTCCTGTTTCTACACGAGGAAACTCTTTTTTGAGAACCCAGAAGCCACTTTTAAATTTCATAACTCAAGGATCTTTCTATGTGTCATAGTCCTTTCCCCCAGTGCAATAACTTTGGGGTTAATTGCTTATTAAATTCAGGTCTATTATTATTATTTATTACATCAAAATGAATAAAGAGAGAGAGAGAAAGAGAGAGAGAGAGAACCCTTTTGCTTTGTTTTTCACCTTTTCAGTGTTTTTCTTATTATCCAAATGTAATTCGTGGTTAGTTGCTGGGAGCCAAACCCTGTATTGGCTTTTAGTGTAGCCATGTTAGCTTAGCCATTTCATCCTATGAGTTAGCCATGTTTATAGGCCTCTGTTTCCCTCCTGTCAGTTAGCCATTTACCAGAGACTACGTGACATACCCTAGGCTGCCATAAATAGCTTTATCTTCCTGTCAAGTTAAGAACACCTGTGTAAACAACCTGCACTTAAGACATTCTACAATTAGGTTGCATAGCAACCCTTTGCCCCATGACTCTCTGCCCTGTCATGTCCCTCTTTACTATATAAACCCCCTGAGGAAAAAAAAAATCGCAGCTCCATCAGTCTGTTCTGCTGTCATTGCTTGTGTCTCTTGCTCCCTTCATTCCTTCTCCTTAGGTCTTGGGTCCCTGTTTTCTCATCCCACAACCTGGGACAGTTACTTTTATTTCTTCCCATGTGGTCTATAAAATTTCAGACAGCTGTGTTCATTCCCAGAAGCCTCCAGAATTTCACTGCTTTGCTCCCAGGAGATTATAGTCACACCAGGGACATTAATTACCCTACCTCTTCTGGACCTCATGGAATCTTCTACACTGCATGGTTCCACAGTCTCTGCCATGGGTCTTAGCAGCTCTGATACAGTTTCAAACTTGCCTTATCCACAAAACACTATGGCTTCTCTCCTTGTTTCTACTGGATCAACAAGTTGGTTTCCTCATTTGGATCTGACTTTGTAAAAAGCTCAGTTGATATAGCCCATCAAATCCTGGAGTCTGAAAAGTGAGCAGGCATCTCTAGCACTGGAAAAAGAGATTCAGAGAATAAGAAAAAATAGTAAAGATTTCTTTATTTACAGAAATGCCTTATTATGTACCAATTTGCAGAACCTAGACCCCAGAGGCACTCTGATTTTGCAAGAATCAAGGAAAGGAAGAGAGGCAGGCAGTAAAAGCCTCACTATCCTGTCTCCAGGTCCCCCTCACATCACGTTGAATTTCGCCTCAAGCTTGGTGATTTAATAACCTGAACCTGGATGCCCCGGGACTGAACATGGATTCTTGGAGCTTTAACATCTGTGTCCTTTTCTCTTTTCTGCCTTAACGTCCCCTTCACGTTGTCCCTGTTCCTTTTAGGTAACTGTAAATCTTAGCATGCCAGCTTGACTTAGGTTCTTATGTTTAACAAAATTACACTGAGATGTCTGTGGGTTGTCTATTCTCAGATTTTCATCAGTTTTTCAGTGTAACACTTAAATTGGTTTTATAAAAGTTGACTGAAGTAAAAAAAAAAAAAAAAAAAAAAAAACATTTAAGGATGCTTATGGGAAACAGGGCTCAGGCAAAATCAGATAAAAAAAAAAGAAAAAAGAAAAGTTAAGAATGTATTCTTAGGGGCGGAGCCCAGGCCTAGCAGGTAAAGTGCTTGTCATATAAGCAGGAGGCTCTGAGTCCAGAACTACTTACTTTACCTATATAAAAAGCTGATTGCTGCAGCAGCAGCGTGCCCCTTAATCCCAGTTTTGGGGTGGTAGAGAGATGTGGACCTCCTACCTCACCTGTCAGCTGGTGTAGCTCAAGTGGGGAGTTGTGGATTCAGCAAGAGACATTGTCAGAAAAAAATAAGGTGAAGCAGCCATTTAGATGTCAGCCTCTATCCTCTACACCTCTACTGGCATGGATGGGTGCACCCCAACATATGTGTTCCCCCCACCCCAACCCACTACAGATACAGGGGGAGACTAGCTTTGGCAGAAACCTACAGAGGAGCTCTGGAGCAAAAGTGGAATGACAGAATTAGTGCCACGGTAAACCCAGAATCTGCTGTCAACCAGTTCAGATAAAGGGAATAATTCACTGGAAGATGTAACAAGCCCAACCATGTATTTGTGTGATATTTCATTGGCGCTCTAACAGTTAAAGCTTCACTTATAACAAATATCACATGGCAGAGCCAATCACTAGTTAAGCACATAGACCCGGCAGTGGTGGTTCACACCTTTAACATTAACATTTGGGACTAGAAAATAGGACTTGATAAGGCTGGCTTTGGGGATAAGGAGTTGGTGGGGTAAGAGGTGGCTGTGGCGGTCTATTCCTTTGTCTCTCTGATCTTGCAGCATTTATCCTGATATCTGGCTCCAGGTTCTTATTATTAAGACTAATTCGGATTCATGCTACATATCTTATGAAGCAGTTGAGGTAGAACACGGTAAACCAAGATAAGAAGTAGTCAGGGTCACCTACAGCTAGAAATGTCAATGCTCTTGGTTACTGAAGAAACAAGTAGTCAGAAAAGCGGCAAGGTCCCCAAACACTATCAACCAAAGCCACAGTAGTGTGGGCAGCAGAACCAAGAGACGTTGATTCTGAAGCTGGCCGCTCTTCTTGGACCAACAATTCTTCCCAGAAGTGGGGTGATTTGTTCTTCGTTGTTTGCCGCCTTATTTCTTTTACTTTTGTTGATTTTTATTGTATGTGTGTTAGTATTTTGCTTGCCTTTCATGGCTCTGTTCCACGTGAATGTCTTGTGTCCTCAGGGGTCAGAAGAAGGCATCGGATCTCGGCACTGGTGTTACAGCTGTGCATGGGAAGCTGAGATCTGAGCCTAGTTCTTCTCTATAGGCAGCAAGTGCTCTAACTATTGAGCCATCTCTCCAAACTCTAGTTGGTATATATAATGAAAACCCTAAGCCAGACATTGAGGAAAAGCTGGAATATCAGAAATAAACCACAGCCACCCAGCCAACTCCTCAGGCCTGTCTCCAGGAATCCTTCAACTCAGTCCTCAGCTGAAAAGAGAAAGGAAGTGTCTGGGAAGCCTGATAAATCCTCTTCTTTTGATCTGCCCAGGTCTCTTAACTTCCTCTTTCCACATTTCTAAAGCCAGAATTAAAGGTGTGGGTCACCACTCCCTGACCTGGGCTTGGCTCTGTTGTTGACTCTGATATTCCAGATTAATTTTAGTAAACATATATCACCTCACCATCTCAAACATTTCCCTCAAAAGATTGATTAATTTGTGTTATGGTTTGAGTATATTTCCATACACTTTTGATGTTACTCTTGTTTGGAGTGGTGTTTGAGACATTGTCTCAGCATCTCAAGTGCTGAGATTTCAGGTATAAGCCTGGTCTATAAACCTAATGTTCTTCTCGTCTAAATATGGAGTTCAAGTCTACATGTCAAGATCAGGACAAAGAAAACAGAAATAGTCACTGATGGGAGGAGACAGAGGAAACCGTGGATATACACAGTGTGAATTCCTGGACTGACTCTCAGAACAAAAGGACACAAGTGTAGCTGTGTAGCCGAAGTCAGTGGTTTAATTGATATCAGGGTACAGGTTCACTGCTTATTTTTGACAAATGTCATGTAAATTGCTTAATTTAAAACATTGCAATGAGCTTAATATATAAATTCTTGAGGATCTTTGAGACTCTTCTAAACCCTTCTCTATATTTATTCATTCATTCATTCATTTATTATTAGTTAATGTGTGTGTGCATCATACACAAATGTGAAATTCAGAAGGCCACTGTGGGAGTCACGTCCTTCTTCCACAGTGTGAGTACTGGGGATTGAACTTCCATTGCCAGGCTTGATGGAAAATGCCTTTACCTTTAAAACCTTCTCCCAGTACCTGTTATTAAGTTTAGCCTGGCTACTAGCCAAGGTCAAGTTGGTCTCAAATTCACAACAGTCTTTTTGCCATAACCTCCAGAGTTCTGGGGCTTCAGGCATGAGCTACCGTGCTCAGCTTGCAACTTTCCTAGGTCTAAAATTACTCTAAAATTAAAAAAAAAAAAAAAAAAAAACACTTTAAAATGAGGAAGTGGAAACAGCAGATGATATTAAAAGATAACTGTGAGCCAAGTACAGGAATAAGAAAACCCCCAGTATGCAGTTATGCTGTTGCCAGGAAGGAGGAGCAGACACAGAAGTTCCATAAGGCAATGCATTCTAGTGCATGAAAAGTTAGGATCCAAAACATGCGGTCCTTAGATGTAAAGTGACTCCGCAATATATGATCTGAACTGGGACACCTTTAAGCATGCATAGGTTAGTCAGCAGGCAGGATACTGAGACCAAAATGGGAAAGTGGGACTGTCTAAAGCAAAGTAGACATGATCATCTATGTTTTGTCACCATAGGAAGATTGGGCATAATTGTGAAAGTTTGCCGTGATAAAGAGCTTCAGACTTAATTTTGAAAGTGGTATTTTCTATAATGCTTACATAGACGTTGTCTAAAGAGTTTCTATTGCTATGATAAAACACCGTGACCAAAAGCGGAGGGGAAGGGTTTATTTTTGTCTCATAATTGAACTCCTTTATCCAGGGAAGTCAGGGCAGGAACTCAATGCAGGAACCTGGAGGTAGAAACTGATGCTGAGGCCATGGAACAATGTTGTATACTGGCTTTTTCTTCACAGCTTACTCATAATGAGTCCTAATAAAACTCAGTTCCACCAGCCCAGGGATGACACCACCCCCAGTGAACTCAGTCTTCTGTCCATCAATCATCAATCAAGAAAATGCTTGCCCACAGGATTGCCCATAATCTAATCTAGTGGTAGCATCTTTTCAATTGATGTTTTCTCTTACCAAATCATTCCAGCTTGTCTACAGCTGCCATAAAACTAGCCCACACAAAATTCTTCTCAGATAATAAGTATGAAGATATTCATAGTCAAATGTATTCAGAAATGTTGGATCAAATAAAGTCATGCCCATTCTTTTCTTTCTACTGAGCCACTTCTCATGGCCTCTGATTTATGAATGTGCAGTGCCCTCTTTCATTTTCAAAATGTCATATGTTGCTCAGCCATTTCTCTGTCAGCTTCCTTCACCCACCAGCCTTCAAAGTTCCACCCTCTCACCGTCAAATCCTTCCATCTTGAAGCAGTCCACTTACAGGGGCTTACTGCAATCATGGAGTGCTGGTTTCCAGATTAGGCTTCCAGTAGGTGAGTGGTTGCTATGGTAATAAATAAAGTCGAGCAGAACTGGATTTGCCACTTTCATTGCCACTGTAGTGAGCAGTGAATGGACAATGATGGACAGAAAAAAGAAAGAAGTCTTGTGGAAACAGTGTTTGAAAAGTAACGATAAAAACCAGTAGCTATGGTTTGATGTGTTTTCTAAGGTTTATGTATTAAAAAAAAAAAATGGAGTCTACAGTTCCTACAAGTCATGGATGATCTCAACTAATGAAATTTAGAATCAATTGTAACAGGCTTTAGAACTTGCATGTGGGAGATTATCTTGATTTGATTAATAGAGGTGGGAAGATCCATCCACTGTGGGTGGCACCATTCTCCATGCATAAATCCTAGACTGGAAAGTAGGAAGTAAGCTGAGCACTGGCATCGGTCACTCTCTGCTATTTGATTGTTGATGTAATATGATGAGCTGCCTCATGTTCTGCTGTGACTTTTTTGTATGCTAGACTGTTAACTTCAAAGTGTGGGACTAAATAATTGTTTCCTTTTGAAAGTTTCTTTTGCCACAGAATTTATACAGCTACAAGCAAAGTAATTAAGACAATATGTTGATGTGGCTTACTTAGGGAGATAACTGGGATTAGAAAAGATCTTGAGAGTACTAACAGTTTCATATGAAGACTTCTGTTATGACATGCTTTTTTAATCTTCAAAATGTCATATGTTGTATATGAAGTATGAAAATATTCATAGTGAGATATGTTCAGAAATGTGAGATCAGATAAAGCTATGCCCATTTCTTTACTGAGGCACTTCTCAGGGCCTCTGATGTATGTACAGGCTAATGAGATGACAGTTCATGGCCCTCACCAGGAAGAAAGAAAAGCACCATGGTCTTAGGCTCAGTGGCCTCCAGAATCTTAGCTCAAATGACTTCTACTCTTTTTAAGTCAGCCAGTCTCATATTTCGTTATAGTAACAAAAATAGACTGATATAAAGTATTATCTCGACTTAAGTGTCCATTTGGATGCCCAGGTATAATCCAAGTGTTTCAACATCAAGGCACTTGTGTGATATGGAAAAGAAGTTGGCCCCAGGAGGCTGCAAAAAACTTTAAATTATGGCATCCAAAACTATTATCTCCTAAATAGTAAGAATCATTTGCTCTAGTACAGACAGACTTCAGAAAACAGCCATAGTTTTGCATTGTTCTATAAATCACAAGTTTTCTCAAGTCAATTTCTATGTTTCACTTACTAATATATTCTTTAACTTGCTATCTGTAGTTATAGTTTTGTACCTTCTGTTTCTCTAGATTTTACCACAAAATTACACAATAACCATTTTAAAACTCTTTTTAGTTCAGTGTTTAGTAAATAAGAGAATGTCCTGCAAAGGAAGCTTAAAAAGAGATATTTGCATAGGGAAAGAAGAGTATTGACAGCTATCCAATGGCTTAATTTGATTTCCTCTTAAACTCTTTCCATAAAACAATTCCCCAAATAACTCCCTTTGAAAAACTCATATTACAGTCCCCCCAACCAATTCTGTGGTGATTTGCATGAGAATGGCCCCCAAGGACTCTTAATGCCCAGTCCCCAGTTGGTGGAACTGTTTGTGAAGGATTAGGAGACTTGGTCTTGTTTAAGGAGCTATTAGGAGCTCAATGGCACTTTGAGATTTCAATGCCCACTCCATTCCCGCTAGTTTTCTCTCTGCTTTGCTCTTGTGGATCAGATATAGGATCTCAACTACTTCTTCAGGGCCATACCTGCCTATTTGCTGCCATATTCCTTGCCATGATGGTCATGAACTCACTCTGAAACTGCAAGCAAGCCTCCAATTAAATGCTTTCTTTTATAAGTTGTCTTCTTTATGGTGACTCTTCACAGAAACAAAAGTGTGACTATGACAGAATCCTAGAAGTATACAGAAGCATTTACTTTGTGGGAAGTGAAATGATTGCTTGTTAAGGTCTTGTTGATTTAATCACTAACTGAGTAGTACTGGATTTCTGACATCTGTCTGAACCTCACTAAAGAGCTGCTACATAACAAAATGTAGTACCATATTTATCAGGAACTCTTTGACAATCCATTTACTTTCTGGGCTTCTAAGTTTAAATGAGTATTACATTTAATTTTTCTCTTTGAGTTTAAATGACCAGGAGGGAATCTAATTATAGCATAGTTTTTAAAATAACAACTTGGAACAAGCCCAAGGTTTGATTTGGAACCACTAGTTTTGGTCCCCGTATAGTCAATGACTGGTAGGGCAATCTAAAGTGGTCTTAGGGCCTCGGGGCCTTCTCTAGGGCTCTGTGCTCTCCCTCCCTTCCAGCTGAAGTTTCTAGCAAAAATAACTCAAAAGGACATATAGAAAGTCCATTAGATATTAGCTCCATTTTTACAAACCCTCCCTTTCATTCTCCATAGCTAGTTGATGTGCAAGCTTTACTAAATATCTGTCACATTAATCTTCTTTCTTCTCCATTAGGTTTGCCTGAGCACAGCCTTTCGAGATCACCAACAGCAATGAAAGTCTTTACTGAGGCATGCAGTTATTACAAACATCTCCTAAATGCCTTTCTTCTCTGTTGTATTTCTTTTTTTTTCCTAACTTCTCCCAGAGTTTTCTTTGTGGCATGAAATAAAGAGCACTTTGTACCCTTCCTTAAAATCATGTAGTAGCTCAGTTCTCAACAGTCACATAACATGAGATGGAGGCTTCTGGAACCATATGTCTAGTGTTCATCATTTGAATCCATGCACTATGCTTTATCCAAATAAACTGAACATTTACACATATTACACATGTTTGAACACACCTTCTTTTGCCTGAATGTCCCTTTTCATTGAAATTTCCAGTGAAACTCTTCTATAGCTTTCAAAAATTCTGTTCCTGTTTTCACTTTAAAAATCATTACTGACTACAGTAAGTCCATCTATCTTTGGGTTGCCACTGTGCTCTGCACAAATCTCCATCACAGGATAGATATCATTTCAATATCTGTAGTTCAGGCTTGATGGTTGGTGCAGGACAGATTGCCCACAAGCATTCATTGAATGAGTCACACATTAGGAAGGCCTCTAGAGTCAGGGCTAGGTGTCAAGCCGGTGCTGTTCCTAGTCATCTGTGTGACTCAGAGGTGTTTGGTGTTTCAGGTTCCTTAATCTGTGTAATGAGGAAGGAGAACCAGATTGTCTGAAAGGTTCTCTGCAGCTTTAACAGGTTACATTAATTTTTATTACAGGGGTTATTGCCTTGCCAGAGAATGATTTTTAAAATATAATAATTTTGAAAAGATAAGAGGCTTACAAACAGAAACTGAAATTTCCTCAGTATCTTGAGAAACATAATGCCACCATATTGGGCTAATATTTCTTAAAGTTCACAGTGGGAACTATGAGTTTAGCTCAGTGGTGGGTCATCTTCCCAGAATGAAAGGCCTTAGGTTTGATCTCTAGCATCTCAAAACAAAAACGTCAAACAACCTAGGTTAGTGACACAGGTCTGTAGCTCTAGCTACTCAGAAGGACAAGGCAGGAGGATGACACGTTCAAGGCCTGGCTGTACTATAGAGTTAGATCAAGGTTAGTTTGAATAGACTATAAAGACCCTGTTCCAAAAAAACAAGAGGCTGGAGATACAGGAGACAGTTAAGGCGCCTGTTTCCCATGTGCAAGGCCCTTTGTTCAATCTCCAGTACCTGACAAAATAGAGCAGAATTAAATAAAGTTCACAATGGCTGTAGCTGAATCACATTGATTTCAGTGGGTATATGTCCTCTGACTAGTTTGCTCAGTCCGCTCTGTGGATCCTGCTTGGAAGAAGCCGTGACCTAGATCTTCTACTTTGCTCTGTGGATTCCGGATTCCCCTCACCACACAGACGCACAGCACAGTTAAATTCTTTTGCGCTTCTAGTATCACTTGCTCTCATGCTCTTTACAGAAAATAACGCTGGTCTTAATTGTAGGCAAAGATCAAGGCAATCTATATTCTAATTAACCTGGCAAAAAATTTCTTCCACTTGAGCAACTGATGTTTCTCATTGTTTGAACATTATGTGCTTGCTCTTCAAGCCTGGGAAAACTGCATCCTGTATTTTTAAAAATGTGAGTGCAATCATGAACTAAGAAAACATCTTTAGCAAGTGGGCACCCAGAGGTAAAGATTCTTCATTTATTCTTTCGTGGGATCAGCTAGGATTGTATTGGCATTTTTTTGCATTGACATTTTAAAGTGGGGTTGTAAATAAAATCAACTGCAGAGTTGAAGGTTAGGAAACAGGACCCACACACAGGAGCTGATGGGGTCTGATTCTTGGGGAGGATGGAGCCACCGAATAAGAAAGACAGCTCTCTTCTATCCCTTCCTCTTGGATGTGGCCAGTCACCATCAGTATGTTAGGCTTCAAAGCACAGCCCCTTAGCATTTTTGCTAGTCCCTTCAAGCTTTTGCTGCTACTGGCCAATGGGAAAGAAGCGAGCCCCCGCCTCCTCCCCGTGCATGCGCAGTGGGAGTGCTCACACCACCGCCCATCAGCTGAGACAGTGGGCTGTGGGCCCCAGGGTGACAGCGGCGGAGGAGAAGGAAGCAGGTGAAGTTAGGGTAAGAGGAGGCTGCAGAGCCGGAGAGCCTGGGAGGGGCACCCCAGAATCGCAGCCTGCGGTGATTGTTTTTGGGTGCGCAGAAACGGGCTCCCCAGGGGCTCAGGGCCGGCGCCTCTCGGGCTCCCACGCCCCGCCCGCCGGGGACTCCGGGACGCGATGGCACTCACTCCAGGGCGCACGGCAGGGGACACGGGCTGTCTGTCTGCCTGCCCGGCGGGACCCCGTCGCCAGCTCCCGGCAGGCGATTGCCTTATTCCGCATTCTCTATCCACTTCCCTTCCAGAACAGGAAAGCAAAAGCCTTGGGCCCTGGTCATCCGGCCACAGGTTCTTCCTGCCGCCCCTGGAGTGTGTGCAGTGCTGTTGGCCTTGACTTACACAAGCTAACTTTCTTCGACCTACCTTATGCATATCTTTAATTGATTTATCCCCAAGACCTGTAACAAAAGTATTTGAAGAATTAGCATGTGTTTTCTAGGTTAAATTCAGATTTTAAAAAGATTGGGGGGGAAAGGCATGGGGATGGGGAGAAGAAGATATCCTAGTCAAACGCTAATATTTCCTTCACATTTTTAGATATGCTTGGATTTTATCTACACATCTCATTTTTTGGTCGCTTTGGATCTTGTATTCTGGCAATAATTATCATTTAGAAGTGGTCCACAGTGGGGTGGGGTAGGGGTGGAAACACTGAAACAATGTTCGGTTTGGTCCTGTTGGAGGTGGGCATTTGTTTTAGTTGTACTCTGAGCTGCACTGGGAAGAGACTGATAAAACTGTTAAATTGTATCTTGTGATGTGAAAGCCTTTGCCTCTTCCGAAGCTGGCCCCAGGCTTGTGACTAGTTAAGAATTAGACTGTAGTTTCCCAGCGTCTGGGGAAGTTAATGTGATACTGTATTAACTCATAGTTTACTTCTTATATTGCTCCCGATTAACAGCCATTTCTAATTTTGATTTTGATCTCAAGTTTATCCAAGAGCCGCTGGTTGAAAATTATTAATAATTAGGTTTGAACTACATCTAGCTCAGCGATGGAGTGCTTGCTTAGTATGCAAGGCCCTGGTACAGCACTACAAATTATTATTGTTGTGACTACTATTAACTATTAGATAAAACACCTACAGTTAAGTCTGAGTGGATTTTGCTGCGGTTCAGTGTAACTTGACATATTAATGTGTAAAACCATGGCTGGACTGAAATGCACTTTGGTAGTTTGTGAAACGAATACCCTTATAGAAGATTGAGCACCCTCATGTTCATTGATTACCTCTTATGATTGATTCCTCTCTTGTTTGTCTTGGAGACTGAAAATAAACAGTGTGAATCTTTGGTTCTTTTTAGTACTATACATGGTTTGAATCAGAAGTTACATTGACAGAGACAGCAGTAGTAGTGACTTCTCCCTTTCAGATCTGCCATCTCTAGCTTGTGGTCACAGCTTGCAGAGAAAAGGAGCTAGTAGTCAAACAAGGGCCATGGGAAGCACCTTCTAGAAATAGAAAAATGGCACCCAGAAAAGCCAAGGCAGCAATCAGCCTGAAATTTAGTGTCTTAGAAAGGTTAATATTTACTCTCAGGCAGGGTATGTGTTCTTAGGAAATTAATACGCTTGTTCATTTACACCTCAGACATTGATTCCTGACTTGTTTTGTAGCCAAGTTCTAGAGAATAGACCTTGTCCACAGTTTACACACCACCACCCCTCAACCACACACACAAAAACCCCCCTGGGGGATAAATGAGAAGGAAGCCCAGTATGTTGCACTTTGGTCTTCATGATTAAGAAAGTGAAACAGACCATTTGTTTTGAGCAGGCTAAATTTTAAACCAGTTTATGCTTAGTGGAAGTCTTCAGAATTCAACAGTATGTCCAGCAGTAACTACAGGACAGTATTTTTCATTCAACAATCTGTATCAAAATTGTCTTTGTTCATTTCTTTTTTGTTCCTTAGACACAGTCTTGAGACAGCTCTCTTGTGGGTATTGCACTTTGATCACCCTTCTCTTCCAGCTTACAGTGTTTATAGATCTTCATAAAAAGATAATTACTAAGATGCTGAGTCAAACACTGTCCAATAAAACTTTCTGTGGTGATAGAAATAAATATGTGTGCTGGCCAAGCTTCTGGCCACTGGCCACATATAATTTCTGAGCACTTGAAAGGTGGCTTACACTTAACTTAATTCATTTTAATTGTTCATGGCAATAGTAGCTATTCTCAGGCAGTGCAGGTACACACAATGATTTATACAATTATTTTGAACAAAGACACTAGGAATTCAAAATGGGTTCCAACAAGAATACTTTAGTGCCTTGCAGCTCAAGCTGGGTATCGGGAATGGTTACATAGCACAAAACATTTGATAAACATAACATTAATTAGCTCACTTGTAAAGTCGTAAACTTTGAAGTCATTTATTCATAACTATGTACTTGCATGTGTATTTTTTTTTTTACAGCAAAGATAGCCATTGTCCCATTTATCTGTATTTTATCAGAAGAGCCAGTTCTAGTTGTCTTTCAAATGTCATCATTCATTAGCCAAACGGTGCAGAAAGGGGGGATGCTGCTCTGTGTTATTAGCTCCATCTACTTCTTTGTTGAAGGAGTGGAGAGAGCAAAACTGCCTGTGGGCCTGTGCAAAGGTACAAAGTTTTGGCTGTACACGGTCCACCTGTCCTAAGCTGTTATACAGAATGCAACAGGATTTGAGTTAGTGTTTGAGAAAGTGTGAGATCCCAGATTTACTTCCAGATGTTAGGTCCTTTGCTTATCATAAACAAGTTATTTATTCTCAATGATGCCCCCGTTTCTTTATGAAAAACTACAATGGTAATCATACCTACTGCAGAGGCTTTTGAGAATAAGAAGAATAATCCTAAAAGGCATTATGTGCAGAAAATATACAGACCTTTCTCAGATCTCTGGACCTTCATCACTCAAGACTGAAGTGAGGTGGTCACCCCCATACCCTTCCTCTGACAAATTCCAAGCAGGAGTATAGCTCTTAGAATGAATGGAGCCCATTTGTGTCACCGACAGGGACGTTCTCCATTTAGCTTGCTTGAGTCTAAGGATGAGAGAAACAGGCTGTGATTCTGACTGATTGAAGAAGAAAACACAGAGGTTTGGACTATTATATGTACATGGATTTTTGAGAGTTAAGAGAGAGCCAAAATCCTTTGCATAAATTAGCAGGACTGATATTAGTTGCTTTGGGGGAGGGATTAAGCTTCAGGAGAGTGTGTGCCTATGTGACACCTGAGGGCCCTGCAGGTGCAGGACCACATCAGATCTGTCCTCTGTGTACAGTGGAAAAGCACTTGGTCCCTGGATGTGCATTATCTTGCTTTGATCCTGGCAGGAGGCCCAGATGCTAAGTGTTTTGCCCAAGGTAGAGAGTTCTGGTTATACTGGCAGCTGAACAGGCAGTTGGTGAATTCTAGTAATTTATCTATCATCTATCTATCTATCTATCTATCTATCTATCTATCTATCTATCTATTATCTATTTTTCCATACCCACTACTGCTCCCTCTCCTGCCCCTTCTCCCAGTCCCCTCCCAATTACTCCCCAGAGAAGGCAAGGAATTCCAAAGTGAGTCAATTTGGTATGTTATATCCAGCTGAGGTAGGACTCATTCCCTCCTCCACGTATCAAGGCTAAGAAAGGTGTTTTCCTACTAGACAGGGACTTCGAGAAGCCAGTTCATGGACCCAGAATAGACGCTAGTCCAATTACAAGAGGTTCCAGAAACTGCCCACACCTTTCGACTGCCATCCACATTAAGAGGGTTCAGATCCATTCCATGAAGGTTCGTCAGTTGTTATTTCAGAGTCTGCAAGCTGTCAACAGCACAGGACAGCCTACTCCGTGGGTCTCATCTCCCCATCATTATCATGATCCCTCCACTCATGCAATCTCTTCTCTCTCTCTTCAGCTGGACCAGTAGCTCAGCCCCATGTTTAGTTATGGATCTCTGCATCTGCCTCCATCAGGTAGTGGATGAGGGTTCTATAATGGCAATTAGGGTGGTCATTCATATGATAGTAGGATAAGTCCAATTTAGGCACCCTCTCCACTATAGTTTGGAGTCCTAGCTGGGCTCATTCTTGGGTATTTCCTAGTATCAGTTTTCTCTCTAATGCCACAATGGCTCCCTCTACCAGGTTATCCACTTCTTTGCTCTCTCTCTGTTGCCCCTCCCATCTTCTTCTTTCATGTTCTCTTCTCACCTCCCCTTGCTGCCCCACTTCCTGAGTATGATCACAATTTTCTCAGGAGATCTTCTCTATTTCTGCATTTCAGGGGGGATATCAGGGGGATCTATGGATATCTTTCTTAACTTTCTCCTGTTATCTAGCTGCTGTGTGTTTGTGTGTGTGTGTGTGTGGGGGTACTGTATTGTAGCTGGTTATCTTTTCCTTTATGTCTAAAATCTACTTATGAATGAGTACATACCATGTCTGTCTTTCTGAGTGTGTGTTACCTTACTCAGGATGATAGGATGATATTCTTCAGGTCCATTCATTTGCCTGCAAATTTCGAGATGTCATTCTTTTTTTTCTGCTGGGTAGTAATCTATTGTGTAATTGTACCACAATTTTCTAATCCATTCTTCAGGTGAGGGGCATCAAGGTTGTTTCCAGGTTCTGGCTATTTATGAATAATGCTGCTATGAACATAATTGAGCTAATGCCCTTGGGTTAAGATATACATTCTTTGAGTATATGCCCAATAGTGGTATTGCTGGATCACTGGGGAGATTGATTCCCAGTTTGGAATTGCCAAACTGATTTCCAAAGTTGCTGTACAAGTTTACACTCCCACAAGCATTGGAGGAATGTTCCCCCCTTGCTCCAGTCCGTTCCAGCATAGGTTGCCATCTGTGTTTTTGATCTTAAACCCTCATCTGCTAGCTGATGGAGGCAGATGCAGAGATTCATAGCTAATTCATACATATTCTGACAGGGTAGAAGGTGGTATCTCAGACTTGTTTTGATTTGCATTTCTCTGATAGCTAAGGATGTTGAGCAGTTCTTTAAGTGTTTTTGTTTTTGTTTTTGTTTCCATTTGGAGTTCTTCTGTTGAGAATTCCCTATTTAGCTCTGTATCCAATTTTTTTCCAGCTAGGTTCTTTAATTTTTTTTCCTCTAATTTCTTGAGTTCTCTATATATTTTAGAAATTATTTCTCTGTCAGATGTAGGGCTGATGAAGATCTTTTTCCGTTCCGTAGGCTGTTGTTTTGTCTTGTTGACCATTTCCTTTGGGAGGTCCCATTTATTACTTGTCTCACTCAGTTTCTGTGCTGCTGGTGTTATATTTAGAAAGTGGTCTCCTGTGTCAATATGTTCAAGGTTATTTCCCACATTTTTTTCTGTCAGATTCAGTGTAACTGGGTTTATGTTGATCCTCCCTATCCAGGAACATGGGAGACTTTCCATTTTCTGATATCCTCTTCAATTTCTTTCTTCAGTGATTTCAAGTTCTTGTCATACAAGTCTGTCACATCTTTGGTTAGAGTTACCCCAAGATATGTGATCTTATTTGCAGCTATTTTAAAGGGTGATGTTTCCCTGATTTCTTTTTTAGCCTTTTATCATTTGTGTATAGAAGGGTTATTGATTTTTTTTTTTTTTTTTTAGTTAATCTTGTATACTGCTACATTGTTGAAAGTGCTTATCAGCTGTAGCAGTTCCCTGGCAGAATTTTGGGAGTCACTTAAGTATACTATCATATTGTCTGCAAATAGGGATAGTTTGACTTCTTTCTTTCCAATTTGTATCTCCTTGACCTTCTTTTGTTGTCTTATTGCTTTCCATAAGACTTTGAGAATTATATTGAATAGATATGAAGAGAGAGGACAGCCTGTCTTGTTCATCATTTTAGTGGGATTGCTTTGAGTTCCCTTCATTTATTTTGATGCTAGCTGTCGGCTTGCTGTAAGTTGCCTTTATTATGTTTAGGTATTTCCCCTGTATCCTTGATCTCTCCAGAACTTATATTATGAAGGAGTGTTGGATTTTTGTCTAAGGCTTTTTCAGCATCTAATCAGATAATCATGTTTTTTTTTTTATTTTAGGTTATTTATATGATGGATGACATTAACATTTTTTCATGTGTTGAACCATCCCTCCCCTCTGGGATGAAGCCTGCTTGATCATGGTGAATGGTTTTTTTTTTTTTTTTGATATGTTGTGAATTTGGTTTGCCAGTATTTTATTGAGTATTTTTGCATCAATGTTCATGAGAGAGAGTGGTCTGTAATTCTTTCTTTGCTGCATCTTTGAGTTGCTTGACTATCAGGGTGACTGTAGCCTCATAAAAAGAGTTTGGCAATGTTCCTTCAGTTTCTATTGTATGAAACAGTTTGAGGATTATTGGTATTAGTTCTCTTTTGAAAACCTGGTAGAATTCTGTGCTGAAACTATCTGGCCCTGGGCTTGCTTTTGTTTTGTTTTGTTCTTTTTTTTTTTTTTTTTTCTTGAGAGACTTTTAATAACAACTTCAATTTCCTGGGGCGGGGGTTATAGGTCTATTTAGGTCATTTATCTGGTCTTGATTTAATTTTGGTAAGTGGTATCTGTCTAGAAAGCTGTCCATTTTTTTTTTTTTTTTTTAGGTTTTCTGATTTAGTGGAGTACAGGCTTTCAGAGTATGACCTGGTGAGTCTATGCATTTCCAGGGTATCAGTTATTTAGTCTCCCTTTTTATTTTTGATTTTATTAATTTGGATACTCTCTCTCTCTCTGCTTTCTGGCTAGCTTCGTTAAGGGTTTGTCTATCTTATTGACTTTCTCAAAGATCCAACTCTTTAATTCATTGATTCTTTGTATTGTTCTCTTTGTTTCAGTTTTATTTATTTCAGCCCTGAGTTTGATTATTTCCTGCTGTCTACTCCTTCTAGGTGAGTAATTGTTCTAGAGCTTTCAGCTGTGCTATTAAGTCTCTTGTGTGACATTTCTCCAGGTTTTTTATGTAGGTATCTAGTTATGAATTTTCCTCTTAGCGCTGCTTTCATTGCATTCCATAAGTTTGGCTATGCTGTGGACATATTTTCATTAGAATTCTAGTAATTTTAAAGATATATAGACACTAGAGAGAGTGTGCCTAAATAGATGGTAGAGGGAGATGGTCCTTAAAACACACGGAAGAGAAGCAAGTCAACCACAAAGAACATATATTGTATGATTTCAAACATGTGAAACACCTGGAATAGAAGAGCATACCAAGTGGATTAATGTTTTTTATGGGTGCAAGGGTTGGGGACAAACAGGAGATGAAAAATGATAGGGTCGTGCTTCTTAGAGTAATGAGTATTTTAAAAGGTATGTGGTGATCACCATACAGCTCTGTTTAACATATGGAAAGCCACTGGATTATAGGATTTAAATGGCAGGATTGTATGGTATATGAATAATAAAAATTTTAATTTTTAAAGGTCAGGGCTAGCAAGCTGGCTGAGTAGGTACGGACACTTGTTGCCAAACCTGACTGACGACCTGAGTTTGACCCCATGACTCACACGGTGAGAGGGGGGAAGCAGCTATTGAAGGTTGTCCTTTGTTCTCCACACACTCACAGTAGCATGATATGTGTGCACGCATGCACGCACATACACACAAATAAATGTTCACAAATTTAAAGATATGAAATAGAGGTATCTAATTGGTTTACCGAATGCTTAAAATGATGCTAGAGAATAGACTTCCAGGCCTGAGCCAACCTCGAGCTCAAGGTCCTTATGTTTTAGTGACTCCAATGCTGGGACTAACAGTGTACAACATCACACCTGCCTTTCCAGGTCTGGTCTTACTCAGCCTGGTACCCAGCTTTTTACATGGCTATGGTCCTAATTCAGTATTTCCTGGAAGGGAGTTTATTCCTGCTGCCCTGTTTCTGTGGATCAGCTGTTTGTTAAGGAAGAGGGGTGGGGAATACACCTGAGCACCTAAGACTTTCCGTTGACCAGGCACATTCCACAATACCCAGAACCAGTTGGTGTAACCTGTCACACCAGTTCAGCTGTTCAATTTCCTCCTAGCACTGTGCCTTTCTGCCTTCCCTACCATTATGCTCCTTGAATATAGATATAACCCACCATGCATCAAATATGTCATTTAGTTATGCCAGTATAGAACATAACACATAAGGCTTCTTTTTTAAAAATTTATTCTGTAGAGTGTGCATTGTGCAAAGCCTAAGAAACTTGAGCATAACCAGACTTTCATATCCTTTTACTCTCATCTGTTGCAAATCCCAGTGGTTTGTGTTATATTATGGTCAAACTAACCCTGAAAACCAAGACTCATTCTTCTGAGATAATTATTCCCTGTGTTAGCAAACATGAGTAACTCTGGAACCTGAGCCCTGGTCTTAAATCCCATCTTTGTCAATGGTGGGTTTGTTACTTTGGATCAGCTACTTACTTAATCATTGTAAACCACAGTTTGCTGAAAAGAACAGTTAAGGAGGACTTTAAAGGGGAGGTTGTGAAGTGAAATTAATCTGGACAGCCAGTGTGAACTATTAGTTCACAGATGTGTAGTATCCGTGACGTCATTCCTCTCCTTCACTTTCTGGGTTGCCTCCCACTGATGCAGCCATAAGTCATTTGGCTCAGGGATCACTGTGAGCTTCCCCTTTGTTTGATAAATATCACTTGTCTATTCCAAATGTTCTAGATTCATCTAATTAGTCTGCATGTCTAAACCTTTGTTCTCCATATTAATCACACCTAAGTATACAACTTAAATATTATGTTTTATAAATGCTTTCTAGAAAATAGCAATAGTAATTTTCATTTCAACTCTCTAATCTCCTAGGTGAATAATTTGGGAAATGTACACCAATAAGTTCAAAAATATAATTGTACAACTTTTATATTTTTTAGGTGACTCCTGGAAAACCATAAAGCCTACCTGCATCTGATGTAATCAGTCAGTCAGCCAACCAGCCATGTCTTACATTCCAGGGATTGGTAGGGACCCTGCCCAGCTGGCACAGCGCATCTCTGCTAACATCCAAAAGAT
Organism: Sigmodon hispidus; assembly: GCA_004025045.1. Classification (NCBI taxonomy): domain Eukaryota; kingdom Metazoa; phylum Chordata; class Mammalia; order Rodentia; family Cricetidae; genus Sigmodon; species Sigmodon hispidus. Next base: position 213,456 of record PVIH01001236.1, read on the forward strand.
CACACAATGCTGTGAGTTCAGTTTCAAATTAACTTCACTGATGTTTTCAATTTTTAGTTGAACTTCGTGGTAAAGTTGATAAAACTTTAGCAATTAAAGAAGGATGGAGAAAAGAACATTCTTCTAAGAACACGTTTGAAGAGGCTAGAGCTCTTTAGAGTAAGTACAGAGGTAATTTAATAGAAGAGCAGAGTGCCAGCACAGGCCCAGGTTGCATTGTTTCATTAATAAAATAAAGATTTAGAAGTTGAGGTTTGTATTTACTCTGAGACAGCCTGGTTCTTGCTGGCTTAGTTTGTACTAGCAAGAGCTCAAAAGATTTATATTTATTAATAAAATCTAAACAGATAGGGCTTAGGCTACTTTTGTACCTGCAGATATGTGGTATGAAGTGAAAAGATTCAGGAAAGAAGAAACCAGGTGCTTTACTTTCTTTTTGAGTTGCTGTACATGAGATGCATGGGCTATAAAGGAATAGGTAATTTAGTCATGGTTCAGAGTGATAATGAACAAGCACCAGTATCTTCTTGAGTTCTGATAAGGACCTGTTGACACAAGATGTCACAGGCTCAAGGGATGCAGGAAAGTGAGGTGAGGTAGTCACACTCGCTGTATGACCACCACCATCTTGAGGACCAGTCCAACTCAGAGACATGGAGAGATATATTAATTACCTCTCAGTGGCACCTCACAACACTACCACTTTGGGGATCAAGCCTCAAAATGACATCCAAAATTGTGGCAGGGGAGGATATTTTAATGTGTGGAGAGAGAGATGATGAAAGATGGTGTAGATTCTCCTGCTAACTTCCCTTGCTGCAGAGACAGCAAGCCAGCAGACCCAGTTCACCCATCAGCACAGGTACATGTGTGTGCATGTGCATATTCATGGGCATACAGGTTTTTCAATTTAATTCCTGAATCACACACTCTAGACTGTTCTAGGCATCTTTTGCTCAGTGCTTTGGGACACTGCCAGGATTTTTCTTTGAAACAGAATCTCACTATATCTATAAATCTATATATCTGGCTCAGAACTTGCTATGCAGACCAGACTGGCCTCGAGCTCTGCCTTTGACTCTAGAGTGGTGGGGTTAAAGGTGTACACTAGCAGTATAACACCAGAACTCCTTGAGTACATGTTAATACATTTTTATTCCCCAACATTATCAACATGCTAACACACTACCAATATAAAGAATGTTTTCAAATCATCTTACTAGCTTTTAAAATTAATCATTACTCAGTACTGTTCTACAGAAGTGATTAAAGTGAGATACCAATGTACTTTGGAGGTCAAGGGAATAAAGTTACAATATATATGGCTGTAGAAGGTACTGCTGTCTACTCTGATTTAGAGTAATCTGTGCTTTCTTTGGCTGCTGTCAGGGGAACCAGGAAAGAGTAGCGCTTCACATCATGCTGTTCGTGACAGGCAGTTAAGAGTGCTTCCTCAACACTATTCCAGCTTCTTGCTCTCCTGGTGTCAGATCACTCTGACCCTTCCATGGCTTTCTTGCTGCTTGTTGCACAAAACACTGATTGACCTCAGGTGAATGTAGTTTATGGAGCTGATAGTTCAGTTTACACATACGGAAAATCCAGACATTGGATGTTGAGAGAGATTTTTGTCGTGTGTCAGGGTTTTATCCTTGAGGAAAAAGAGACATGAAGAGTGTGTGTAGACACAGAGCCAGGGGGACTTGTCCGGTGCGTGTGGGCAGGCCTGGGAGGAAAGGAGTCACACTTTGTTCACAGAGCACAGGAGTAAGTGGTGGCAAGTGTGAATGATAGAAGAATGACTAACATCCACGACTAGTTGGGGAGGATTGTGCTTCCTTCTAGTAATATTTTATTTTACTACAGTCCTAAGGGTGTATGTTGCCACTGGATCACTTTACCCTTGGTCAAGTAAATTTTGGAATGCCTTTTGGACATTTAAATGGAGATAGCAGGCAGTTGAGATATGTGAATTTGGAAATTGAAAACCATATCAGTTTGTAATTTGGAATATGGGATCACAGCTCAAATGATATTTAAAACTTTAGGTCTGAATTAAGCCAGAAGGATTCAGAGAAAATGACTGGGGTGTTAAGAACTGTGGAGATCTGGAAAAAAGTAGTATGAAGAATTTGAGTGACCAGAACAAAATAAAGATGAATTAGCTTACTTGAAATTAAAAAAAAAGTTAAAGCATGTTGAGGCTTCATCTGTGTCTTATGTTGCTGAGATACCAATGGGGAGGAACAGAGAATTATGTTTGGCAAATGGTATTGAAGAGAAATCTCATGTCTATGTTCCAAGTGTGGAGTAAAAGAGAACTGCTTCATTTGTGTTAAAAGATACCGTTTGTGTTAAAAGATACCCCAGAGTTCTGCTCACCCATGCTTATACCCTGAAAGTGGCTACCTGTCTATGGGGAATTTATTTGATCTGGGGATTGTCATATCTGAAAAAGAAAGGATTGATTACTATTTTGTAGAAAACTAACTAACCCTGCCTTGGAAGTTGATGATGCTCAGAGCAGGGATTCCATTTCTTCACAAAAATGGAAAACTTTAGAACTTTACACTATAATTGTAAAAGGAAAGTCTTTCAGGGCCAGAAGGGACCAGGAATGGTACCACCAGAGCAGGAATTCTCAACCTGCTCTCATGATCCTTGGGTGGGTGGGGTCGAATGACCCTTTCACAAGGGTCACCTAAGACCATTAGAAAACACAAATATTTATGTTACAATTTATAACAGTAGCAAAATTACAGTTATGAAATGTGGGGCTCACCACAGCATGAGGGACTATATTAAAGAGCACACACAACATTAGGAAGGTTGGGAACCACTGCGCTAGAGCATGATTTGCCTTTAATTTATTCTGCAAGGTAAAAACTAGGTGTGATACTGGTAGAAGTGTAATGTTTCTGAGTACATTTGTCTGTAAGTGAAATATGAAATAAAAACACCAGACAAGGAAAGGGAGGGAAGAGACAGGTTTCTATGGCTGGCCTGAACAACTGAGATAGTGAACGTACAGTCCAGGAGGACATAGAGAAGGAGTGATTGGTTGGTTGAATATAAACTTGATACTTGGTCATGTCGGTAGTGACCAGCACTGCTGTGCATATTTTCTAATTTTGAAGTTCAGTGTCTGAATGAAAGGAAGTTCAGAGTGAAACTACATGTCTGGTCCAGACCTAGCCCACTGTTGTGATAAGAGCTGGGCAGGAACTTGCAGAAGTGAAAGGCAGAAGTGTGAACTTTCAGATCCCTTTTCCCCTGGTCTGTCACTGCTATTAATACAGATCGGTGATGGAATGAGGGTCTCTGCACCTCCTTTGACACTAACATTTGCATCTTTTATCATTTTCCCTTGGTCTGTCACTGCTATTAATACAGATCGGTGATGGAATGAGGGTCTCTGCACCTCCTTTGACACTAACATTTGCATCTTTTAACATGTGTCCTTCCAGATTACCTGATTTTATAAATGAGTCTAGGGAGGATATTGTGAGTAAGGTAGCTAGAAGGCAGGCATCTGTTCAAACAGAACTCAAGGTTTCCTGGGACTGCAGGGGAAGTTTATATTCCTGATAGTCTTGATCAGATAAATGAGGACTTGCATAAATATTGAGTCTTGTAGCTTATTTTATGCTAAAAACAATTTTTTATTATTAGAGAAACCTAAAATATAATTTTATTTTCTTTTAACAGTATTCTGTCATTTCTGTTTTGCAAAGCATAGGATAGATGAGGTGTTTTTGAGGTAATGGGTATTGAATTGAGACCTCATGCATGTGAATAAAGTATTCTACCACTGAGCTGTGTCTCCAGAATCCTTAGCCCCAAAAGATAGTATTTTAAACTTATGTGGTTTTGGCTGTTCAGTCACTTTTTGTTGAAGGGGATCTATGCTGTTATAAACCTGCTTCAATAGTAAACATTTATACTATGCCAGTGGTATAATTTATAGCACACAAAATATTTAGACATTATAAGTGTTTACATATATATGTAACAGATATGTGCTACATATTGTAGATGTTTACTTACTTTGAAACAATCTGACCTTTAAATGGCAAGTTGAGTAGATGGAACAAACTAGAACTCTATAGATTTCTACGTGAACTCCCATATGGAGCATTAAAGTGATTTGGCAGGTATTTTTATCCCTTGGTGTAGGCTGCTGAGAGGTGGTAAGACATTTGTGCTGCCAGCCACCCTCCCTTGCCTGTATGCCATAGGCAGTGCTTTCTGTCCCAGGCTTCATATGGCATCTAGTCCTTCTTAGCTCAAGATTTCTGAGAGCTGTTCCTAGCAGGCTAGAGTTGCTATGCAAATGAGTCTCCTTGGCCTCGAAGTGCCTGGTGTGACACTGCAATTGTGGAGGAGGTACAGCATGTGACACACTCTAGGAGCATGCATTCATGGCCCAAGGGTGGAATCATTTTGGGGAACAGTGGGAGGAAAAACCACTTGGGTATTGAAATGAACAGGAATTAAGACATGGGTCTGGGTGAGCAAGATAAGAGTAAGCCAAGAGCTACAGCTATCAGAAGAGGCAAGTGTGCCAAGGAACCAGAATGCCTAAAACTGCCCTGGGCAGAGGACATGATGGGTTTTGGCACTTTCTGTACATCAGCTCCTCTGGTATTTACTCAGACTGCATTTTAGAATTTGTCTTTTCTTTCCTGGGTGACTCTAGTGTAAACCTCTTTAATGCTTATTATTTGACTGCGTTTTCTGGTTCTCTCACATTCTTCCTTTCCACATTTTTAAGACCAGCCTTTGTATAGTTGTGCTGCCTCTTCGTCATCCTGTGGGATGACTTTGACTTTCCAGTCAGAAGGCAGATGACTGTTTTCCCTGTTCAAGGTCCCCTTCTTCCCCAGTCTGTGATCTCCCTGGTGCAGGGGTAGGAACAGCATGATTACTTTCTCCTTTGCCTCCCAGGATTATGTTGGCTTTGGAGGGTTGTTCTGATGTCTTGATGACTCGATAATATCAGTGTCTCAGGATACACAGCCACATCTTTCCATGCTGCTTCTTTTCTTTTAGAGAACAGTTAGCCATCCATTTGAATTCAGACCCCCTCTATCCACCTGCCGTGGCAGGCTGCCCAGGTCTTCACTGCCTAGCACTAGCCTCTGTGTGTGTGTGTGTGGTGTGTGTGTGTGTGTGTGTGTGTATTCTCTCTCTTTTCCTCTTCCACTTTCAGATTGGAATTATGTTGAACGTGTCATCTAAAGATAATTGTGTACAACATCTTATAGTGATTTATAGTTCAGGAAAATTTATAGTTTGCAATTTTCTTCTTGTGTCCCTTGGAACATGCTCAAAATGAGTTTGGGATTTGGATTTTTGGGTTGAGGATGCTCCATTCATAGTGAGGTTCTGTGAGTAACAGTTAGCAGCTCTTCCTCCTTTATGTGACTCAGCATTTGTTGTGGTTTCCTATATGTCCATGTGGTTCCCTCCTGGTCCATGTGGTTCCTTGACCATCCAAGGGGTTTCCTGTCCATCCATGTGGTTCCTTACCCATCCATGTGGTCTCCTGCCTGGTATCTGCTTTTTTCTGTTCCTTTGGCCTATGTTTATCCAATCTTGAATTCATTTTAATTTCTCTGAGGATATAATTCATAGGGATTTTCTAGCCTTTCTTCCACCCTGTGTCTTTGCTGTGCATCTAGATAGGATGGAGGGCAAAAAAGAAAAGATTCAAAACCAAGTTTCTGCTGTATCCCTAAAGGAAGCAGACATGTGTTTCTAGTAACTTAGAACCACTTGAGTGGGATCTGTGCAGTGAGCACAGCTCAGACATTGGGGCAGAGGTAAGGGTTTGGAAATCATCGCCATATATGCTTGAGGAGAGCTGGTGACACAGCATGTTCTCTGCTGCTGCTTCCAGGCAGAATGGCTGGGCTATCTCCTTTGTGTGAGAGAAGGAAGCTAGAGATATCACAAGCAATCCAATATCAAGAATGCTGGGTTACTGCAAGGTGTAGGGCACCCCCACAACCCAGACCTTCTCTGTTGGCTTCTTACTCAGTTCCACTCTGCAGAACTAGGACCTTACCAAGCAACTCAGCAGAGAGGCTCAGCAGTGCGTGTGTTAAACACAGGAATGCAGAATATCCTTGCCAAGAGGTCCAGCCTGTCATGGCTGCTCATCTGGAAATCCACTTTAAAAAACAACAACAAAAAACCCAACCCACTTGCTTTTGAGCTTTATTAAGAACCAGACTCACTGAATTACCCTCTATTAATCCTTTGTGGATCCAGTATACTAACTGCCAGTGTTTGCTACTTTGCTGACTTACATGTCTTTCTCCCTGAGGTGAGAAACTGTTGAAAAACCTAGACTTGTTCTAGACCTGAGATTGCTTTACAGAGGAAGGGTGGTATGTCTGCAGGGATGCTGAGCTGGGCAGCAGAGGGCCAGAAGCTAGGGCCTGATCCTCTGGAGGCAATGGCTTTTCTTTCTTCTTAGCCAGGAGATGGCCTCCATGGTTTGCTCAGTGCTTAAACGGCCAGATGATAAGATCCTCTCTGCTAACTCACTAGATAGGACAAGAGTTCTCAGCAGTGTGTGTGTGTGTGTGTGTGTGTGTGTGTGTGTGTGTGTGTGTGTGTGTGTTCTCTGGGCAACTTTTCCACATGTGATCTCAGTTTTTAAAATTAGAGCAGCTTTGTCAATATTAAATAGGCCACATTCATTTGACTTTCCCCTGAAAACTGTTTTGTATCGATAACTTACATATTTTTAACTCATGCCCTATGATGAGCCTGAATCTCAGCTCTCAAATTTCCTAGTGAATGCCTTGCATCCTTGTAGAGATCTAGGTCATTTCTGATTTTTCCATTCAATTCCTTCTAATACTCCAGAGCACCCTGTATCACAGGTAGAATCTGATGAAGGAAGAATTGACTCTTTTCATATTTAAGATGTATTCTAGTTCTGTTTTGATTGTAGCCACTGCTGGGAACTAGCTGACTCGTCCTTCCTACTTAAGATGTAACTCTTGTGTTCCCGTAAATATCTTTATAAAAACCTCCAATTCTGTCAGTATATTGTAGATTATTTGTTGTAGTTATGATGACTATTACTATGATGAAACACTGTGACCCAAAGCAACTTGGGGAAGAAAGGGTATATTTGATGTACATATCCCGAGTCATAGTCCATTGAAAAAGCTAAGGTAGGAACTCAAACCAGGTGGGAATCTGGATGCAGAAGCTGATGCAGAGGCTGCTTACTGGCTTGCTCCTCATGGCTTGCTAAACCTGTTTTCTTATAGAACCCAGGACCATCAGCCCAGGAATGGTACCACACACAATAGGCTGGGCCCTCTCCCATTAAACACTGCTTTTTAAAATGTACTCTGTGCTTACCTTTCGTCTGATCTCATGGGGGCATTTTCTCAATTGAGAGTCCCTTTTCACAAATGATTATAAGTTGTATCAAGTTGACATAAAACTAACCAAGACGTGAATGTAACTGAATACTCCTCAAGCATGAGTCACATAATGAGGATATTCTTACTGTTCACTTCTGACTCATTAGAGAAAATGACAACGGCTTGCTTCTGTCAGTGGCCCAGTGCTGGCTCTCGCTGGCTCCAGTACAAGCTCCCACTCCATGTTGTTTTTAGTCAAAGTTAATGACAGCTGGGAATTGTGTGGTTTCTGTGCATGAGAGCACTAAGCAGCTGTGGCTGGAAAGATGAGGTAAATGCCCAGAGTCAGCAGCAGGAAGTGGAATCATATTTCCAAGCCATGCTGACTCAGGTGCCCTTGCCGGTGGCCTTTCCTGCTAGGTGCGGACTTGCCCGTCCTCTATGAGTATAAGACTGAATTGGAGCGTCAGGGTCACACAGGGTTTGACCAGTCATTTTCTGACGTGTCATTCTGGATTCAGTGAAAATGATGCTTTCTGCTAAAAGTCAATGGTGGTGCATTCTGTCCTTGGTTTGGAGGTTATTTTAAGGTACTCTAAATGGGTTTGACAGGGTCTGTGGTCCCCAACAGCCTGCCATACTCACGTGTCAAACATTTGCAAGAGCTCCACATTCCACAGGCTGCAACTCTACGTAGTCCTTATAGTCCTTACCTAATGTTCTTGCAATTTTATGACTGAAAGTACATACTTTGTCAGAAAGTATTTTATGTCATACTCCACTAGAGGGAAGCACACTCACACGTACTTAACAAGAACAGACAGGCACAGCTTGTTTTTGATGAAACAATAAAGCACTTTGGGGTAGATGCGCTGGAGATACTGTTATATTTATGTTTATGAGAAATGTAGTATATCCCGTAAAGCCCCCCTTCCTGGAAATGAGTGATATAAAAACAGCACAAAATGGCAGACGATGGCAAAAGTCATTTATTTATTTCATTTTCATAAAAATCTTGATTTACATTTTCCTCTTATGTAGTAAATTGGGAATTTCTAGAATTCCTTTTCTTAATTTGAAAACTATTCCTTAATATTTGTGCAGCATGTTTATCTTTGATTCAATTTATTCCAGTTGAAATGGGATATCACTGTCCCATAAACTCTAAACACCCCTGGACCATAAAGTGAACTGGGACCACCAAGAGATGGGGAGGAGCATCAGTTATTCCAAATCATTAGCTTGCTTACCTTTGTCCTAGCGTCATCTTGTCTTTTCTCTGCAGGCACATATTCCCTAGGGCATCTTCATCTGAGTGGGGCTGAAGGAATCCCATTAGCCAGCTATTTTCATTACTCTATAAGAGGAAAAAAAAAACCTCAGTGGAAGCCATGGGATCACAAAATAACACCATGGTAATAGAGACTTCCAGAGAGAAGTTGGTCAGCAATGCAGAGTAACTGTAATCTGGCTTCTAAATTAATGGAATGGACAAGAATAACCTGCTCAAGCCTGTACCTCCCAAGCACTAATAACGCATGCTTTCTGAAAATTATAGGGGTTCAGCCCAGGCATCCTCTGTGGAAAGTTTGCAACATTGTCAAGTATTTATGTCAAACAGACTTAGTAATAACATAACTAGTTCTTAGTGTATACAGGGCTGAGTGGAGCCTCTGAATACAGAATTTAGTTAATATTTAACAAATCAGAACAGGAATGTCAGCTTTTCTATTAAAGCCTCAAATAGTACATATTTTAGACTTTTGCAGGCAATACACAATTTCCTTCAAATTTTCATGTTTTCTTTGTGTTTACTCTTTATATATAATAATCATCTTAGCTTGGAAAACTACATCTACTTCCAGACTAACCATAGACAACGAGCTAAGTAGGAGATGGTCAAGAAGGGCTGAAGCTGTATTTGGTGGCTGGATTAGAGTTAGGTCTGTGCCTGGTAAAGCAACAAGTTGATCATGTGAATGTGTAATCAAAGACACCTGCAATGTCAATAATGGTGACACTGGCCAGGACTAACAGCTTACAGCCAGTCAATGTCACCAACTAACAAAGCATAAGTCAGACATGGGCAAAGGGGGCTTCAACATTTCTTAACTTGGTGGGTAGCCCATGGACAGGGCATGGTCATTCATTTGGTTGGATGCATAGAATGTCTGTCCCCTCCCCCATTGCCTTAGCTGTTGATAGTCTAGGGAAGTAACCAAGTTTAGCAGGCACCTCAGCCTTTGTCCAGTTCCTGCCATAGCTGTGTATAAACTCTGGACAGAGAAGTTCAAAGGCCTTTTCCTCTCGTGGAAACTCTTCTCTCTCTTGGAACTTTCGTTTTTCCTTAGTTGTTTCTTCCTTTCCCTCACTAAGTGTGTTTCCCTTTGCACACTCCCAGGAGTGTCTGCATTTTTAATCTTCACTGGAATAAGACAAAGAACAATGTTTGGTGACCACAGTGTCTGGAAACCTAGGTCCCTAGGTCACAGACTACTGGATTGTGGTGGGTTCTGTCACATACAGAATCCTGACATCACTGATGTTTTTACACTCCAGACCAATCAGCTGCCTTGTAGATTATCCCATAGTCTAAATTGTCTGATTCCTTTCTCTTGGTTAGACTTGGGTTAAACATAAATATGTGAGACTCTTGTGACTTTCTCATCACAACCTGCCATAGGGTTCCTAACACCATTTTGTCCCATGTTAGTATTGACTCTGAGCATTTGTTTTAAACAGTAAATTTATCAATGGAAATGTTATTGCTTAAATATTACCACTTCTCAGGGATGGCTGAGACAGCTTGCAGTTTTAGCATTCTTTAGTTATCCTCACCTGTGTCAATTGTTACACAGATGACTGAAAAACATATTTTTACTTTTGTTATATGTTTCTTATTTCAAGCTGCATACGCACTTTATATTATAATAAAATATGTTAATTGCCACAGTTATTGTCTTGTAACTTTTATGCTGGTGTACTCAAGCAAAACATCCATGTACTACTTTCAGAGCAGTCTGTGTAGAGCAGGAAAGAGATCGGACAGTTTCACATGCCAATGTTCCCACTAAATTGTCTCTTGGAAAATCAGTCTGTTGCTGTTCCTGGTTAAACAGAAATAAATCATTTACTTTTTCTTTGTTCAATTGTTATTATCTATCATTATGCCTTTGCTCTTCTTTCTTTGTGTTACTTAATTACCCAGTTGCTTCTAATGTAATATTTAGAATAATTGTAACAGTTGTAACATTTGTAATAATTATTCATTAATTTTCTATTATGATAGCTGTGGAAATACAAAGGACGCTGAATCAACTTGGAACACCTCAAGATTCACCAGAATTGAGGCAACAGCTGTGAGTTTTGCTTTGTTTTTTGTTTTTGGTCTTTTGAGACAGGGTTTCTCTCTGCTGGCTGTCCTGGAGCTCACTCTGTAGACCAGACTGGCCTTGAACTCAAAGATTCTCACCTGCTTCTGCTGGGATTAAAGGCATACTCCACCACTGCCCAGCTTGTTTGTTTGTTTGAAAACAGAAAACAGAGAACCTGCTTTTGTAGTGGCTTTTTATTGAAGAAAATGGTAGAAAGTTAATAAGACAGGATTGCTGAGAATCTAAAGCCAGCCTGGGCCACAGAGTAAGTTTCAGAACAGCCTGGGCTACACAGTGAGACTATCTTCAAGCTTCCCCACTTCCAAACACACACACACACACACACACACACACACAGACACACACACACAGATAGATAGAAAGAGAGAGAGAGATGTATTACATATGTGTCAGTAAATATGCCAGTAGAGGAATGAGAATAGTGCTTTGTGTGTTTTATAGATTTCATAGTAGTCTTCATTTTTCTCATCTGAATTTTGTAAAATGTGAATGACGTACACATACAGAGTCATTTTTAGTTTTCTCATAAGGAAAAATCTCTCTTTCAGAGCCTTGATGGTCTGCCCAATATTATTCAGAACCTCTTAGGTCTGAATTAAGGCAATTGAAGTCAGCACTTTAATAACTACAGATTACAAGTGGTACATACACACACATACACACTCATGTATACACACAGGAACACATACACACATGCAAACACACATATACACATACATAAAACACACACAAACAAACATTTATATGTGTGTACAGAGATACACATGCAGATATACACTTACACACATACAGTGTTATCTCCATACAATAATTAGCTGAAACCAAAGTAAAAGGAGGATACAAAAATATATAATAGAAACTTAGAATTTTTAAAATACCATTTGAAGTATTCGTAGCTGTCTGTGGTTTATGTTTTATTTTCTACAGAAGGATAGATGTTGGGTAAATCATAGCTAATACATGATCTCTCACTGAAATGCAGTGCAATGGAAGTACATACTAAATAGTTACAGTATTTTTATGGAGTTAACCAGAGAAATAGACATGATCATGTTGGTTTCCTTTTAAAGACTTTGCCTGTCCTGTTCCAGAGACTTAAGAGAAGCACATCTAAGCAAGGACTTTCGGTGTCTAGAGCTGTGGGCTGGTTATTACTCTTCCTCACTAGCTCTATTCAGACATCTGTATCTGAGCATTTTTTTAGTGTGAGCCTCACTGGCACTCCATGTATAATATAAGGGAGTCCCTGGTGTCATTTCTAAGTATCCCCTTAATGTTAGATTATATTGTTTAATATCAAGGTTTTTAATTAAGATTTATTATTTTTATAAGATATATAGGAAAATACAGGTATAGATATAATTTACTCCCTTTGTTGTAATCAGGTCTATTTATAAGGAAGCCCTGTTAGATATTCTGTGTAAAGTTTAATGGCTAGTACATTTGTACTTTACTTATACTTTATTGTCTGTGGAATGTAAGTATTCACATGAAGAAATAAAGACACAGGTATGTGCCTCACACCTGGGAACTGAACAAAAGCAAATAGTCTTTCTTCCTCAGATGCCTTCCTTCCCAGAGGAGATATAGATAAGAGCTGTACACATTTCAGTCTCTCACAAATAAGAGACCCGACAGCCAGCACTGTCCTGACTATATACTCCTCTCACTGGAGTCATTTTCATTTATAGCTAATGATCTATTACTTAAAGGTAATAATAATTCTATTTATTTCTCTAAATGTGGTTATTCCATGTGAATGAAGACCTTTCTATGTCATAGTTCTTAGTATGATTCAAAAAAATATAGAACCTAAAATTTGTGTTGGCAGAAGAAATTGACAGCCAGCTCAGAAAACTGTGAGTTCTTTTATAGTTTATAATTTGAAACTCTAGTACCCAGACTAAAAACTAGTTCTCCTACAACCATTTACTAGGATTGATACAAATGGCAGAGTTTTTCTTTGACTATAATGTGTCTTTGCCTTCTGTTTCTCTTTTTCTTTTTTCTTTTCACTTTAGGCAGCAGAAGCAGCAATATACTAACCAACTTGCGAAAGAAACAGATAAATACATTAAAGAGTTTGGATCGCTGCCCACTACCCCCAGTGAGCAGGTACCAGGCTTTCAGATGCATGTTTTGATGTACTGAATGATAAAGAAATTAATGCATGGCTAGATCTTTGAAATGTGATGCTACAAAGAAAGTTAAGCAACCCAAAAGAAAACTGGATTTGAGATTAGTTATCAAAACAGAAAACTGTATTTAGCAGTTCAGGTACTATCATGTAGTACATAAAGCAGAAGTTATTTCCATGTAGTTGCTATGACCCATAATTAAGTGTATGCTGAGAAAATGCCTCCCATATAATTGGTTCCTGGCTTTGCAGGGTCTCCCACACACCCCTAGCATGCACACACTCAAGATGAGCCAGGGGCATAGTTAGCTTCTTGCTTACTTACTGCAATATATATATGGGTATAGATTTTAGTTGCCTAAAAGGAGACTACTTGTAATTAACCTTAAGACTATGACCCACTTCTCAGTCACTATGAAAGTCTAAGGTGAGAAATTCTCAAGAGCAGGCAGGCTTTTTGCCTCAAGATAAAAGTGCAAGTGTTTAGAAGGTGCCCAAGAGTCCATCAGATAGTCTTTTTTACTGGAGACTGAGAGACAATTTTAGAGTTGTGAAAGAGTAGTGAGGCCAACTACTGCGGGTCCTGGTGAGCTGCTCAGTGTGATTCAGCAGGCCTTCTCTCTCCCTGCCCCATAGCGTCAAAGAAAGATACAGAAGGACCGATTAGTGGCGGAATTCACAACATCACTGACAAACTTTCAGAAGGCCCAGAGGCAAGCTGCTGAGAGAGAGAAAGAATTTGTGGCTCGAGTGAGAGCCAGCTCCAGAGTATCGGTGAGTGAGTATTGTGAGTGATGTGGTGAAGGCGTGATGTTTGCTTCATCCCAATGTGTAAAGTTATAGAGGTTTGTGACACTCTTAAATCTGTGACTAGATCACAATATACAACAACAATGTTGTATATTGTTTTTAGTTATTCCTCGTGGATCAGTAGCAGAGTACAGACTGCATAAAAGCAGAAGAACCTGTTTTGTCAAAGGTTAGAGTACAAGTCCTGGTGTTCTTTGCAGGGCAGGTTGGTTTGTGGCTTGGTGCTCTGGTGTGTGCCAGAGTACAGTGATGAGATCAGGGCATGTGCCCAGGGATTCTGGGAATGAATATGAGCCTGGAAATGGTGATCAAAAGTGGACTTTTGATCTAGCTTTAAATTCTCACAGGATCCATGATTAGGTGATGCTTTGCTCTTTAATGTAGAGATTTCTCAATGACATTAAGTGTTAGTTAAAATATATTTATTATTTGCTTCTTGTAAATAGTAAATTTCTTCCTTGTCAGTTTAAGAGATTATTTTGTCATTACCTAAACAATTGAACCTAGAAAATTAGAACAAGAACTTATCCTTCCCCACTCCCATTGCAGTGCACACACTCACCTGTATGCACACATACACAAGCACACACTCACATGTATGCACATACATACACGAACACATACCCACTTAAAATACAGATAAACCATCTTAAGGTAAAATATAAGTCTTGTTTACTTTTCTTATTCTTGCTTTCTTTTTGTCTTCTAACTAAATTATTCAGGGCGGTTTTCCTGAAGACAGCTCAAAGGAAAAGAATCTTGTATCCTGGGAAAGGTAAGAAATAAAAAGAAATACATACATTTTGCAAATCAAAAGATAATTTTTCAATATTATAGTTCATGCAGCAGAATGTGAGCTTTTATTGAATTACAGCATAAACAGCTTATTATTTATAAATAAATAGTAAATTTGGGAAAATTAAATATTTATAAAGTATTTAGTATGTAATGTGAAAATACATCACCCAAATAGATTTATTTACTTATTTTTTTTTTTTAAACTTTTATTTTTATTATTTATTTATTTATTTGCCTTGGTGTTTGCCTGGAACTGGAACTACAGACAGTTGTTAGCTGCCATGTGGGTGCTGGGAATTGAACCCGGGTCCTCTGGAAGAGCAGACGGTGCTCTTAACCGCTGAGCCATCTCTCCAGCCCCTATTTACTTATTTTTAAGAATGAAATATTCTTATGTGAATTTACCAAGTATAATTTTTAATACTTAAGTGAGTCTATATATAATGAAATCATGAGTATTATGAAAGTGGGATAAATATATATCTATATTTAGAAGTTTTTATTTTTTGAGGTATTTTGGAGACAAGATCTCACAGTGTTGTTCAGGCTAGCCTGGGATTCACTGTGTAGCCGGGACTGACCTTAAATTTCAGATATTTCTGCCTCAGCCTGTTTAGCACTGGAATTATAAGCATTTACCCTCATGCTTAACTTTTTAAACTTTTTAAAATTAGCAATTTCTAGTCTTGAGAATCAAAATGTCCTGTTTGGTGGATAATAAATCTTCTTTTTCTGTATTTATTTTTATAGCCAGACACAGCCTCAAGTGCAAGTCCAAGATGAAGAAATTACAGAGGATGACCTCCGCCTTATTCATGAGAGAGAGTCTTCAATTAGGCAGCTGGAAGTAAGCCTTAGAGCTGCGCCTGCTGCTGCCCTGTTCTCTGAGTGTGTTCACCACCCTGGATAATGCTGGGGAAGAAAACTCAAAGAACATCTGTGTTCATTTGTTGAAATTTCTAGTATAGAATTAGGAATAATTCCTGTTTAAGAAATGATACTGTTGGTGCTAGGGTGAGAAGCCATATTCCTTCCACACTGTTAAATTATTCACAGTTCTCCTTATTAGTGAGAAAATACCATTCTAGAAACAATCATCTGTCCAGGGAATCTGGAGAACTAACATCATTCTTCATATACACATCATTCCTCCATGAGTAGGACTTCTACAGCAGCATTAGAAACAAACAAAAAAGCTATGGGTTATTTGTTGTTGTTGTTTGTTTGTGTGTTCATGGGGGTGTCTACTATATCACAGAGATGAAGAATTTCTTAAGTTGTAGCTTTTGTTGAACCAATTTACCCCTGAGTGGGCTATTAATAGTTAGCGGTGGCCACAGCTCACGGAAGGTCTTCCTTGTGCCAAGCACTGTGATACTGTGATCCCATTCCAGCCTGTGTCATTATCGCTGACACTTTACAGATGGGGAAACTAAGGCCACCGAAGGTGTGTAAACTTCCTTACACATTCAAATAAAGGGAATCTTTAATCAGGAAAAATAAATACGTGTATATTGATGAAAAGTAAAGCTATAAATTTCTTCATCCAATAAATTTATAATTTATTTACCCACTAGTGACATTTATAATTTCACTACAGTCTGTTGGGCATTCAAATTTATTAATGTAGGGCTTTACATTTATATATAATGTTTTATTCATTGAAGTTGACAAGTTGATGGGTGAACTTCTTACTGAAATATAAGAATATCCATATTCTTCTAAGCAAATATTGCTTCGGACAAGAAAACTTACCATGTTGGACTTAGTACCTACCCCATGGCCTTTCTGTGTTGTAGGCTTTCAATTTCCATCCTGTCTCACTTAATACAGTGAATGTCACAGGTTTACTTTGGAAAACTAGTGGTCAGCCTGAAGCTCTTTTGTTAGGATTGCTTATAGTGATAAATTTTTCTAATGTTTCCAAAATTTATATATTACTTCTAAATGCATTCTTATATATGTGTGGGAATATATTTTGTTTCTCTTTTTAAATTTCCTCATTTGTGGGAGTGGGGACTGGATTTCTAACAATTCATAATGTGCATTTTTTCCTTAGGCTGATATTATGGACATTAATGAAATATTTAAAGACTTAGGAATGATGATTCATGAACAAGGAGATGTGATTGGTAAGTCCAGCTGGTATGGACAGTGAGGTGGAGTTAACTGCACTTGACCTGCAGCAGCTTTCTCAAACAGGAAACCATATACTTTCTGTCTCTTTGGCTCCTCTAAAAGCAAACGCATAGTCTCTACATTTACTGCTTTGCCTCTGTTTGCAATCCTGCTGATTGAAGCAAGTTTCACTTGCTTCAGAAGCTTGGAGTTTAACCAGGGCCTCCTACTGATGAGACCCTAAGGCCCCAGGTGCTATCCCAGTCTACTTACAGGGCTGCAGTTTAATTCTTATTCCAATCTTAGTGGTCATCATGCTGAGGACTGGGGCAACTCATGATATTTGTAAGTGTGTATATTGTCTTGTTTTATGAAAAATAGTTACCTGTTTGCCTGGTCATTTGTTCAACCAAATAAATTTTGATAGATTTTTTAAAAAGATTTATTTATTTATTATGTATACAGTATACAGAAGAGAGTACCAGATGTCATCCTAGATGGTTGTGAGCCACCATGTGGTTGATGGTAATTGAACTCAGGACCTTTGGAAGAACAGTCAGTGAGTGCTCTTAACCTCTGAGCCATCTCTCCAGCCCCAGATTTTGATAGATTAATGTAGCATATTTAGATGCTAGGGGGCTGAGACCCTTATTATTAAAGCTTTTAGTTTGTGATATAGCCATGAAAATGGGTGGGCAGGATAATAGACAAGTCATTTAAAAATAAGTATAGGAGCTGGAGAGAGAGCCCAGTAAGAGCGCTTCTTGTGCAAGCCTGGGGATCTGAGATCAGAGCCCTCAGAAATGAAAGCTGTCTGTGTAGTGACATGTGTTCCTAACACCAGAACTATGAAGTGCAAAGGCAGGATCTTTGAGGTTTGCTTCCTGTCTCCTTTCAGGTTCAGTGAGAGACTGTTTCTCAAAGGAATACGGTGGAAACTGACAGAGCAGGACACCTAATGTTCTTCTTTGGCCTCTGTACACATTGATGCATGTACACACATGTGTACATACAGCACACACACACACACACACACACACACACACACACAGAGAGAGAGAGAGAGAGAGAGAGAGAGAGAGAGAGAGAGAGAGAGAATATGGGAAGGCTGGAGAGATGGCTCAGTTAGTAAAATAGCTTAGTACACATGCCACGAGGATCTGGGTTCAGATCCCTAGTACCTACATAAAAAGATTGAGCATAATGTAGGCACATGCTACCATTGTCCTAATCCTAGAACTAAAGAGGCAGAAACAAGGGCATTCCAAGAGCCCACTGGCGAGTTAGTCTTGATGATGACTTAATGAGCTCCAGATTCAGTGAGAGCCTCTGACTTAAAAAGTAGTGAGGAAGACACCTGAAGTCAGCCTCTGGCCTCCACACGCACATGCACACAAGTATGTGAACTCCAGACATGTGCGCACATACACAGAGCAAGTGGTGTATTTATAGAGACACCAGGGTATGAGAAGGGTCCACCATTGAATAATGAAATCACCAGCTGTGACAGAGAGGTTTTGAAAAGAATATCACCCAGTCAGGGCTCAAGATACTGAAGAATCTATGAGATCTTTGAATATTTGCTACCATGGAGGGTTAGAAGAATGTGACATGATGACCTTTAAAACTGAGAGTCAGTAGGGAGGAGCAAGTCTCTGGTCCCACATTCCATGTTCGGTCTACCCCCGGGTTAGAATAGAATGGAAAGGAGGATGCCACCCCAGGCCTTTGGGTCCTGGATGATGACTACACTTGACTGCAGTTAGTCAAATTAAAGTTATCAAATCCTTCCAGTGGAGTTGACCACTGTGCCATGCAAAGTAGGCAGAGCACTGTGTTTATGTGAATGATTTGAGGTAAGTTGCTTTTACAGAAACAAATACAAAGCTGAGGAACACAGAGCTAGCAGGACAGTGTGAGGAAATAAACGTACAAAAGACTGAACTCTAGTGTTTGGGCTCTTCTTGGTCCTGAGGAGAGTGTTCTTTGAGAAGCTGAGGTAGCTTTTTTTCTATGTGATGATGAAAGTCTTGGTGCCTGGGAAGAAGAGAGCTGATCTGTTTTGCTTACTGGTCCTGAGACAGTGCAAGCTCTCAGGTTAGAAACCGTCAGGAGCTTGGACTGACACTGATTTGATATTTATTGTGTCCAGTAGATCTAGAGAAAATGATTAACGTCATTTGTTTATGCATTTGTGTATTGCTTGGATTACATCTTCACTTTAAATGTCTGCTGAATTATATTTGATGATTTGTTATTGGCATATTAGTTTATGTTTAACAATTCTACATGCATGTGCATTTTATTTTAAAGACAGCATAGAAGCCAATGTAGAAAGTGCAGAGGTCCACGTTCAACAGGCGAACCAGCAGCTGTCAAGAGCAGCAGATTATCAGGTAACATTAACTGTAATACATTTTCTTATGATAGAGTTTTGACTTACATTTGAAGTGGATGCATATGCTGACTTTAGAATTCTGTGAAAGGGGAGGATCAAAAATATACAAGTCAATTTAATAAAATTGGCTTGGGCATATGTACTTTCACATTGATCCAGATATAGGAAATTATGAAGCTTGCAAGAGATTACTACTCCATGCTTTTCCCACTGTGGGGGTCCCTGCATATATCACAGATGGCGGGGAAACAATCCAGGTAAGGTAAAAATGAAACTTGGGTCAGCACAACATAGCCAGGGTGCTGGGTCAAAGACTTATGGAGTCTGATGCTCAGCAGTTTATTTTTCACACACTTAAACACAGTAAAACTTTGGGGGAAGGTTTCCATGTGAAAATTATCACAGCAAAGCCTTAGGAGGAATGTCTATGCCAAAGTATACCTCTTTAGCAAAGCACCAGTGACCTTCATATAAGAATGAGTTGTGGTGACTGAGAAGCCATGCTCAGGAGTCTGCGCCTAGAGAGGAAGGGTTTGTAATAGGTATAAAGATAGCTTTTGTTGATTGACAAACAATGCTCAGAATTCTCATGGATTCCATGAGGGCTGGCTTTACAGAATAGCAAAGATTACTAGATATTAACATATCCAATCACATCTTTCTGGATGTGAATTTATCAATTCTGGTTTTTCTAGTGCTATCATGGTCTCTGAAGTGACAGTGGAGAGATCTCTCAGGTGGTCTTTCCCCTCATTTCCCATTCTTCCCTGTTACTTTTTCTTTTTGATGCTTTGATTTTCAAGGAAAGTCTCTCTATGTAGCCCTGACTGTCTTGTATCTCACCATATAGACTAGGATGGCCTCGAACTCAGAGATTCACCTACATCTGCATCTCAAATGCAAATTTTTTTCTTGTCAGCAGTACTCCAGACTGAAGTTCTTGTTCTGGAAAGGTCTCTTCAAGGTCTCTGGAAACTATATTACCTGGGATGTAATTGTTCAGTACATACTATGTCAAAATGTAGCAGAAACTTTTCAATAGATATAAATTTATTTCTTAAGGGAATCTCATTAATGTGGGGAGTCAATAAGTATCTGTGAAATATAAATCATGCTTCAGATACTATACAGATATTATGACTGTGAATATTATCATACATGTATATAATATAATACAATACGTACAATATTAATAGTTTTGTTTGGTAAGAGTAAGGCCAGACTCTTCTGAAGCCTATGAACACTGTCATAACACATCATTTGATTGGCCTCTTAACACATTGATTTTAGTTGTTCATAATTTTCTCTTCTTTGGACCTTGTAACTATAATATTGTGACTTCTTAGG
Organism: Sigmodon hispidus; assembly: GCA_004025045.1. Classification (NCBI taxonomy): domain Eukaryota; kingdom Metazoa; phylum Chordata; class Mammalia; order Rodentia; family Cricetidae; genus Sigmodon; species Sigmodon hispidus. The sequence continues at coordinate 233,850 of PVIH01001236.1, forward strand.
TATTTTCAATTGCTTTTTTCTTTCCTCTCTACCCTGCAAGCTTTAGTGCCAAATGTTTTTGACCAGGTAGGCCACTGTGTAGTTGGCACCATGTAACATTGGTGCTTGGCAGTGGGGTGGGGGGAGGAAGATGGCTTTTCTTTATCCTAATTCCTAGGTATTCCAGTCTATCACTTAAACCAGTAACTTTTATTTATTTCTCACTTCTTTTATGTTATTGAGAGAAAACAGGGAATCTAACCCAGGGCCTTGCACACCAAGCAAATGCATTGCCATGCACAGTGTATACCTGATACTTTTTCTTCTTTCTTTCATCTATGTATGTATGTATGTATGTATGTATGTATGTATGTATGTATGTATGTATGTATCTATCTACCTACCTACCTATCTGTTAATTAATTCACTTATTTATTATTTACTTATTTGGAGGTAAATTTTATTTATTTATTTTATGTGTGTTTTACTGCTTCAAAGGTGGTTAAACCTGGGACAATGGAGCCTGAAAGTAAGGTGGACTAAAGTCTCATGCAATAGCCAACTTTATTTAGAGCATCAGACAATTCATACTCGAGGGTTAAGAAAAGTCACCTTGAGAAAAGTGTACAATCTCAAGGACAAGCTGCACATGGCAGAAGCATGTTTTTCTATAGAGGCATATAAACAAATGATAATAACCAGTTGTAATGAACAATCTAAAGTAAACTCACTCCTATGTGCTATACCTGGGAGAAATATGAAAACACATTTCAAGAACAATTCCATGTTTTTTGAACAAACTGAGGTCATAAAACTTTTTTTTTTTTTTTTTTTTTGCATTTTCTCACATGCACTCAGAATTCTCCTTGTATGACTCCATTCTTGGACTATGTTCCAACAATGATTGTTAGTGTTTTGCCTACATATGTCTGAGCACCACGTGCATGAGTTACAGATAGTTGTGAGCTGCCCAGTGAGTCCTAGGACTTGAACCTGTGACCTCTGGAAAAGCAATCAGTACTCTCAATCACCAAACCATCTCTCCAGGCTCAGTTTCACCTTTCTTAAACTCAACCAACCATACTCTTAGGAAAACTACTAGCAATTAAAAAAGCATTTCTTAAAAAAAAAGCAAATCCAATATATATGTTGTAGAGGTTTTTCAGAAGGAAAATCACAGCCCAGAATCCCAGGGCTGTACTGTCTCTAAAGTGAACTGAGTTACTTTCAGCTGTTGTGGATGGAGTGCCCTGACTGACTCTGTTGCTGTGTCTTGCTCTTGCTTCTGCAGCGCAAATCCAGAAAAACCCTTTGCATCATCATTCTTATCCTCACTGTCGGAATTGTGATCATCTTTCTCATCGTATGGGTACTGAAAGGCTGAGTCATGAAGAGCTGGACTGATGCATTACATTGTCTAGATTATGTAGGCAAATTCTTGTGATCATTTTCTATTATTATTATTATTACTTTAAAGCTGTTGTGTAAAGGATTCTTTGTCATTTTGTTGGGGAAAGGAGGTTCTTTTGAATTTGATCTGATATTTTCTAATACTGAAGGTTTTTCTAAATACTGTTGTTGGTGTAACTAACGTCTATGCTTTTTTAATGGCTGTTGAATTTTGCTCATATTGTATATGACTTTCATTTATAATTTATTTATATTGTTTGACTGTGTTATAGGAATTACTTGATTGATATATGTACTCTGTTTGTACTTCTGTCACTGTGTAACACGAACCCAGATTGAGCTGTCTTATGTTTTAAAATTTCAAGTTTAAATTTGATTTGTCCTGCAAATATTCTTAATAACAAAATCTTAACATACTGTTTGTGGAATGTTTTATCCCCTGTGATTCACAGCCATATAATCGTGATTTATCTTTCATAATTGGATTGTTTTTGTCTTCTCTGAATAAAATCAGTGAAACATTTCCCAGTGTGTATATATGCATTTGCTGTAGATTGCTTAGGAAAGATAGTCAGAGTAGATTGTTTTTATATATGGTTTGTTTAATTTGATGTGTCCTGAAGAAAGCATAATTACTGTAATGGTTGGTGTAAGTTGGAGGAAGTATCTGAAAAATTCACACCAGTGTTGATTTTGCTTAGATCCTAAAGATTCTAATTTCTTATTACACTGAATGATCTTCAGACTGTCTGGTATTATGTCCTACAAAATACTGGCCAGCCCTGTACCTTTGGGTCATTGTCACACAGTAACGTTCCTGCTGTTATAGATTTGGGACTGAATTTTACACTTAAATTTAGAGTGTACTTACAGTACCACTTTTTTTTTAACCATCCTTCATTAGAATAATAATCATATAACTGCCAATGAACTCACTTGCATTTTTAAATCAGTGTTTTAATGCACTAATCTGAATGCTGTAAAGGGGGTTATCTTAGTCTAACATTGTGTTTTATAATGTTATTACATAACATTTTGCTAGTGAAGGCATTGTTTAATGTGGCAGGCTCTGAAATGTTAAATGGGAACAAGTAAAATAATAACTAAGTAATTGTATCCTTGCAAACAGAATAAAGATGATTTCAGAGATGTCTGCTCATTCTGATTTCTGAGGACTCTTTCTGTGGAACCTGGGCTTCCCACATATCTACTGCTGAAGGAAGCAATACACCGTGCTGGGACATCCTCCGTATTTCTCGATCACTAGTTAACATTTTAACTTGGAGTACCAAGTAGGTTATTTACTAACAAGTAGAAGTTGCTTTGTGTCTCAGCAGAACTTTTCTCTTTCCTGTAAAAGTGACAATAGAAAATGTTTGGTGTGTGTGTGAGAGAGAGATTGGAACATTGAAGTAGCTTGGATAGACAGACAATTCATGCAAATGTTGCCAGGTCATTGCCACTCCCCGACCCCTCAGGCCTGGTCCCACAAGGTTTTCTCTTCCAGACCTGTAGCATGTGCTGTGTCAAACAGTGCACTTCCATCCTGTAGCTAAAGGAAAGTTTCAGTGTCATCTACAAAGCAGCTCTTTGCCAAGCTTTCCTTAATACCCAGTTTGTTCTCACATAGGCCATGCCCATTTACTCCTGCTTTGTTCCTAGTGAGTACCATGTAATGTAGCATGCTTTCAAAACCTGGGGCATCACTGTAGCCACCTCACTGAATATTTGATCTCAGGCTATTATTTTAGATAAGTCATTGATCAGTGATCTAAGACAGCAACTTTAGCTGATTGTATTTGTTTAAAAAGCACTAACTTGAGGAAACTTTTATAAGACAAAACATAAAACTTACTGTTGGCTGAGAAAATTAAATGCAAAATATGACAGAATAGCTAAAAGTGAGAAAACAAAAATCTTGTGGTTTCCTTCAGGCCAGTTTCAGAATTTCTATGTTAAGTCTTAATAAAAAAATTATTATTGAGAATTTTATATAGATATGCAATATGTCATATTTATCTTTGTAGTATGAATTCTAGTTGTTATTAAATAAAAACTCAGATCCAGATATCTGGGCAAAGCTGTAATATCAGAAAGAGGAAACAGACCACAGTCAAATCTCACTCAGCCAAGCTATCTTCCAGCTTCCCCAGCCATGCTCCTCATCAATTCTACAAAATAACTCTGTCTTCCTACACCTGCCTTAAATACCTTCTTTGCCCAGTTGTTTCACTTCCATGTCAACTCTGCATCATATTTTAGAATAAGATTAAAGGTGTGAGCTACTATTATTTGGTAGTTAGGCCTTGAATTCACAGAAACACAGGAAGATCTCTGTCTCTGGAGTTATGGGATTAAAGGTGCAGGTCACTACTTCTGAGTCTTTCCCTGTGCTGGGATGAAAGGTGTGAGTTACCATTCTCTGACCCTTTCTGGCTTGACTGTGAGTGGATCTGTTCTCTGATATTCCAGACTGGTTTTATTAAATATATATCACCACATACCTTCTATCTCTTCCTCTAACTCTGCCCATATCCTCTTCAACATGTTCCCATCACAACTCTTTTTTTCTTATTCATTTTGAATTTTTTTATAGCCCACTAAGTCCTGTTACTTGTGTTTATCTATGCATGAATGTAGAGCCATCTCTGGGAGCATGGTCTACCCATAACCACATCCTTACCAAAGATTACCCCCAGCCCTAGCAACTATAAGTTGCCATTAACTTCTCAGTAAGGGGAAGATGCTGAGACCCACCATTCTCTCTGTGCTAGAAGCTTAACTGGCTTGATTTTGTGTCAGTCTTTCTTAGGTCTTCCCAGCTGCTGTGAGTTTGTGGGTGTGATGGGCATACTATGTCCAGAAGACAGCATTTCAGAGTTCCTCTCCATCCAACGGCTCTTACACTCTTATCACACCTTTACATCAGAAAGTAAACTGAGAGGTTCTTATGACTAACTATGTCTAAATCTTGATCATACCTAAGAAATTTCTCCGCTGTGTTCCATGTTGTTCAGTGTCCTCAGACAGGACTGAGGGAGATTAAATTGAGTGAGTCTTCTTGAATTTAATGACAGTCTAACATTAAGTGTTCAGGTTATTAAAATATAATAAAGATGTATTTTGCCAAAAAGTTGATAGTAAAAGAATAACTGTTCCAGTAGAATAGTGTTTTTCAGCGGGAATGGCATCTTCTTTTATAGATGTGGACACAAATAACACCCAGAATAGAAAAACAAGCCATGTGCACTGTCTGCAGGAGGCCCCTGAGCATGCCAAGAGCCACTATCACATCTGTAGCCAAGGACCATGACAGCATCTGTAGCCAAGGACCATGACAGCATCTGTAGTGGTGAATACTAACACCATATCTTGAAGATAACCTTGAGCCAGTCATTGTCCTTACTACTTTTGGTTAAAAAAAAATGTGTCCCAATATTGTATCCAAAATGCTTTAAATACCAATATGTTTAGATAAATCTATAATGAAAAAAAGGTGAATCTGTTTATTCTTGGCTCATGAAACAGGTGTATGAGTTTAGAAAATTAGGAAAAAAATCACTCAGAATATTTTTGACTTTGTATAGTTTTTGTTTTTTCATGGAGAAAAGTGAAATTCATTGTGAAAAAAAAAGTCACTGCCATGTCAGAAATAAATTTGAGTCTGGCTTTCATTGGACAGTGAGTAGACTATTCCTGGGAACTTCCTCAGTATTGAAGAGAACAGAGGCTTTTTCCCCAGCCCTAACAAGATATATTTGTTAGGAAAGCAGCATCCAGAAGTTTCTACCTCGCTTCCTTGCTCTCATTCCCACTATTATCTCTGCAGTAGTCCCTCAATAGATTCTTGACTCAATTTGGTATTTACTTGGGGTCAGCCTTTTGCCAGGGTACTACATGTCTAAGCATGAAGATTATGACTGAACCAATCCTTTTCACAGAGAGCATATGTTTTGATATTTGACATATAAAAAAGCACTTGGTATAGGACGTGGGAACTTAGTTCAGTTGGTACAATACTTATGTAGCATTCACAAGGCCATGGTCTCAATCTTTTACACTACATAAACCAGTCAGAACTCTGGGAAATATAATCAGGATGGTCAGAAGTTCAAGGCTATCTTCCACTACAGTGAGTTTCATTAAGGTGATCCTGGGCTACACTTCATGTATCATAAGAAATTGGGAAGAGGCAAAGCATGAAAGGCAGTGTGCAATGATGAGTTCACTATAGGACCACTGGGCACCACCTTAAACAATCGGCCAAACACTCTAAGGACTGGTTTTTCTCATTGCTCCTATTTCCCACTCGCAAAGTGACTGAATTTCATTTTCTTTCCTCATCTAGAAGACTTCTAGACAACCAAGTTTTCTAGAAAGAATCTATTTTGACAGTCCATCTAAAAAGTCACCAAAAAAAAGTTGTTCTGATGTCTGAGGCTGGAGTCAGTGTATCTTGAATAGCAAGCAGATCCCACATTTATACAACATTCACAGAACTACTGCTTCCAGTAGAGGGCAGAGCTATATAAAGAAGAGAGGAATCAAGGGGCATTTGTAATCTATTGCAACACAGTACCCTCAAATAAATGCATTGAGCATGCTTCTTGTAAAATATACCACAAAAGGTTTTAAGTTTAAACTTACCCTCTCTTAGCACATGTTGTTTGTTGGTTGGCTTGTTTGTTTTGTCTTTAGTGACAAAAAGATATATAGAAGAAAATCCTCAGCATGGTAGTAATCGTGCTCGGCATGCTGGCCCTTGGGAAGTGAAGGTAGGGAGGTCAGGGATTTAATACCAGCCTCCTCTGGCCACATAGCAAGGTCCAAGCCAGGCTGGGCTACCTGTGACCTTGTCTTCAAAACAAACAGAAAATGGAGGGGGAGGAAAGAGGTAAAGGAAAGTAAGAAGAGCCGGAAAAACAAAGAAGAATGAAGAATCACCACATAGCCAATGCCAGTGTAATTTCCTGTAATTCAGATATTGCATCAACGTGCTGGTTTTAAACCATTGTTTGCGCAATCATTTTATTGCGATTTACACACACACACACAAAATTAAGCATGAACGTTACTATCCAAATAATCCTAATTTTAAACACTAAAATGGACCTAAATAGCTGACAGTGTTGCTTCTGGCAGGGTTTTTAAGAAGTCAGTCATTTAATTACTCAGACTGGGTTCCTGTAGGCTGTATAGTGAGTGACAGTATTTTTTTCATGTGAGTGGTAGAAGGCAAAACCAGATTTCCTGTGCAGGCGCTGCATGCATAACACCCCTACTTGTTTTCAAGGGAGTCTTCTAGAACTGAACCGTCTTTAAATAAACTTGAAAGAGCATTAATTCCCACTTGGACCAACCCAAAGTACAAATTTTTCAGTGTTTACTGTAAGCACCGCTAGACAGTGGACAGTACCCACTCCAAAAGCTATGGGCATTGGATGAACTCACCAAACCTCAGCTAAGATGTCTGGACTCTTGCTTTCTCTTCAGAGTGTCTGCTTTTCAGTGATTTAATAGTAGAACAGAAATACTTAACCTCGACAAAGAAAAATGGTCTAAAAACCAGGGATCTAACCCAAGTAACATGGGAGATTTATTTTTTATTGTTTTTTGAAAATCAATATCAAACTTTATATTAAAAAGCAAAACATTCAGGATAGCTAAGAAAAAAACCACACAGTAATAAAATTTCTCTTTTCTATAAAATACATGAGACATAAAAAATAAAATCCAAAGCTCCTCAAGCCAGGTTAGGCTCAGCTACAGATGAAGAAAGCACAGTACGTCACAGCTAATGCCACAGATGCATTATGTCCACCACAAATTTCTGCTAAGCAACCCTTCTACAGTCAAACCAGAAGGTTTTGGGTGTGTGTATGTGTTTTAAATCACTTTATTCACCCATCATCTTTCAATGAAATAAGATTGTTTTTGCTTAAAGTCCACTAATGAGTGAGTACATCCCCTGCTTATCCTTCTGGGTTTGTGAGACCTCACTCAGCATTAGCTCAACTATGTTCATAGCAGCATTATTCATAATAGCAAGAACCTGGAAACAACCTAGATGCCCCTCCACTGAAGAATAGATTAACAAACTGTGTTACTACTCAGTAGTAAGAAAAAAATGATATACTAAAATTCACAGGAAAATGGATGGACTGGGAGATTTATTTTTTAAAAAATTTTACATCACTAAAGATTAAGTGGTGAAAGCATCAGGTCCAAGCCAGTCTTTCCATCAGTAAGGATCCAGGAAACATAAGTCATGTTTATGAGTCAGTTGTAAAACTAGGTGTTATGGCCCTTTTGAATTTGTTTGAAGGTGTCTCAGTTTGTTTTCCAGGTGCTTGACCATATCTGACCTCTTTCTAGTGCCAGATTTAATAATATTGTAACTTTCGAAAAAGGTCACCCTGTTTTTAACATGTGATTTAATACACAGTGGGGTTCACTTAGTGTTTAACCTTTGTTCACCTAGATCTGTCTAAGATGCATTGAAGTTTTTATTGTTGTTGATATATGTATAATATAGCAGCATGTAGCCTTTATGGTTAACATTTTTAATTTCAGATCTTAGGTGATTTTACCCCAGGTAGTATGTTGACTTAGCTAGAATTTTTTTTTAATAATGTTGAGTATGGTTCCAAGTGTGCATTTAACCTGGTTTATTTACCTGCTAAGAAACATCTGACCTGTGTTGTTATGAATAAAATAGTTATGAACATGTATTACAAGTTTTATATTAGTAAAATTTTCCTTTCCATGGGATAAATGTCCCATAGAGCAATTGTTAGGATATGTGTTAGTAGAACAGTTTTTATATTATTTTACTTTTATTATTTTTAATGTGTATTTTACCTGTGCATATGTCTGTGTACCATATGCATGTCTGAAGCCCATGAAAGCCAGAATATAATATTGAAGATCTTGGAACTGAAGTCACAGATGATTGTGAGCCACCATGTGAGTGTTGGAAGTTGAATGAGGTCCTCTGGAAAAACAGCCAGTTAGTTAACCAATGAGAAACTTCTCTAGCCCCTATTTAAGAAAATGTGATGTCATAGTAGCCGTCCAGAATGAACCCAGTTCTTCATGTGTCTACTCCATACCATTGCTTTTTATGTCAGTCCCTCTGATGGATATGTAACGCTGACTGACTGCTGTTTACACCTTACTCTTGACCAATCTGTAGCATCCTGTTTTTTATGTTTACTGCCAACAGTATTTCTTCTGGAATGACCAATTTCTTCAGGTCTTGCCACTTTTTCTAATTAATCTTTATTTCAAAAACATATATTCACAAGATGGACCTTCATTGGACATATGGTTTATTTTCTCCGACTCAGTGGCTTGCCTTCTCATTCTCGCAACTGCACCTGTTGCAGAAAGATGTTAAATTCTGACAAAATCCCATTTATTTGTTTTTCAGTTGTTCCTCTTCTTTCTGGTTCTAAGAACTCTTTGCCTAGCTCTAGGACCCAAACATTTTCTTTTTTGTTGTTGTTGTTTACAAGTAATATCTTCGTATAATACCTTTAGGTACAGATGCATTTTCTACTAATTTTGTATAGAGTGAGATTTGAATCCAAATGCATTTCATTGCCTGTTGTCCAGTAGCACCCGAATGGTATTTGTCTAAATTTTATCTTTCCACAGAGTTGAATTTGCTTCTTTATCAATATCAGGTAGTCAACAGTGAGGCAGAGGATACAGCTTCCTTGGAGATGTGTGGGGGAGTCAGCCTCTCAGTTATTGGCTGTAATGCACTGATCACTCACTCTGCACCTGCATCAATGCGGACAGTCTCAGATACTGCACTTAATAAGGACTCTTAAATTTAAATAGAATTTTTACTTCATTGTTTCTTTCTGAGACTGGCCACGCTTACTCTGAGTCTCTCGCTATGTTTGCTTTGGCTATCAGAACTTAAGTGTTCAACTCTGGGTATCTGTAGTGTCCCCATGATGCCAACAATGGGCATGAACAGACATTGTATTGTCCTTCATGTCTCTTGTACTTTCCTATGCCTGCCATAAATATATCCTTTGTATACTTTTAGAAAACACTAAGATCATATTTTTTAGTTTCATCAAACACAGATTTGAAGTTAATTTTGGGGGGGAATATGGTAATATTTTTTCATATTTTTCCTTGCTGGGTTCATTTCTTCCGTGTAACCCAAACTCCTTCAGTTATCATTTCCTTTCTGTTCAGCAAACTTCCTTTGGCTGTAATTGTTACTGTTGTCCATGCTTTGCTTACAATCACTTCTATAGCTCTTCTCCAGCCTCATCTGCTCTTCATTACTGGATGGCCCATCCTTTTTAACTCAACATGGAATTCAAGGCTAATAATTCTTGTGTGCCAGCACTTGATACATGTTATGCCACCTGTTTGGGGGCTTCCATGGCTCCTCATAAGAAAGTCATCAGTTTTCAAAATTTTCCCTATACATATGATATCTAATTTGGCCTTTTCTTTCTTTCATCATTAGTCTTTTTTTTAAAAAAAATTAATTCATTTTTTAAGGATAAAACACAATCGGTAAATTCTTAAACAAATTAAACAAAAAAGGGGAAAACTTTCAGTAAAACTAGAAATTGAAAGGCAAAAATTATAACACATATGAATGAAATTCCAGAAAATCATAAGGACATATAAGTTTGTTTCAATAAATTGAAGAATCTGAAAAAAACTGGTAAGTTTTTAGATAGCAAAATTAAGCCTAAATTCAATGAATGATTTTAACAAATGCATACTTTATAATCTGCTGGAAATACTAATAAATTATTCCATACTAAAAATAAAAAACAGCAATAACAGAAACAAACACAAGAAAATATAGACTTACTACAGAATTCTACTATAACTTAAAAACTAAGACAAATATATATCATATAATTCCACAAAACTTAACAAATAAACAAAGCCTTTAAATTTTACAAAGCCAGTGAAATCCTGATATTAATCATAGTATTTCTTTTTCTTTTATCCTTTTTTTTATTTGGTGATTTTACATCATACACCTCATCAAACTCAGTTATCAGTTCTTTCAGTTTCATACCCACTCTTATGATTGTTCATTTACAAAAAGCCCATTCATGTTGCTCAATTATCTACTGGCAAATAATTAAACATCCTGTAGCCAAACCCTTAAACAAAATAAAACTTTCTTCAATCACACCCCTGCCAGAGGCCATCAATGCAGAAGTGAAGCACTGTGTCATTTAACTATGTTCTAGCCTTGAGCTCTTGTATACAATGACATCTTTGGGTTTTTGTTGTTGTTTTCTTAAGTCCACTAATGAGTAAGTACATCCCCTGCTTCCCTTTCTGGGTTTGTGATACCTTGCTCTGGAGGATATTCTCCAAATTGCCTGCGAATTTAGTAGTACTCCATTGTGTAGATGTACCACAGTTTGTTAATCCATTCCTCAGTTGAAGGGCATTTAGGTTGTTTCCAGGTTCTTGTTATTACAAATAATGCTGCTATGAATATAGCTGAGCTCATGCTTTTGGGGTACAAATGTGCGTCTTTAGGGTAGATGCCTAAAAGTGGTATTGTGGGATCCTTGGGGAGAGTGATTCCCAGTTTTCTGAGAAACTGCCATACTGCATTCCAGAGCAGCTGAACAAGTTTACACTCTCACCAACAAAGGAGGAGTATTCCCCTTGCTCCACATCCTTTCCAGCATAGGCTGTTATCTGTGTTTTTAATCTTAGCCAATCTTACAGGTGTAAGGTGTTATCTCAAACTTGTTTTGATTTGCATTTCTCTGATGGCTAAAGATGTTGAACACTTTTTCATGTGCCTTTCAGCCATTTGTAATTCTTCTGCTGAGAATTTCTTTTTTAGTTCTGAACCCCATTTTTTAATTGGGTTATTTAGGGCTCTAGGCACTGGTTTCTTGATTTCTCCATGTATTTTAGAGATCAATCTTCTGTCACTTGTATGGTTGGTAAACATCTTTTCCCATTCTGTAGGCTGTTGTTTTATCTTATTAACTGTGTCCTTGGCCTTACAGAAGCTTCTCAGTTTCAGGAGGTCCCACTTATTGATTGCTCTTCTTAGTGTCTATGCTACTGGTGTTATATTTAGGAAGTGGTCACCTATGCCAATTTGTTGGAGGGTATTTGCCACTTTTTTTTCTATCAAGTTTAGTGTGGCTGGGTTTATGTTGAGGTCTTTGATCCACTTGGATTTGAGTTATGTGCAGAGTTAGGTTTGGATCTATTTGTATTTTTCTACACACTACCATCCAGTTATGCCAACACCATTTGTTAAAGATACTATCTTTTCTCCATTGAATATTTTGAGCCTCTTTGTCAAAAATCAGGTGTTCATACATGTGTGGGTTAATGTTGGGTTCCTCAATTCAATTCCATTGATCCATGTCTGTTTTTATGCCAGTTCCAAGCTGTTTTTATTACTGTAGCTCTATAGTATAATTTGAAGTCAGGGACGGTGATACCTCCTGAGGTTCTTTTGTTGAGCAAAATTGTTTTGGCAATCCTGGCTTTCCTGTTATTCCAAATGAAGCTGAGTATTGTTCTTTCAAGGTCTGTAAAATATTGTGTTGGGATTTTGATGGGCAGTGCATTGAATCTGTAGATTGCCTTTTGTAAGATTTCCATTTTCACTATGTTGATCCTACCTACCCAGTAACATGGGAGATCTTTCTATTTTCTGATATCCTCTTCAATTTCTTTTTTTTTAATGTTTTTTTTTCTTCCTTCTTTATTTTGTATTTATCAAAAAAAAAAACACAGTAAAAAGAATTTAAAATGTGGAAGAGTTAACAATAACTATACAGAGGATAAGAATGATCCTCTTCAATTTCTTTCTTCAGTGATTTAAAGTTTTTGTCAAACAGATCTGTTACTTCTTAGGTTTTATTTACACTGACTGAGGCATTTAATACTATTTGCAGCTATTATAAAGGGTGATGTTTCCCTTATTTCTTTTTCAGCCCTTTTATCTTTAGTGAATAGGAGGACTACTGATTTCTTTAAGTTAATCTTTTATCCTGCTACACTGCTGAAGGTGTTTATCAGCTGTAGAAGTTCCCTGGTAGACTTTTGTGGGTCACTTATGTATACAATCTTATCATCTGCAAATAGAGATAGTTTCACTTGTTCTTTACCAATTTGAATCCCCTTAATCGCCTTTCGTTCTCTTATTGCTTCAGCAAAAACTTCAAGAACTATGTTGAATAAATAAGGGGAGAGGAGGGGACATCCTTGTGTAGTTCCTGATTTTAGTGGGATTGCTTTGAGGTTTTTCTCCATTTAGTTTGATGTTCGCCGTCAGCTTTTTGTAAATTGCCTTTATTATATTTAGATATTTTCCCCGTATTCCTGATCTCTTCAGAACTTTTACTATGACAGAATGTTGGATTTTGTCAAAGACCTTTTTAGCATCTAAGGAGATGATCAGGTGGTTTTTTTCCTTCATTTTTTTTTATATAATGGATGATATTTACAGTTTTCCTTATGTTGAACCATCTCTGCATTTCTGGGATGAAGTCTACTTGATCATAGTAAATAACTCTTTTTATATGTTGTTGGATTCAGTTTGCCAGAATTTTGTTGAGAATTTTTGTATCAATGTTCATGGGGGAAAATGGTCTGTAATTCTTTCTTTGTTGCGTCTTTAAGTGGCTTGGATATCAGGGTTATTGTGGCCTCATAAAAAGAATTTGACAATATTCTTTCAGTTTCTACTGTATAGAAGAATTTGAGGAGTATTGATATTAGTTCTTTTTTGAATGTCTGGTAGAATTCTGCACTGAAACCATCTGGGCCCTGGCTTTTTTTATTTGGGAGACTTTTAATGACAGCTTCAATTTCCTTTGGTGTTATAGGTCTTCAATGTTACCTTGATTTTATTTTGGTAAATGGTACCTTTCAAGAAAGCTGTCCATTTCTTCTAGGTTTTCCATTTTTGTGGAGTAAAAATTTTCAAAGTATGACCTGATAATTCTCTGGATTTCCTGGGGGTCTGCTGTTATGTTCCCTTTTCATTTCTGATTTTGTTGATTTGGATACTCTCTCTCTGCTTTTTGGTTAGTTTAGATAAGGGTTTATCTATCTTGTTGACTTTCTCAATGAACCAATTCTTTGTTTCATTGATTCTTTTTATTGTTCTTTTTGTTTCAATTGTATTGATTTCAGCTCTAAGTTTCATTATTTCCTACCACATACTCCTTCTAGGTGAGTTTGCTTCTAATTGTTCTAAGGCTTTTGCTGTGCTGAGTGTTCTCTTGTGTGGGATTTCTCTAGTCTTTTAATGTAAGCATCTAGTGCTATGAATTTTTCTCTTAAGACTGCCTTCATTTTGTCCCATAAGTTTGGATATGTCGTAGATTTGTTTTCATTAAATTCTAGAATGTCTTTGATTTCTTTCTTAATTTCTTCCTTGACCCAGAGGTGGTTCAGTTGAGTGATGTTTAGTTTCCATGAGTTGGTTGGCTTTCTCTGATTTTTGATGTTGTTGAACTTTAACTTTAGACCATGGTGATCTGAAATGGTACAAGGAGTGATACTCAGTTTTTGTTACCTGTTGATATTTGCTTTATGACCAATTATGTGGTCAATTTTGGAGAAAGTTCCGTTAGGAGCTGAGAAATATATATATATTTCTTTGCATTTGGGTGGAAGCTTCTGTAGATATCTGTTAAATCCATTTGCATTATAACCTCTGTTAGACTCCTTATTTCTCTGTTGATTTTCTGTCTGGTTGACCTATCCAAGGGTGAAAGTGGGGTATTGAAGTCTACCACTATTATTGTGTCAGGTTTAATGTGAGGTTTAAGCTTTAGTAGTATTTCTTTTACATATGTAGGTGCCCTTGTGTTAGAGGCATAGATATTCAGGATTGAAATTTCGACTTGATGGATTTTTCCTGAGATGACTAAGTAGTGTCCATCTTTGTCTCTTTTTATTGATTTTAGTTTAAAGTCTATTTTGTTAGATATTAGAATGGCTACACCAGCTCGTTTCCTAGGGACATTTGATTGGAAAACCTTTTCCTAACCCTTTACTCTGAGCCTATATCTGTCTTTGAAGTTCATGTGTGTTTCTTTTTTGAAGCAGAAGGATGATTTCTGTTTTTGTATCGATTGTACTGGGATGTGTCTTTTTATATGTGAACTGAGTCCATTGATACTAAGGGATATTAATGACCAATGATCAATATTTCCTGTCATTTTTTGGTAGTAGCATATATTTCCTTTTTTGTTTGTGTGGGTTCTTCTGTGCACTTATCAATTGTTTGTGGTTATATGGGTGTTTCTGGTTTCCTTAGATTGGAGTTTTCCCTTCAGGGATTTTTGCAGGTCTGGATTTGTGGTTAAGTATTAATTAAATCTGGTTTTGTCATGAAATATCTTGTTTATTCCATCTATATTGATTGATAGTTGCTGGGTACATTAGTCTAGGTTGGCATCCATGCACTTTTAGTGTCTGTATAATGTCTGAGCAGGACCTGCCCTTATAGGTGATTTGGCCTTTTTCTTTTGCAGCTTTCAGTATTTTGCCTTTGTTCTGTAGGTTTAGTGGCTTGATTATTATATGGTGAGCAGACTTTTTTGTGGGTCTAGTCTATTTGGTGTTCTGTAGGCTTCCTGCATCTTTGTAGGCATTTCCTTCTTTAGGTTGGGAAAGTTTTCTTCTATGATTTGGTTGAATATATTTTCTGTGCCTTTGAGTTGATGTTCTTCTCATTCTTCAGTTCCCATTATTCTCAGGTTTGGCTTTTCATGGTGTCCCAAATTTTCTGGACATTTTGTGTTATGACTTTTTTTAATTTAGTGTTTTCTTTAACTGATGTATCTATTACCATTATTGAGTTTTCCACTCCTGAGATTCTCTTTTCCATCTCTTGAATTCTGCTGGTTGTGCTTGATTCTGAGGTTCCAGGTATATATATATATATATACATATATATGTATATATATATATGTAATCTAATATACATATACATATACATATATATATGTAATCTAATATATATATATTAGATTTTCTATTTCCAGCTTTGTCTTGGCTTGTGCCTTCTTTATTGCTTCTATTTCAAATTTTAATTCCTGTAAAGTTTATTTCACCTGTTTTTTTTCTCTTTCTTGTTTTTCTTTATTTTCTTTTTTTTTGTATTTATCAAAGAAACAGTAAAAAGAATTTTAAAAAAATGCTGAAGAGTTAACAATAACTATACAGAGGATAATAATCATAAGCATGGCTTATCAAGGGTGGAAATTCAAATAAGACTACTACACATATATTTTCTTTGTGTTCAGCTTTCCCTCTGAATTTTTTTTTCCATCCCTGTATATCCATATTGAAGGTCTCTTCCCCCTCCCACCACATCTGATCATTTTTCTTCTCTGCAACTCCCCATCCACTCCCTTGGCAGGGAGCAGACAGTCCTATGGTCACACTGGCCCAACAATGCTTGGATCAGTCTTCACTCCCGGCCAAATCCAGATTTGACCCCCCTCCCTCAAGAGTGAGTCAGTTGTTCCTATAGATGGACTGGGGTTTGAAGGATCAGTCCAGGGTGTTTCTGATCCCAAGCTATTCAGTGGTTGTGGTTTGCTGCTTGGGCATGTTTGGCTTTTTTTTCTTGTTTGTTTGTTTAGAGAGCACTGGTGAGTGGGTACATCCCCTGCTTATCTCTCTGAGTTTGTGATACTTCGCTCAGGAGGATATTCTCCAAATCCATCCATTTGCCTGTGAATTTTTGGATATCATTTTTTCTTACTGCTGAGTAGTATTCCATTGTGTAGATGTACCACAGTTTGTTAATCCATTCTTCAGTTGAGGGACATCTAGGTTGATTCCAGGTTCTTGCTATTACAAATAATGCTGCTGTGAACATAGTTGAGCTAATACCTTTGGAGTGTGAATGTGCCTCTTTAGGGTATACACCCAGAAGTGGTATTGCTGGGTCCTTGGGGAGATTGATTCTTAATTTTCTGAGAAACCTCCATACTGCATTCCAAAGTGGCTGAACAAGCTTACAATCTCACCAACAATGGAGGAGTGTTCCCCTTGCTCCGCATCCTCTCCAGCATAGGCTGTCATCTGTACCTTTTATCTTAGCCAATCTAACAGGTGTTAGGTGGTATCTCAAAGTTGTTTTGATTTGCATTTCTCTGATGGCTAAAGATGAAGAGCACTTTTTCAGGTGCCTTTCAGCCATTCGTAGTTCCTCTGCTGAGAATT
>PVIH01001237.1:0-189372 GCA_004025045.1 Sigmodon hispidus
ATGTGCGGATCGAGCACATCAAGCACTCTAAGAGCAGGGACAGCTTCCTGAAGCGGGTGAAGGAGAACGACCAGAAGAAAAAGGAAGCCAAGGAGAAGGGCACCTGGGTTCAGCTGAAGCGTAAGCCTGCCCCACCCAGAGAAGCTCACTTTGTGAGGACTAACGGGAAGGAGCCTGAGCTGCTGGAGCCCATTCCATATGAATTCATGGCCTAGTGTACAAAAGAAATAAAGACCTGGACTGTACAGTTAAAAAAAAAAAAAAAGAAAGTGAAATTAAAGCCAGTGATAAGTGTAGGAAAAGCTTTTGTGGCACCATTAACAAATGCTTTTTAACCACCCCCACACAGCACAATTCTACTGCCTTAAATGAACTAGGATTTACTCATCTCTGGATTCACAAGAGACAAAAAGTTGGCATATATGTTGGGGAGGCTTTGTGGTAAGATAATCTATAAAGAAATATCAAGGCATGATGGTAAAAGCCTTTAACCCCAGCACTCAGTAGGTAGAGGAGGGTGAGTTCAAAACCAGCCTAGTCCACATAAGAGAGCTCTAAAGCTGCCAGGGTTGCATAGCTGGAACCCTGTCTCAGAAAACGGCAACAAAAAGAAAGACATAACATAGTGAGAATCACAATTATCGTAGTTAATACTGTTAGCCTGACAAGGGCTAGAATTATCTAAGGGCCAGAGCTCCAGGCTCCATGCCTTTCCCACCATGATGGGCGGACCCTGGAACTGTGAGCCCAAATAAACCTTCCTCCCTTAAGCTGCCTTTGGTGGACATTTAGTCACAGAAATGAAATCCGTACCACAGCCAAATGACTATCGCTTCATGGCAGGTTGCCTAAGATCAAGCACAATAACCATATAACTTAAGTAGAATAAGGTTTTTTAAAAGACCAATTTTTAGATATTGGTATTTTTATTTATTTGGCAATTCGCTTGAAGCAATGTTGTACTGCCTGTTGCTAAGCATGACTTAATCTGCTACCTGCAACAAAATGACCTAGAGAAATAGATGAAACCACGGCATTGTCCTTAACAACTTGCTGACTACCACATGCACGTCTGTAAATTTGCACTTGCTTGTCCGCTCAAGTTTTTTTTTTTTTTTTAAGATGTATTTACTTACTACGCATACAGTCTTTGTCTACATGTATTATAGGCCAGAAGAGGGCACTAGATCTCATTCTAGGTGGTTGTAAGCTACCATGTGGTTGCTGGGAATTGAACTGAGGATCTCTAAAAGAGCAGCCAGTACTCTTAATCACTGAGCCATCTCTCCAGCCCGCAACTGGTAGTTTTAAACTATAAAATGAGAAGACAAACCAGATCGAGCATTGAAGCCTTTCGGGGTTGTGCCAGCTTCGGTCCACTGGCAATGACATCCTCTCTCCTCATCTCTCACTAGTGTTGGAATGTTTGCACAACTTAACTACCACTGAAATCCAATTACCAAGAATGTCCTGAAAACTCAGAGCAAGTATTCTCAACACATGACAGAAAAGCACATGACAGGCATGGCTTCGAGGGACCACACAGGTGTATTTGTGAATGACACAGACTTCCTGAAGGCAAGTGCCTCTAAGGAAGGCAGAGCCCAGGGCTATCACCCCCATCTTGCCCTAGAGATCTTCCCAACTGTGGTACCTTAATGGATTTCTCTAATCTCACAACTGGCTTCTATTTCCTACAGTAGTGGAAATAATTAATAGTAATAATGTTAATGAGCAGGTCTAGCGACTATAATCCCAGCAACTCAGGAGGCTGAGGCAGGAAGGTTAAAAGTTAAAAGACCGACCTTGGCAAGATCCTGTCTCAAAACTAAAACTTACAAAGGAATAGAGAGATGGCTCACTGGTGAGAGCATGTGCAACGCAATCATGAGAAACAGAACTCAATCTCAGAACCCATGGAGGAAGCTAGCATCTGGCACACATGCTTATAGTCCCGGCTCCAAGTTAGGGCAGCAGGAGGAGGATTTCTGTGGCTTGCTGATGTCCAACATAGCTGAAAAAAAACAGGGCTCTAAGTTTAGGGAGAGATTCTGCCTCAAAGAAACAGAAGAGTATTAGAAGAAAACACTCAATGCCTTCTTCTGGCCTCTATGCCAATCCCAACACACATGCATATATAGACTCACATGGACACATACACACATGTAATGAATAAACAAAACTTAAAATATGCAGAGGGAGGTTCAATCCCTAGTACCACAAAACAAACAAACATAGTTATTAATCTTGCCACATAGAAACAACACTGATTCCCTTAGGGAGTAATAACGTAGTATTGGGTTTAAAGGATAGAAACAGAAATATGGCACCCTCCCAGTCAGTTTGGGTCATACACACTCACACACATACACATGAAAACTTGTATACACACATGGACCACACAGACACATGCAAAAATAGGAAAACCACAGAAATGTATGAAACAGACGGTTCCTACATCTGACGTACCAGATTGAAATGCTAGCATCATTGTGTAGACCAGGAACAGCAGGCAGTAGTTGATAAAGCTCTGTAGCATGGGCGTGTTCACTCTGTACTTTTCAGCCAAATACTGACTGGTGATGGCTGTGCCACATATACATAAGGACAGCATCTGGCCCAGAGCTATGGTTTTCAAAATATCCCTAGAAAATAAAGGAAGAAATGAGATCAACTTGCAAGAACCTGTAACTCACACATATACACACTTTTTGCTATAAACACAATAAGAATTATTGTGAAAATATGAATTACTCTAAATTTTATTCTAGTAATTACTCTAAATTATTACTATTTATTTGTGCATATGTATACAATATGTACCTGTGATGTGTCTGTATGTATGTGTGTGTTTGTACTATCATGTGTGGAAGTCAGAAGACAACCTTGGGCATCCCTCTTCCTGTTTCAAATTCGTGAGAGCAGACTGATCTATTGTTTTGCCACTGTGTACTCCCCGATAACTGGCCTACAAGCTTCAAAGACCCTGCTGTCTCCACATCCCATCTCACTGCAGAATCACTGGGATTACAGGTGTCTGCTACTGTGCCTGACTTTACATAGCTCCTAGGGATTTGAATGCGGGGCTTTACACTTGTATTGCAATCCCTTTAACCACGGAGTCTGTTTATTCATTTTATTTAAAGGCACAGTCTCAAATGGCCTAGGCTGGGCTTATTCTTGCTCTGAAGTGGATAATGACCTTGAACTCATGATCTTGTTGCCACCACCTCTTACAGTTACAGTCATGTATTACCATACTCAGTTTATGACAAGTCAGAGTTGAACCCAGAGCTGCATCCATGGTAGGCAAGCATTCTACCAACTTAAATATATTCCAAACCCCTTGAATTCATTTTATATCCACCCCATTTCCAAGAAGAGTTACTCTCCCATTCACTGGCCATCCATTTAAAGAATCACTTGGTTTACTTAGCCCTTCAAGTACTACTGGGGTGGAGTGTATCATGCGTGTGCTCCTACACACACACACCCATACACACACACACACCCATATACACACACACACCCATATACACACACACACCCATATACACACACACACCATGGCGCTCTCTCTCTCTCCCTCTCTCTCTCTCACACACACACACACACACACATACACACACACACATACACACACACACACAGGAATAAATATTTTAAATAGAAGGAGACAGAGGCAGAAGGATTCATCACCCACAAGACAGCTTAAGTTACACAGTAACTTTTACAGTAGTTTCAAGATCAAGATCAGCTGAAGCTGTATAGTGAGATCCCATCTAAACAAATAAGGGGAGAGAAATAGGAGTGGGGGAGAGTTTGGGAAATAAACAGCAGGAGGACAGGATATGTATTAAAGAGTAAAGAAAACTTTGGAAGACAGAAGAGAGCAAGAATGAAACTGAAGATTGACAAGGAAAAAATTTAAGAGACATGAGAGCCAGCCTCGGAAGGGTTCCTAGAAGGAACCAGGCAGGCCCCAGCACACTGTGATGTTTACTTGAAATGCCCTCTGAATCTATACTTGAGGGAGAGGAGTTGAGAAAAGATCTTACTATGTAGCCCTGGCTGTCCTGGAACTCACACTGTAGACCAGGCTGGTCCAGATCTCAGAGATCCACCTGCCTTTGCCTCCCAAATGCTGGGAGAAAAGCAAGTGCCGCTGCCACACCTGGCTTGAACCAATGCTACTTAAACTTAAAGGAAATCATTGACATAAAACCCATTGTTAAATAAAGCTGAGAATCAACCCAACTTCTTATTCGTCAACCCTGGGTTATTAACAGGGAAGCTGCTTTTAAAATACTGACTGCTAGGGCTTGGGCTTGGTGGTCTAGTGATAGAATGCTTACCTAACAAGCAAATCCTGGGTGTAACCTGTAGCACTTCAAAAATAAGCAATCAAATATCACACTAAGATCAAAGGCTTAAATGGAAAAAAATGCAGTTACTATAAAAATGTGGGATAATTTTTAATATTTTATTACATTCACTTATTGCGTTGTGCATGCTCACTCAAACATCTGTGGTGATCAGAGACCTTTCTCTCCTTCTACCACGTGGGTTCTGGAGTCTGAATTCAAGCAACTCCATCCACTGAGCCCTCGCACCAGTGCCCCCCAACTTTTTTTAATACTGACTGTTGTGTTCTGTGGGTGTGGCCCAGTTGTGAGGTGTTCCTGCAAAGGGTTCTGTGGTTTGGGTGGTAGGAACCCTTTTCTATCTGCTCTCCTGAGGCACCCTCTCTCTCCTCAAACCCAGCCTCCACACTGCAGAGTCCCTTTCTAAATTCTGATCTAATAGAATCATTCCCTGTCTAAAGCCCTAAGTGCCCAACTTTAAAATGGCTGATAAGGCCACCCAGTGTGACCTCTGTGTCTGGCTCCAGTTAAATCTAGAAATGTTCCTTCTTGCAGCATATTTAATTGTCAGATTTTCTTTTTTGTTTTCTTTTTCTCTCTCTCTCTGGGAAATGGCACATGTAGCCTAGGCTGACTCCACGCATACTATACTTTAGGATGCTTCTATTCCTCCTGCCTCTTCTCCCCCGTAGCATCTTACAGTCCTGGGGATAGAACACAGGGCTTCCTTCCTGAAGGATAAGCAGCTCTCTAGCCACTGAGCTATATGTGCCCCAGCCTCAATTGCTAAAATTTCTTACAGGATAGTTAGCATATACCAAAGGTGTCCTCATGGCATCTGTTCCTGCTGCAGACGTCAAGGCCAATGAAGGCTGAATACCTTCTGTAAAATAGTGTAATGTTTTCACGGAACCCAAGCACACCCTCCCATGTGCTACATCATGTCCAGATCTATAAGGCCTAATTCGACGTCAGTGCCAAGTGAATGACTGTTGGTTTGTGCTTCTCAGGGTCTAGTACCAGGAGATCTGCACATGTTCAATGCAGAAGCCATTATTTTTACTCAATACTTTTAAACGAAGTTGGTTGATTCCATAGGGTAAAATGTACAGTTAGGGAGAGCCAGGTTTCTAATGTATGATCAGTATGTATTGCCTACCTGGGGCCTAAGAAAAACATTAGCACCACCAGCACCCCTGGTTCCCCCAATTATTTTTGGCCCTTCCCTAGGGGCAAGTGCTTTAAAAACTTGCTATTTATCATTCTCACACATTTCAATTAATATTCATGTTAAGTATCGCTAACAGTAAATTGTAACTTTCTATTTTGTTCAATACTGAGGAAATGTTCCCCCTTAATCTTTACTTCTAGTGGCTTCCTCTTCAGCACTGAATAGCATCTGGCTGTGACTCTATCACACTTCATGCTTTTGCTGATGAATATTTAGGGTAAATTCCAAGGTTTTGTTGTTCTTGTTTTTATCAGTAATGCCTCTAACAAACATTCTTGCATAGGTTTCCTAATCACATACCTGCACTGTTTGTGTCTTTAGGGATGGCACAAATGGGTCACAGATATGCTAAGAGCGCTCTCTGAATTATCTGGTGAGAGCCACCTGAGGCTTTTGCTGTGGCTTCAGTGTCCCATGGTGACTTACTGTTAGCACTGAGTTTAAAGTAGTGAAGGAGACTCTGGTGTTAGGATGCTATCATCTCCCACTTTACTAGATTACTCTTCAGAGAGTTATTCTTCCCTTGGTTTAGTCTGTGGGAGCCCCAAAGGAACTGAAGGGAGGAGCCGCACTTTTCAAAGTGCGTGATGTCACGAACTAGCCAATCCCCACAAGACCTTGAAAGGCATTTTCACCAAGATGAACAGAGAACTGAAACTGACCCCCCTCCCCCGGCAGGTGTGATTGTTTTCCAGACATTTCACCTCTACAGGCCAAGGCGTGAGCAAGACTGAGAAGATGCCAGGCCCTCTTGAGCTCGCCACCCTGAGGGGGCGTGGTTTGCATTGGCTGGAGCCCTCCCCAGGCAAAAGCCACTATAGCTGCAACAGGCGGCCCCTTCGGTCTTTCTGTCCCTCCTACAGTAACCCCAACAAGTGAGGCCATCCCCCCAAGTCTGCATCTTCTCTCCTCACTCTTCCTCTCCCTAGCCCTCTGCATCATCCTCCTCTCCACCGAGGTCCTATTACAAAGCTTATATTAGAAGACTTCTAAGCCCCGCCCTCACCTTGCCATTAGGAAGCAACCCACCCTGGCCTCTCTCTTCCCACCACACTTTCCTCCAGCAAAAGCAGCAAGGTGGATAGTCACAGTAGAAAGCACAGAAACTCCAATCAAGCCTTGGAAAGCTGATCAAACCCAGACTGTGGTTCATATCCCAGAATGGACTCAAAAGCAACAATAAATGTGAAATAAGTGAGAATAAAAAAATATGGAGACACTGAGCCCTGTAACAAATTGGCAGGATTCCTCCGCCAGCTCATTTCTGTAGTCTACAAGAGCCCAATTAGGCAAACTGTCCTCCAGCTATTAAGTGTAAATGCCTCCTAAGAGAGATGGCGTGTGTTCCAAATTAAACGTAGAGATTTAAAGTTACAGAAATGCACTTCTCCTGGCTCCAAATCCTAATGATCTCATCTATAATGGGAGGGAGGGAGAGAGAGGGAGAGAAGCTCAAGTGGGTACAGGTTTAAAAACTGAAATATTCACAGAAGGCCTCAGAACAACCTCAGGCCCCACATGCATGCCTGCATTTTACCAAAAGGAGCCTAGTGCGGATGAATTCTGGGCAGACAAACTCAACACCATACAAAATACTCCCTGGCTAAGAGAGAGTTCCAGAAACAACACATATTCCACTGTGGACGACATCCTGCCATGGTCTTTTCAAACAGAACCTCCAAGGAAGTGAACTTCAAAGGGCCGGATATGCTCTGCCTGCAAGATGGACTTCCCAGTTTCTGCCTGCTCACTCTGGGAGCAAGGTCTCCAGGTCCCAGGCACCGCCCAGATGGCAAAGGCAGAAAATGGGCCGAGTATGTTACTTACTCTCTGCTACGGTACTGTTTGCAGATAGTTTATGAATTTGAGAACCTAAGGAAATGAAAGAAGAGGGCTGGAGAGATGGCTCAGAGGTTAAGAGCACTGACTGTTCTTCCAGAGGATCTGAGTTCAATTCCCAGCAACTACATGGTGGCTCACAACCATCTATGATGACATGTGGTACCCTCTTCTGTATACTGTATACATAATAATAAATAAATCTAAAAAAAAAAGAGAGAGAAATGAAAGAAGAAAAGGCATTTTATTACCCCTTTGTAGTGATATACTGTGTATTTTTAAAAATTAGTCTGGAATAGCAGAGTACAGAGCCATCTCTTCAGCTTTTTGTTTTGTTTATCTGAGACAAAGTTTTCTGAATTTGCTTTGTAGACCAAGCTAGCCTCACAGAGATCCTCCAGTCTGGTCTTTGCCTTCCAAGTGCAGGGACTAAAGTCATACACCACCACTGCCTGGCTCTGTTAGGCCTTGAACTCAAGAGATCCCGAGTGATTCGATTAAAGGTGTGGGTCACCACTCGCTGACCTTCACAGCTTGGCTCTATGGGTGGCTCTGTCCTCTGATATTCGAGACTATTTTTATTAAATATAAAATATATCACCACACCTCCTCTTCTTTCTTCCAGAAAAGTCTAAAATACATAGCTTAATATCTCTTCTATTTCAAAGCACCAAAAGACAGGTATGCATTGCTTTTAAGTAAAAGTATACTTTATTTTATTCACTCCATAAATTCTTTTAAAGTTTTTTCTTAATATATATTAATCACACATAATACTGAGTTTCATAAATATTTTGATCAGATTTAACCCCATTACCCTCTCTTAGCCCCGCCCTCCTTTCAACTAGTCACCTTACATGCTCATGGGGGGGGTGCAAAAGAAAAACTTAATTAGGGTTAATTATGGGAGTATGGGCAACTTGCCAGAGGCTACACCACTGCTGAAAATATTTCTCCCTTCCCCAGCATCCATTAACTACCAACAGATCCCCAGAGAAGAGTGGGGCCTCAGGAGTCCCTTGCCACTTCCATGATGAAATGTTGATAAGGTCCAATCACGTTCAGGTCTTGTGCAGATAATCATGGCTGCTAAGAGTTCAAGAGTGCAGGAGTCACATCATGCCACAGTATTCCACAACACTTCACCATATTCTTTCTGCCTCACTCGGTAAATCTGTCAGTCAGCTCTGGATGTCACTATGTACCAAGCCCAAGGAATCTAGGTTTGTTTTTTTTTTTTTTTTAATGTACATACTTCCCAGTCCAGGCTCTTTCCAGAAGCCCCTTGACCACAATCCCCCCCAAAATCTTTATGGCTCACACTCTAAAACCCTACGTTCCAACAGCAGGACACTGCAGCTTGTGATCTTCACAATGTAAACAGGGAAGGGGCCTAAGGCATGTTTGCTGCTACTGAATATCTCTAAGTTTGTCTCCATGAGGATCTAGACCCAACCATACAGAACAGATACAATGAGAGAAGGTGTAAAGAAGTGTGCTGACAGGGAAGGGCCAGGACTTCCTGCAAAAGGTTGCGAAAGGGAGATAGGCTGGAGTACTTCCTGATAAAACTCTGGGGGAAACTGAAGGAAGACTACCACTTGTTTTTGTGCCTAGTCAAATGCACACTTTACATAGTACACATAAGAGACAGACACAGTGACCATCATCCCTGTCTCCGGCACTTTTTGCAATGAGCATCACCCTCACTCCTGGAATGTATCCAAAATGACCATCATTCCTGTCCCCAAACCTTCTTCCAATGACCGTCATCTCTGTCTCTGGCACTTCTTTAATGCATTTCAAGTTGAGCCAGATTCCTTTACTTAGATGTATATTTCACAATAATCAGAGACAAAAAAAAAATAAAAAAGGATAGCCAAAATCTCTGCTTAGACCAACTTGATCAGATTCTTCAGAAACAGAATCTAAACATCAGTGGGTTTATTTAAGTATCTCCTAGAGACATGTGAGACACAATGAGAAAGACATCTGCTCAATTATTCTCTCCTTTTCATTGGATTTTTTAAAGTGGTCTAAAAGGATCAAACAGGTCACCTGACTATGATCCATGATTCTCCTCTACTTTATGTCTCAATAAATCTGTGTGACTAGGTCACATGTTGTCAGCTGAAGACAAAATTTTAAGATTAATGCTGAAAGACATCTATGGAGTGCAGCTACTTTGGGCAGATTAAAAACCCAATCATGTCTACCACCTACAAACACCTCATGGGAAATAATAACTTTTCTTATACTTACTAAATGACTGAAGAGAAACACTCATTCAGGCCAAATCCTCATACTTTACACATAAGCTTCCCAGTTCCATTTCTAGAATATTTTAATTATATTATAAACAATTAATTCAATTAATTCTAGTAGATTTTCTCTACACAGCACGATGGTTGACTTCATTGCCAATATAAATAAATTTAGATTCATCATCCATCTTTGTGTGACCCCGCCCTCCTTCCCAGGGCTTTATCTATGCTTGGATTTCCCTCATGCCTATAAACTGGCTTGGCATAGGCCAGACGGCCTCTTTATTAACCAATGGTATTCACAGCATACAGAAAAACATCCCACATCATCCCACCATAACGATAATGAATTAAACCTCTGAGCACCAATTAAAGGTCTGAAAAAGCTTTAAAAAAAATTCTAAAAGGGAACAAAAACAGCTTTTTAATTGTGTCTCTCAAGTCGCCCATGGTACAGACATGCTGTGACATGTAGGCTTAAACTGCAACAAGCATGACTTCATAGTAGCAGTGTTTTCTTGAGTCAGCTCTGTTTGCTGGCAGCAAGCAGAAGAGAGACTTCCCAACTCAGCCTTAGTGGCAAAAACTGCATGGCTCTTTTAAGAGGCCCTGCTGCCAAATACTTAAATGGAGTTCATGAGCAGGGGACAGAAAATTCTGTCTCAACAAAACAAAAAGGCTTGAGAGATGGCTCTGTCCTCTGATATCTCAGACTAATTTTATATCACCACAATGCACCATGAAATGACCAAAGGGTAGATGGAGTAGAGTTTGTAAAAACTCTGAAAAATTAATGATGATGAAGTAAGAGACATGATCAATTTATAAGCCATAATTTTAAAAAGTGGTTATAAATTAGGCATGGTGGCACATACCTTTAATCCCATAACTAAAGAAGCAATGGCAAAGTGAATCTCTGTGAGACTCTAACTAGTCTGGTCTACATAGTGAGCTCCAAACCAGCAGGAACTATATGATGGGATCCTGTCTTCAAATACATACATATGGGTGTTGGGGGTGTACACTTGGAAACAGGATCTCATATACCTCAGGCTGACCTCAAATTCATTATGTATAATTCTCCTGCTTCCATCTCCAGAGTGGTGGCATCACAGCCACTCATCACCATGCCAAGTGACAAAGTTTTTCATAGACACTAAAACATCACATATGTGTGGTCTTGGCTATAATTATATCAAGTGTGGTAACACTCATTTGCTCTTGCTAACCAGGAGTTCTAGTATGTGATCAGTTAAAAGACAGAGATAAAAATATAATAATTTTATTATTCATGAATGCAAGGATAGGAACAATGTATAGCAATTTTTCGATACATAGAATTTCTACATTCCTAGCCAAAAAAAAAAAAAGGAAAAAGCAAAAGGAGCTTGTAATGGAGGAAGATCTAAAGCTAAACAGTGTTCCTTTTCTGTCCTGATCCCTGTGCAAGAGCCCAGGCCCCTGGAAGGCAGCTTCACACTCATCTCTGACTGGGTGTGAACCACAGTAAGGATAACACCACAGGGAGAACTGGGCTTTTGGAAGACTGTGAGGTCATCATAGCAACCGATGATGGAGCTTGCAATGGTCCGTAAGACAAAACCATGCTAGAGTGCAACTCAGAAGCATGTTGTTAGGAACAAATAAAGAACAGTCTTGGCTTCACACATAGGAACACAAGCAAAATTTAAAGTAATTGAGCAAAGCAAGTGTGTGTGCCAGAACCCAAAGTGGGCGAGAAAGCACCTTTTGCAAAGAGGGCTTCTTTCCTTTTTCCCTGTTACAGGTGGTGACTGTGTCTTATTCTACTGGTAGAAGCTCAGCTTCAGAATCTAAAAGCAAGTGGTTAATCTGTACAAATAGGAAGGCTCAGGAAATATGAGGCCATGCTATGCTAAATATCTCTGATAGAAAAAAAAGAAAAAAATTCCTAATAGTGTGGACCCAAAGATAACTGCCAGCAAACATGCATTTTAAATATGGTCCAGCCAGGCATGGAGGCACTTACTTATAATTCAGCTCTTGGGAGACTGAGGCAGAAGTTCAATGTCATCCTCAAGT
Organism: Sigmodon hispidus; assembly: GCA_004025045.1. Classification (NCBI taxonomy): domain Eukaryota; kingdom Metazoa; phylum Chordata; class Mammalia; order Rodentia; family Cricetidae; genus Sigmodon; species Sigmodon hispidus. Next base: position 11,760 of record PVIH01001237.1, read on the forward strand.
ATAGAGTGAATCCAAGGTCACTCTGAGCTACAAAGGCCTAAATAATTTATTAACTGAATCAGGAGAGATAGCAGCTTGGTAGCTAAGAGTATATGCATTTGCTGGGAGTTCTTGCGGAGGACCTAAGTTCAGCTCCCAGCACCCTCAGCTCAGTCACCAACCAGTTCCAGCTCCAGGGAATCCAATGCTCCCTTCTGGCCTTCTTGGGCACCTGAACATACATGACAGATACTCACAAAGATGTACACATAAATTTAAACAAATAAATATAATGATGATAACAACAACAATGTGGGGCTGGGGTATAAAACGATGGTAGACACAAGATCCTAGGCTTGATCCCAGGCATTGTAAAAATAAAAACATGAATACAAAATAAATTACAAAGCACAGAGTAGTAATGATCAGCTCTGCTAGGCAGCATGAAATCTAGAAAAAGGAAACTTGGGAGTTGGTCCATTAGCAAGATTTCTCTATCTGAACAGAAGTCAGAGCCCAAGGGCACAGGACAGAAAGATAGAGAAAATTATGGGGTCCCAAAAGAGAAGAGAGCCCCTCACCACGGAGTCTGGGTTGAAGCTGCTCATAGGCTGAGAATCAAAAACTCTAATACAGTTAACAAATTTGTCATGAAGGTTGTCAACACAAATGCAGTACATAAATATTAAAGCAATGAACCTGGCTTAGGGCCCAAGTCTGTATGGCCTTCAAGTATCCTTACTCCTTCCCAGATATTTTCTGGGAATCTCAAAAACAAGACCAAAGCTATGTTTATAGTCAAAAATAAAATAGTCTTAAAGTCCCTGCCACCCTGTGAACAAGGGTTTTACCTTATCAGCTATAGTCCTGCCCAATGCATAGGAGGAGCCACCCTAGGACCTCATTTAGTTCCTGAGAACCTACAACAAGATGCCACCCCAATCAGTAAAGACTTCATTGGCGCCCTGTTGAGATGCCCTTACTTTCTCCCCAAACACCTGTCTTTCAGCTCCTGGGCTTAAAAATGCCTTTTCATAAACTCCAACTCTGCTTCTTCCTGGATCATCCTAACATTCTTGTCTGCCTCTAGAGCCAAAGTCCTTAAAAGATAAGAAAGCTTCAGCTGCTGCTTCAGCTGGGTGGTGTTTTGCCTCAAGGCCTCTGATCCGGAATAGTAAGAGAAAAGGTTCTCCCAGGACAGCTCTGGGGCTGGATTTGCCAAAAACCTGCAGACCTTTTCTTTCTTACAGTGGCTTTACAGGTCAGCTGCTGTGCCCTTCCAGCATCTGCAGGGCTTGTGGGGATCTGAACTCTGATCATCCTGCTTGTAACACAAGCAATTTAACTGCTGAGCCACCTCCTTAGCCCCCATAGTGACTTACATTACACTGTTTAGTAATGTCAGTTAGCAATAGTTTTAGGACCCGGAGGAATCTTAACAATGTGTCACTCTGAAAACAAAGAGAAATAGAGATAGATTCCCTGACCTCATGGAATTCACAGCACAGCAGGCAAGAACAGTAAAGAAATTACAGAAAGTGTGGTGAGTGTTTAAAAATGGGCTGCTAGGATGGGATTTCATGGAAGACTTTGATCACGGTATTTCATAGACTTGAAGAATGAAGAGAGTTATTCAGGTCAAGAGAAGAGTTATAGGGGATGGGGAGGTATCTCAGACTGTGTGCAAGCATGATGACCTGGTCCCAATCCCAAAGAGACATGTAAAAAGTTGAGCATGGCGGTACACCTGTGTAACCCCAGCACTAGCAAGGCAAAGGCAGGCAGATCCCAGGGGCTGGCCTAGCGGAATCAGCCCCATGTCAAAGGGAGAAACAGTCTTTCAAAACAGGTGGAGAGGGCCAGAGATGACTGTGTCTAAGGTTACTTGTTTCGAAGAACAGTGATTGTGCACACCTTTAATGTCATCCACCACTTGGGAGGCAGAGGCAGGCAGATCTCAGAGTTTGAGGCTAGCCTGGTCTACAGACAGGGTTGCACAGAGAAAACACTATATCCAAAAACCAATAAACATAAACAAATAAATAAATAAAAATAAGAGTACTTGTTCTTACAGAGGACTTGGGTTTGGGTCCCAGCACCTACATGGTGGCTCACCACCAGGATAGCCATCCTGAGGAACAATACTCAGGCCTGTTCTTTGGTCTCCACACCACATACACGTGCATAAGCAGCACTCTTACCAGCACACATACAGTACACATTCAAAGGATGGGTGTGGAAAGACTCTACGGGAACCATCATCCCCTCAGATGGAAGAGCATTCTCCCACCCCAGTGTGGAAGGGTAACTCAACCAAGGGAATCAGCATCTACAAAATCTCTCAAACCCATGGTGCAACGAGAAACCAGCCATACCAGTTCTTGACTGGTAATTTCAAAGAATGAGTATGTGTGCGGAGTGAAAAGAAGTGAGAAAGAATTCTCTGATGTAAATTATTTCTATACTGTTACAGAATCCAGACTTCACAGCTGTCCTAGAGCTCACTACATAGCCCAGGTTGACCTTACACTATTGATCCCCACCTTCAGCTCCCCAAATGTTGCCATTATAGGCAAGTCCATCCACCCTTAAGGCTAATTGTTTCATTGTAAGCATTTTTAGATCCTGTGACTAAATGTGGGAGGGAAGTAAAGGCCATTCCACAAATAACCACATTCTTCCCTCCAACATGTAAACAGGTCATGGGTTAAGATCCTTGAGCTGAGGACACTGTAGAGATTATTATCCTGGAAGGTCTCAACTTAATCAGAAAAAGGATACAACTACAGAAGGCTTAGGGATGTTGGCTTTGGAGATGAGAGGGGGCCAGGACATAAGACATGCAGGTGGCTTTCAGAAGCTGGGAACAAAGGACTAGATTCCCAATCAGAGTGTCTATAAAAGGACACGGCTCTACCAATACCAATTTTGGCCCAATGAGGCTTCTGTTGGTTGGCCTTCTGAGCCAAGGAATAAAAGATAATAAAGCCATGATGCTTTGGCCATTAAACTTAATGAAGACGAAATAACAAAGACATGATCACTTTATAAACCATAATTTTACAACATGCCTTTTAATCCCAGCCCTTGAGGGGCAGAGGCAAGTAGTTTGTTGTGATAGCTGCAGATAACTAACAGACAAAGCTAATGATGCATGAGCTTCTTTAAAACAGTACGGAGTCCTACAGTTAGAATGACTCAATCCTTCTCAGTAAATTTGCTTAGGAGAAAGATAATCACATCAAATAGAGTCTATTAAATAGCTTCAGGGAAAGCCAATCAGGAGCCACTTTGGATTAAAACACTCACCACTTGGGGGAATAAAAACCAGGCCCTCTAGCCAGAATTGATAAAATAGTTTGACACAAACAAACAAAAATCAAACTTGTAAATCTGGTAATTTCTTCTTACACCTTAACTGCTATGTGAGCCTTACATAGTCAAGAATATAGAGGGCGTGTTAATAGTCTCTCTTCCCTGTACAGTAAAGGGATCGAGGGGATGCAACGGTCACCTTACTGAGTTTCTACATACATTAACTTGCTGGATTTCCACACAACAGTAAGAGTAGACATTATCTTTGCAAAGCTTTTGTCGTCATCTAACCGAGTTCAAATATCAAAAATAGGAACACGAAATAAATACCAAAGATGCTGTTAGAGCCTGTGTCTGCTCCTTCCACTCTGCCAGGCTCAGAAAAAATAAAGTAGGAAAAAAAAGAATGTAAGAAAAGAGATGGGGCCTGGCAAGCTGGCTCGGTGGGTGAAGGCCTAAGTTCTGTACCTGGGACCTGCGTGGTAGGAGATGAGAACCCACCACAGTGGCTAACCCCCTTCTTTCACATGTGCGTGCACACACACACACAAAGGGAAAGGACCCAACCAGATGTCAGCCTATAAATCCCTACTCCGTTTCCATCTGTCCTTCTACTCATTCTCTACACTGGGACACTCTACACTGCATTTGTTTTACTGATCTATAAATGCAGACACTGTCGTGGACATTATGAATGCTTCCTCCCTATCTACAGTCGCATAAAACATCTAATGATTACAGTAATAGATAAGCTTTATGACTGAGTGCACACTGCAGAGGAGCGGTCTAAGGATGTCACATGTCTACTTCATTTTTAACCCCACATCTATGAATGAGGTACCTTTATCGTTCCTGTTTGTTGATAAAGATGCAGAGATGTGAAGCTGTGCTGAAAAAGGACTACCTGGGACTCTGAGGACTTAAAAAGAATATTAATAATAACCTTCATATCCTAACAGATGTGAGGTAGTGTTATGAAAATACCTATAGGCCAGATATCACATTAAACACCCTTATGCATCGCTCAAATCTGACCAAAAGTCTTGCAAGACAGAGCCTACAGGCACAGTCACATAGGTAAGAGACTGAGCTTCAGCCTTCAGAAGTAACTTGCCTATGTCAGGGAATTGTTAAGTCTGTGGTTTTCTTGCTTTGCACACTATCCTTTGATAATCATAATAAAATGTGATGTTGAGGATTACGATACCACGCAGAGACCATTGATATGAATTTTCTCACATCTCTAACAGCGGGCATTGATGCACAGCCCACTGAGGACATGTTTAACAGATATTTTAGTGCCTGGTATTTCACTGAAAATGAGAAAGATGGCATAAGATCCATCCTGAAGGAGCTGAGGGTAGGATGAAGAGGCTAGAGTGAACCTGACCTTCAAGAGTTTCCGTCCTGAGACAACACCCAAGGCAGGCTCTGCGCACCACCTGGCAGGAGAATCAACGGCAGCCCAACCCTGTTTTCAACAGGCAGCCAGGAAGCCACAGCCCATAAAACATGGACTTTCTAATGCTGCCTGTGACCTGCCGAACAAGACTTAATAAAAAGTTATGAAAGACTACTTTTTTCAACATCTAGATTTACCTGTTTCTGGATAGCAAGTCATTTTACCTCTGGTTGTTGGTGTGGTTTACATTGTAGAATTGGTCCTTCAAATGAAGACAGCTGTCTGGCCTGCAGTTAGAAGCAAGAAGCCCACAGTGAAGGAGAGCCAGAGGCCTAGTGTGGTTTGAGTTCCTGGCTCCAGCTGCCTCCATGCTGTGGTTTGGCAGTTTGGCCCTCTTTGACTCTGTAAAGCAATATATCCTTTTCCCATGGCAGTGGTGAGCTGGATTTCCCTAAGAACCCATCTACCACACTCATCAACTGCCAGCCAGTCATCTGAGGACAGAAGAAATGAGAACCAAATCTCAGAGCTCCAGGGTCAGGGCCTAGTAGGAGAACTGGGAGGAGAAATGTTTGGGGAGATTTCCTGTGAGTTACTGAGTCTTTCCCAACCAGCTTTCAACACCCACCAGCCTAAAAAAAAACAACCTATCACACTCCTTCCTTAAGTCAGGCTCTGCTGGCCTTGATTTCAGCCAGCCCACTCACCCTCAGTGCTCTTAAACCTTCCAAGAGATCTCCAACCAGACAAGAGGAGAAAAGCTTCAGTGGAAAGCTTGATACACACACACACACACACACACACACACACACACACACACACACACACGAGAACTCTATAACACATAGAATGCGTTATGTCAGGGCTAAAAAGGTGGCAAGGTCATTAAGAACACTTACTGTACAACCGTGACAACCAGAGCAACATAACAAGCCAGTCATCTTGCAAGTGCCTGTAACTCCAGCTCAGCTCCACCACCTTTGGATCTCTGCGTGGGCATAGGCACACATTACACGAACACATGCACATACATTCACAGACAACATGCATAATAGAATAAAATGTCAAGTGCATCTGCCACAGCACTCTGTTTGGTGTAAGAATAATGAATAGAATAAAAATATTGGGCAAAGCAGAAAGAGGAGAAGGAAGAGGAGGGGGGGAGGAGGGGGAGGAAAACCACCACACTCTACAGAAGTAGAAATACAGACAGTAGGGGCTGGAGAGATGGCTCAGTGGTTAAGAGCACCATCTGCTCTTCCAGAGGACCCGGGTTCAATTCCCAGCACCCACATGGCAGCTCACAACTGTCTGTAATTCCAGTTCCAGGCAAACACCAAGGCAAATAAATAAATAAATAAATAAACTAACAAAAAAAAAAAAGAAAGAAATACAGACAGTAAATAACCAGAGTCCACTTTGTGAGCCAGGCACAGGACCTCACCTCTGTAATCCCAGTATTTGAAAGTATGGGGCAGGAGAACTGCTATATGATTGAGGCTAGCGTAGTGCTAAAAAGTGAGACCCTTTTTATTTTATTCCCCTCTGAGGAAATGGTTCAGGTAGCATGATAAAGTAGTTAACTTGTAAACACAATGATATGAGTTCAATCCTCAAAATCCATACCAAAAATAAGCAAAAACAAAGAAAAAACCCAAAACTGTAAAGTCAAATGTGGTAGTTCCTGCTTCTAGTTCTTCTGCTGGGAAGGTTGGAAACAGGCAGATCCCTGGGGCTCCATGGCCAGCTAGCCTAGCCTACTGACTGAGTTCCAGGCCTGAGAGAGAAATGATGAAATGATAGCCATAGTGGTCCTCTGGTCTCCAGATACACCCTTGAATGAATACACAGACAGATACACAGACAGATAGACAGACAGACAGACAGACACACACACACACACACACAATTAATATCAAATATATATGAATTAAGAGGCTTACATTTGTTTGACTGTTGAAAATGCCAACTCCAACAATAGCAAGTCTTAGAAAGGACCTAGCTCAACAAGGTTTCTCACGTGTGGCTGGTGGGGTGTAAATCAATACAACTTTGGAAAGCCATTTGATACTATCTTACAAAGTTGAAATCACACAGCCTGCAAACAGTAATTCTTTTCCTGAGTGAATGCATATTTAAACATGTAAAGGAAGCTCCTTCAGTGTGCTGGACAGGAGGCATTTGGCTTGTTATATATACAGCACTGGGGATCGAACCCAGGATCTTATGCACACTACACTAGAACTCTACCACTGTGCTATACCGTCCTATAGGAGCAGGTATGTGAAAGAATATTCCTAGAAGTCCTATTCACAAGAACACAAACCCTGGAAAAAACCCAAAAACCTACTGACAACATGAATACAACAATGAGCCAACAGAAGAACAAATAAAGTGTGGCGGATTCTAAGGAGGAAGTATTATTTAGAGTACATGTGGATACTGTTTGGCATCATAGAACAATATGCATTAATTTTAACAATGCGGCATGGATGATCTCAATGCATTACACAGCACAGTATCCTTTTTACACGGTAAAAAGATTCAGTAAGGGCTGCAAACACTGTTCAGCAGCTGAAAGCGCTTACCATTCTTGCAAAGGACCTGATTTCAGTTCCAGCTCACAACTGCCTATAACTTCAACTCCAGGGAATCTAAGGGTTTAGAGGCAGTTAGGGAATAATAGAGTATAGATAAAAGAAGGAGGGCGGAGTTAAAGAGCTGCTGCAGTCAGCTGCCCAGAGAGCAAGATGTAATCAAACACAGGTAAAGCCATGCAGCAATGTGGTAATGCAATAGATTAATAGGAATGGGTTGAGTTTCAAGAGCTAGTTGATAATGAGCCTGAGCCACAGACCAAACAGCATCTACTTAATATACACTTCTGTATGTTTATTTGGGACTAAGCAGCTGTAGGTGGGCAGGTCCAGACCTTGGGGCTAGGCCTAGCCAGAAATCTCAGACTACATGGGTTCAGTTCCTAGCACCAAAGAGACTTTCAACTCTCTGTAGCTCTCAGTCCAGGGGATCTGATGCCCTCTTCTAGCCTCCTTGGTGCACAGCTATTAATGCAGGCAAAAACCCATACACATAAAATAAAACAATCTTTTAAGAATACCTTTTAGGCCGGGAGTGGTAGGGCTCACCTTTAATCCCAGCATTCTGGAGGCTAAGGCAAAAGGATCTCTGTGAGTTGGAGGCCAGAATGGTCACAGAGTGAGTTCTGGGACAACTAAGGCAGCCACAGAGAAATCTTGTCTAAAAAAAAACTTTTAGATATATATCCAGATATTTCCCATTGTAGTATACACCTGAAAATCCAGAACACTAAGGAAGAATGAGGAAGGAGTTCAAGGTCATCATATATGGAATACAAGGCCCATCCTGGGATATCTAAGACCCAGTCTGAAAACAGAACTGGACATGGTGGATAGCACCTAATTAATTCAAGCACTCAGGAGGCAGAGACAGTAGATTTCTATGAGTTAGATGCCAGCCTGGTTTACATAGTAAATTACAGGCCAGTCAAAGTTACACAGTGAGACCCTTTTCACAAAGAAAGATGGGGGGATGAAGAGTAGAAAAAGTCACACAGATAAAAACCATGTTACATATATGAGAGCTAGCAAATGATGAAAAGATGATTCAGGTAGTATCAGACAGATAAGGGGTGAAGAAGAGAATGACCAGTGGGTGCTTATGTTTCTAGTTTAGGGGCAGTAGTAAATTTGTGGGAATGCATCACATTAAAAAAAAAAAAAAAAAAAGATTAATAGAGCTATTCATGTGCCAACACCGAGAGTGTATCATGAGCCAAGAATTAAGATTAATCTGCCTTGTGCAACTGGAGTCTAAAAAGATAAGTTAAATGTTTCAAGATGCTATTTATCTTGAGCTCTACGTACTGTCAGGCATGCCTGGAGTTACAAATGGCCCCGAGGGAGGATGCCAAAGGTTTGTTTGGGGTGGGTGGGTTGTTTGTTTGCTTGCTTTTACTGTCCATCTCACAGAATGTGAGAAAGGACCCCAGGCTAGCAGCACAAAAGGCTAGGCCTCACCTGAATGGAAGGTAGCATTTACCTCAGTTTCCCCATGTTCAAGAAGGTAAGTTACTGCACAAAATTAACAGAAGCAGAATGTAGATCAGTAGACTGCTTGGCTAGCATGATAGATTTAATTGCCAGTACTCAAGAGGCAGAAGCAGAAGGTTGAGGTACAGGAGTACTGGAGATTCTGTCTCTAAAAATTAAAACAAAAACAAACCAGGCAGTTCTTTACGGTGGGTTCACACCTTTAATCCTAACACTGAGGAGGTTAAGACCAACTGATCCAAAATGAGTTCCAGGCCATCCCACATCTGGAAGAAAAATAAGTTAACAGAAGAATTACATGAACTAATTAATGTACCTGGAATACTATGGTTACTCTGGAGTACACAATTAACCATGCTGAGCAAAGCTCTGCTCATCCTGTTTATATCTCCTTGCCCAACGGCCTATGTGGAAATCAGGAGCTGCTGGACACAATGTTGCACACCTCTAATTTTAGAGGCAGGAAATCAGAAGCAAGAGTGATAAAAATTCAAGGCTAGCCTGGTCTTCACGGGAAGACCTTGTCTCGATGCATCCCACCCCTCCACAAAAGCCTAAGAATTACCCTTTCTAAATATATTCTACATTCTTCTGGAATAGAAATGTCTCCAGAGTGCTCTGGGCAGATCTACTGCACCATGCATGAACCCAGCCTCAACTTCTCAATAGGGACACAGACAGGGGAAACTGAATCAAAGCCTCTCTTAAATATTCTGGTTTTAACGAAATAACTATCCAGGTGATGGTGGCATACACCTTTAATTCCAGCACTTGGGAGTCAGAGGCAAAGGGACATACGAGTTCAAGCCTGCCTGCTCTACCGAGTGAGTTCCAGGATAGTCAGGAGAAGAACGAGAAACCCAAAAACCAAGATAGAAAGGATAGAGAGAAAAAGAGAGAGAGAAGCAACTAAAAAAGAGTTTTGGACTTCGCTCTGGTCTTTCATGGAAGCTGTTCACATACATCATTAGCATACAGTTAACTTGTCCAGTTGTTTTAATTACCATAGACTCCTATAAGTCAAAATAAACATCCCCAAATCTGTGCCTTTTCTAAACCAAGCATGATGGTGTGGTGCTTGCCTGCAATCCCAGCATTCAGGAAGTGGAGGCAGAAGGATTAGAAATTCAAAGTCATTCTTGGCTACACAGTAAATTCAAGGCCAGCCTGGACTCCAAGAGATAATTTGTTATAACTTATTAAAAATCAAAACCACTGCAGTCTTCATACAGGCCTATTCCTACGTTGCCTGTGAGTAGTTCTAAGATACTAAGTAGTTTGATTCATGGAATGGTTAATAGCTAGAAACTATAATTTTAAAAGAACACAGGTTTCCAGAGATATGCTTGATAACACAGAAAAAGTCACATGTGACAACGTGGGAGCGAACATTAGAAAAAATAAGACAACTAATTCACTTAGATACCCTAGAGCACATTCTTGTTACTCAGCAGAATATGAGGACAGAGGTGATGCTGGGTCAGATGTCCTTTGTGTAGGGAAAGAGAGTGTTCTTGGGTTTTAAGTGCAGTGAAGAATTTAACTGTATCTCTCGGGGCTAGAAGGATGGCTCAGCAGTTATGAGAACTTGCTACACAACTCTAAGGACCAGAGTTCAGATCTTAGCACTCATGGGATGGCCTGGGGATCCAGAGAATTCCTGAAACCCCAGGCCCAAAGGGGATAGAGACGGGGAGATTATTAGGGCTTAGTGGGTTCCAACTGATCCAAGAAAACCTGAGCTCAGAGAGAGATTCTGCCTCAAAGGAATGGATAGAGAGTGACCACCCAACATTCCTGACCTGTGCATGCATAAAGACACATGCAACTGTACACACACACAGACACACAAATACATACCAAATAAGTAAATGAATTTTTGGAAAAAAAAGAATTTTATTTCTTTTCTTTCCACTTTGTTTTATAAGACGGGGTCTTGTTAACTCTATCCAGCTGTCCTGAAACTCATTATGTAGCCCAAGCTGGCCTTGAACTCATAGAAATCATCCTGCCTCAGTCTCTCAGTGGAGGAACTACAAAAGTGTACTATGATGTCCAGCTAAAAAAATTCAAGTTTTTTTCCCTTGCCAAAATCTCTAGGATTAGCAGCAAATGGGTCTAAGTAATTAAATGGATTGGCCTACTCTAGAGAGTTGTCCAGTATCAGCCAACTCAATACTGGAGAGCAGCTGTCAAAAATTCTGCAATAGATGAATTAACAGAAGAGGGAGATCCATTACAAAAAGTGCCGTTCCATTCGATTTTTAAATAAAGCTAGTGTTTAGAGGAGTAAGCTTGAAGCTCTGGAAAACCAACTTTGAAATAAGCTTTCTAATTATCTTCAGTAAATAGCAGAAGGAAATTGATATAGCTCTCTCTGTGTGTGTGTGTGTGTGTGTGTGTGTGTGTGTTAAGGTGGAGATAAAGGGTATTTGTTGTAAACATCTAACTGGTTGTGGTTGTTTTGAGACAGGGTTTTATGTAGCACTGACAGGCTAGGAGTTGGCTAAGGCTAGATTGACCTTGAACTCCTGATTCTTCTCCTCAGATTAAAGAACTGTGTGCCACCATCCCAATTTAGGAAGTGCTGGGGAATTGAACCCAGATCCTTCTGTGTGCTGGGCCAGCACTTTACACCCTGAGCTACAGCCCCAATGTCTAACTTTTAAATGAGCTTACCAAAACATTTATCAGAACAGTCCAGAGATGGCAACTCACATTGTCTGCCCATAAAGCCACCATCTAAACATCCTTGAAAGCTGTTCTTCAGAAAGAGCCTATGTTTACTCCAGGCCTATCTCTCACATTTTATCTACAATGCCTAATACAAAGATGGGTAGACTACCATTTCCTCAGAATATGTGTTATTAAACTGAAAATCTTGGTACTGGGTATGGGGCACCTCTCTATGAGTTACTGGTCAAGGAATCCCCACAAGCCCCAAAACAACACAGGCTACTGCCAATGCCCTGGTTACCCACTAGAACTAGATTAGGTACGACTACTGCTGAAAAGTACTTAGAGGTGAAAGTCGGAGAAATCAAACAAGATGTGACCTGAAAACTTTGTTTGATCACTAGTTTTCATAGTGCCCGAAGGTGCTATGTAGACCACCAGGAGAGAAAAGTCACCAGTACCAGTGGTACCCAGACAGCCAACACTCTATGCTACAATACCAACCTGAAAGGCAAGATGTGTCCAGTGGTGTGATAGCGCTATAAATGGCATGGGGTTAAGCATCTGCTTTTAGATTGAATTTGAAACCAGCTTCACAGGAAGAAATTCATGTCTGGTACTATAAGCCTGGTCAAAAATCTCATGGCCCTAAAGGAACCTACTCCTGTCATTTTGCTAAACAACACATCATGAAACTGCCTTCTAAATATTTATGCTTACATCTTTAGATTAGTGCTCCCCTCCACCTTGGCCAGAAAAGGCTGTCCCCACATAGGTCAGCAGTTAGCGCAGACAACCATAACTAGCTGAGAATAAGTGTCTATTGAGTGCTTAGCCCTAAATAGACACCTATAGCCACCCCACCTCAGCCTCCAAGCTCGGGAAAACGCAGGAACTGGAGGATGGGAAAGAGTGTGTGAATGTCTGTCTTTGGGTCATGATATGGCCCCTGCACCCATAAACTCGATAGATACACCAATAATTACCTGCACAGAGACAAGTTAACAAGATCAGCCATCGTTCATCAGGCAGCACTACCCGGACTCAGAGGATAGTTAACAAGGACACAAAGGGGTTAGGGAGAACCAGGGAGCCTGAGGGGAGTCGGTGGTGCATATAATCAGTACACATTATTTACATGAATGAAGCTGCCAGAGATAATAAGTAAAGATATCCCACTTCTAAAAAATAGATTTCAACTGTTCCCATAGACCTGTCCTATCTCCAGAATGGAAAGAACTGCTACCGTTTTGGATTTGTGCCAAGGGCAAGGTACTACAGGGACTTCCAAGATGAACTCCAGCCTTTGCCCAAAGGCACTCTCCAGGGCCAATGGTTATTATTGTCAAGCTTCCTACAGCAAGCCCAGTGAGGGGTGGGGACATGTATTTTACAGGTAGAGAAGAGGGGCATCCAACCAAGATGTGTGTGAGGACAGGCTGGAAGGAGTCCCACATCCTAGCTTGGTACTTACTGTCTACAGAACTCTTTAAGCCTCTATAAGAAGAAGGCAGCTAGCAAAAGCACCGAGCAGAGAACAGAGGGAAAAGGCTGGGTGTTCACCAGGGAGGTACAGGTGTCTTATCTCTGAAGTGACCATCATTCTGGTAGATGAGTGGGAGATGGGCCAGTAATATAGACCCTTGTCCTACACAGAGGGAAGCCTAAGCTACCACACAGACAAATACCATACGAGTCCAGCCCATCACTAGGAGGTATCTAGAGAAGTCAGATTCATAGACAAAGCAGCTGTACTGCCACTCCTGAGTTTAGTTCCCAGAGTCCACATGGTGGAAGAAGAGAATGACTTCTATGAGTTGACCTCTGACCTCTATACACCTGCAGCATAAGCACACCCCCGCACATACAGCACATACACAGAGAAATATAAATAAATACAAAAAGTTTTAAGGCAAGAAAAGAAAGAGAGAAAAGGAAAGAAAGGAAAAAAGGAAGGAAGGAATAAAGATGAGGAGGGCTGCCAGGGCTAAGAAGGGAGGGAATAGGGTTTTGGTTTGGTTTGGTGGGGAGACTGGGGGGTTTGGGTATCATGAAGGCATTCTGCAAGAGGGCAATGGTGAAGACTGCACTGTATAATAATGTTCGCCTCTAAAGTCTGCAAAGAGCACACATAGAAGAGGTAGGCAAAAGGGAAAAATTCACACTACGTACATTTTAGCATAATTTTTAAAACTCTGAACTCAACTATTACGAACAGGTAGAAAGGAAGAAGAGAGAAATGGAGGCCGTGAGGAGAGGGACCTGAAGTCATGTGAGATGGGGTGACCAGTGGTTCTCAGACTTGGGTTAGCTGCCACTTTAGACAAACACAGATAGACTAAACGTTACTCCCCTCTCCAAGTTCTTGTGTTAGCATCTCTTCCTCACGTGAAGGCACAGCTTCGGGAGATGCTTAGGTCATGAGGATATGTGCTGGTGAGGTTTTTTGTCAGTTTAATATAAACAAGTAACCAGAGAAGACGAAAACTCAGAACTTCAATTGAGGAACCAACCTCCATCAAACTAACCTATAGGAAAGTCGGATTAATGTTGATCCACCTCTGCTGGTGTCGCCCGTGGGCAGATGGTCCTGAGCTGTACAAGAAAGCCGGACGAAAGCATCATGGGAGCAAGCCAGTAAGCAGTGTTCCTCCATGACCTCTGCATCAATACCTGCCGTCAGTTCCTACCCTCACTTCCCTATATAACAGACTGTGACTCATAAGATGAAATAAGCCCTTTCCTCCCCAGATTGCTTTTGATCAGCGTTTAATCACAACAGGTAAAGTAACTAGGGCAGTTCATCTTTATGACTGGGATTCTGCCATGTAAAGGCATCATGAGGCACTGTGAAGACTGCTAGCCGTGAGACAGTTACTATGCCTACACCAAACGCCAAATCTGCAAGAGCCTCAATTTCAGACATCCCACTCTCCAGAGCTACAAGAAATAAACTCCTGTTGTCTCCAAGCCACCCAGCCTGGAGTACTGCTATTAATAATCTGGACATCGTGCATAAAACCTCAATTATACAAATGGCAATAGCAATATATCTGTGGATGGATGCCAGAGACAAGCTAAGAACTCACCAAGTCCCATTCTTCACTTGCTCCCCAGGGTGACTTCTGAGGGACTTCCAGGGACTCCCAAAATACCTCTTCGTTTGTATACCAGGGTGCAGGTGAAGAACAGCATCCTAAAGCCTCCGCTTTCAAATATGACACAGTGAGGCTTCGGAACTCGTAAAGCGGGTTTCACTTTAGAATAACTATCTCTCTCTGCCACTTGCCAACTATGTAATCCAAGTGAGTTACTCATCTGCTCAAATGAGAAGCCAGACTGTGTGGATGTGTCACAGGCCTGATGAAATGTGAACAGGGAATTCCCGCTGGACGGTGGCTATTGCTACCCTTTTGTTTTATCTGACATCTCTCTGATTATGTGAAACCAAGAATGGAAGCCACAAGAGTCTGGATGAGAAATGATACACTGAAGTAATAGCTGTAAGGACTGAAGGGGGGATGGGCTCTAGGAATATTCTAGAAATGTCAAGATGAGGAATAAGCTCTGACAGCCATCTTTCTGCTTTCAAATCAGCCTTGGAGGTAACAAAGAGAGGTAAGAAAAATCCAAGTTGTTTAGAACTACTCTGGGGAGGACGACATCCTGGGCAGTGTGGCCAGAGGCCGGTGGAAGGCCTGCTGGAATAGGATCCTTGTGTTCTACCCTCTCCTCTCCTCTGTACTACAGAGACAATCTCTGCATGTCCTCTGACAACTCCCTGCAGAGCTAAGTGATAAAACAGGGCAGAGGGCAGCAGCACCCAGCAAAGTACTCAACTGTGAGCTACAGCCCCCGGGGTCAACAGGGGAATGAATGGTCACTCAGCACAGAGCTACGCTCTGAGGGTGGAAACGAGAAGGCACCAGCACCATGGAACTCCAGTACCTGAGGCAGTTAAAAACAAACATCTGACAATGTCTGGAGACATTTTTGATTGTCGTATTGGGTGTGTGATGGGGGTAAGGGTATTGTAATAGCATTTACTGGGCAGAGGACAAGATGCACAGATGCCCTCAATGAGGAATTACTCAAGTGCACTATAATAACGTATGTAACCGTGGACAAAACTTGCCATTACTCCTGACCCCTAAGTGTAGAATAAGCAGATAGTAACTAATTGCACAACAGAATGGGGCTGGTAGAATTTACAGAGACTGGGAGGATTAAGGGTTATCCAATTCACACAGCACAAAGCATATAAATGCTCTCATTTCACATAATTTCCTTAAATAATGCCATACAACAACATCCTTTGTGGGGCTAGAGAGATAAATCGGCAAATAAAGCATTGGCTGCTCTTGCAGAAGACATGGGTTCAGTCCCTGTCACCCAACTCACAACTGTAACTCCAGTCCAAGATGATCCAATGTCCTCATCTGACCTCCTCGGGCACCAAGCAGTCACGTGGTGTGCAGACATACATCTAGACAAAAGACCCATAAACTGATGTTCCTATAGACTGATGGATGGGGACAAGGAATGCTCCACTCCTGTAGACTGATGGATGGGGACAAGGAGTGCTCCACTCCTGCAGACTGATGGATGGGGACAAGGAGTGCTCCACTCCTGCAGACTGATGGATGGGGACAAGGAGTGCTCCACTCCTGCAGACTGATGGATGGGGACAAGGAGTGCTCCACTCCTGCAGACTGATGGATGGGGACAAGGAGTGCTCCACTCCTGTAGACTGATGGATGGGGACAAGGAGGGTTCCACTCTTGTAGACTGATGGATGGGGACAAGGAGTGCTCCACTCCTGTAGACTGATGGATGGGGACAAGAAATGTTCCACTCCTGTAGACTGATGGATGGTGACAAGGAGTGCTCCACTCCTGTAGACTGATGGATGAGGACAAGGAATGTTCCACTCCTGTAGACTGATGGATGGGGACAAGGAGAGCTCCACTCCTGTAGACTGACGGACTACTACTGCTCACCCTCCTCCAGTCTCTGCCCTCTCCACACAAGCTCCTTGCAGTCCTTTAAGGGAAACACTCTCTAGCCCTTCTAGCCTGGTAGGAACAAAACATCAAGCTTCTCAGCTGTCCCTCCCCCTGGCAGGCCTGCTCTCTGCCCTCCTTTGGGCCAACTCTGAACTTTGGAAGGCAGCTCTACACAGTACCATAGCCCAACACCATCAGCAAACTTTGGACTTATTTCTCCGGCACTTACCATGATTCGTTTACTATAGTTTAATTGAGTCCTCTTAAGAACAAGAACTAAATCATACCTACTGCCTCACTCACAAAGATTAGATTAGGGTCTAGAACACTACACTACAGATACCTAAGGTGTATTGAATAAGAAACAAAACAAAACCTAACCAGTGTTGTGTCACAAAAATGCAATAAAAAGCTCTGGCTCAACAGTTTATCCTTTATTTGTTAAGGAAAGATAATCACACAAAGCAATAAAGGTTTCGCTAGAGATAGGAAGTTGACAATCATAAGGAATTCTGCATTTTGAAATATATGAATAAGTTAAGATCTGTGTGTCTAAACATTAACTATCTGATAGTTCACAAATAATAAGTGTCCTCTGGCACTCCTGGAGATCCATGGCTTTTTTTTTTTTTTTTTTTTTTTTTTTTTTTTTTTTTTTTTTTTTTTTTTTTTTTTTTTTTTTTTTTTTTTTTTTTTTTTTTTTTTTTTTTTTTACAGTATACCTAATAACTAGAGAGCAATAAGCAACAAAAGTCAGGTTCAAGGCCAGGCAGTGGTGGCACATGCCTTTAATCCCAGCATTTGGGAAGCAAAAGAAGGCAGATCTGAGTTTGAGGCCAGCCTGAGCTACAAGGTGAGTTCCAGGACACCCAAGGCTACACAGAAAAAACCTGTCTCCAAAAAAAAGGTCATGTTCAAGGGCAGAGTCTATTGGGGAACATTCGGGTCAATTACCCTGAATGCTTCAGATAGTAGGTGCTCATTGTACTTATGGAAGGAGTACTCAAGTTTTCTGATACTTTTTTTCCTCTTCTATCTGGAGACAACGTATCACCAGAGTTGGCCTTGAAATCCCAGAATGCCTTTGAACATTCCATCCCACTTTCCAAATGCTTGGGATTACAGTTAGACACCACCATGATCAATCTACTTATTTAGTATTCACAATCCTAAAGAAAAATGTTGTTGTACCCTAAGGGAGGCAGGTTTGTCAAGAGTTATTGTCATTTAGAATATACACTTCAGATTAAAAAAAAAAAAATGCAATCTGCCTCAGGCCCATACGTCTAAAGTGGTATTCTTGGTGAAAGGAGCAGGAAAATGCAAAACAAAAAAACTCTATGAAACTATAAGCTATCTCTTGTATCCTGTGTTTTTTCCATGCCCCAAGGTTCCTTGAACAAGAAGGTTAGGAGTTCAAGGCCAGCTTCAGATAACATACCAACTTAAAAGTCAGCATGGCTTACTTGGGGCACTGAAAAACATCAATAACAAAAAAGTTTCAGGCTGTGGCCATCAGAATAAATATCAACCTAGGGAAGCATTCAGAGTGTGCTATAATGAAAAGGATGCCTCATGAACTTTGTCATTGTAACCAGATACACACACCTGCACTGAGGAAGCTCAGGCAAGAGGATCATTTAAACACTAAACACAAGAGTTATCTACCAGCCTGAGGACAACAGAGAGACACTGAATGAAAAACAACTGTTGGGGGTTAAAGACAGTAAGAACAAACATTGTTTATGGACTCAAGAAGCATCTTGTTGAGCTTAAGTTACTTTTCTGGCATGCAATTTTGGATCCGGAAAAGAAATGGTTTATGGGCTGGAGAGATGGCTCAGCAGTTAAGAGCACTGACTGTTCTTCCAGAGGACCTGGGTTCGATTCCCAGCATCCACATGGCAGCTAACAACAGTCTGTAATTCCAAGCTCTGATATCCTTATATAGTTATACATGCAGGCAAAACACCAATTCACATAAAATAAAAATAAATATTAAAAAAAGGAACGGTTTATGAGCAAAAAAAAGTAGGAAGGAAAGAACTTTATCATCTTTTAGCTATTCATCCATTCTATGCTAAGGGTTGGGCAGAATGCACAAGTTAAAAAAAAATGCCATACATGGATAAAAATGAGACTTCATTCATAATAAATAAAAAAGGAAAAAATAATAAAAAATAAATAAAAATAAAAGTAAAAAATGCCAACTACTAAGCAGGCCCACCCATCTGGTGTGTAAAATACCCACAAACGACCATCACAGTAGAAAGTAAAAGTCCCTCAGGGAGGTGCAAAATAAACCTCACAGAGAGATGGAAGAAATCCCAAGAGGCTACTACTATAATCTTCTGATTATAAAACACACTGTCTGAAAACACTAGACTATATGGAGAAAAACCACATTTGCTAGTTCTTGGACCCTCTTGCTGAGCTGCTATCTGCTAGATGATCTACCCCAGCTGTAGGGTCACTGGCATCTTCTCAATTACCACATGTTCCCATTACCAGGGGACAGAAGGAGCTGGTGGTGATAACTAATCCGTGCAGGACACTGAAATGGGCCAGGCTCTCTCTTCCAACTGCTGTGCGGTCAACCAATGAATCCTCACACAGCCCTGCAGGGGAAGCAGGTTGGGGGAAGGGTAGTGGTAGTGCATAAAGTAATTTTTCTGGCTTTATTTATTTATTTACTTACTTATTTATTTTGCCCATACATATATGTGTATATGTGTGAACATGCACGCCACAACACATGTGTGAAGTTCAGAGGTTCAGAGGACAGTTTGGGGGAACTGGTTCTCTTTTAATGGTGTATGTTTTGAGTATTGAACTCAGATAACCAAGCTTGGTGGCAGGAGTCTTTAACCACCGAGACATACTGCCTTTCCACCACCACTCCACTTTTTTTTCCTGCCATTGTTGAGAACGGAACCCAGGGTCTGACCCATGCTAAGCATAAACTCTCACACTACTGCAGTACCACAACAATCCTCAAATAGCATACAAGAAGCGAAGGGGGGGGGGACGGACTACTTGTCCAAGCAGGGCCAACTCACTAAAATTTGATTCAAAGTCTGCCCTTAGTTATGTCACTGTATGTCTCCTCCACTTGCCCCACCCCCACTAAGAAATTACTGCCAAAATATCAGGACGTTACACAGCTGTAAGAGAATGGTCGATTTGGGGCCAATTTACCCCTTTGAACAGGCGCATCTATTTAAAACTATGCTTATTTATGACAAAAATGCATGTATACACATTTATCGACCAGCTCTGAGTGAGATGCCTTCTCAAGGGCGTAGCTTTCAAAATCTTCCCTGATATTCATTGCCCGGAGCAGACAGTGGCATATGCCTGGAAGCCTGCCCCTCTCACAATCCCCAGGTGGATTGCTTAGCCTCTTGTTTCCCTACCTAGAAAGTGGGTCTAACAATAGCGCCATATACCAAAGTAAAGGAGATGCAGTGCTACTGTCCACATAAATGGCCAAGCGCAGCGCCTGGCACGGAGTGAATGCTCGGTAAATGGATTTCATTATTTGGATGTTAGCCTCTATGTGTCTCCAGAACGCAAATCGTCCAGTGACCACAGAAAGCTTTCCCCAGAGTCGCTGCCAACTCTTAAAGAACATCTCTACCTATGGTCCAACAGAGCACAGTGACATCAGTCACCTGCTTCCCTGGACTGTAGCTACGGAGGTGGTCATGTCACCTCGCTTAGGCCCCAAAACAGGGCAAACACAGGGTCCGGTTTGCAACACCACAAAACTTAACCCAGCTTTTTCACTTGAGTGAACTCCAGTTGGAGACACCAGCAGGCTGGGTGGGAAAGGATCCCGAGCTGAAAGAACGCAGAACGCGGGCGGCGCGCCAGGAAGGGCAGCACTTCCACCTGCCAGGGTGGGTAGCCCTCCTCCACTGCGTCCACGAGGATTCCCACTCTGCCGCGGGAGCATTGGAACCGGTCTCACAATACCATCTGGATGAACTCCCTGCACGTCCTCTGAAAAGCATCGCCACGGTTTCCAAGGGTGTATGTATGGATGCATCCAGGTGAAACGAGACCTCCCGGGTGCGCGGAGGGAGGGCGCGGAACTGAAGTCGGGTCCTAGCTGCTTCCGCAGACACGTGCGGTCACCAGCGAGTCTTGTCTGAGTCCCCGCCACACGAGCCCGCCCCGCACTTACTCACCAGGTAAAGAGTTTGCCTCGGATCCTGCTCAGCAGGCTGCCGATCGCGCCCACAGCGCCCAGCGTCCGGGGCTCCGTGACCCCATCGCTCGCCGGCGACTCGGCCTCCATGGGGTCCTTACAAGCCTCGCGTGCCCGGAACCCCGCGAAGTGCCCCGGCCCGGAAGACAGGAGGCGGCGCCTGTGAGGACGGCTGGGACTCGGCCCGCGCCGTGTCTTGCTCTCCCGCTGCGCTCGCTCACTTGCTCGCTCGCGTCCCCGCGCTCCTCCACCCGGCTCGTGCGACAAATCATTAACTGCCAAGCCCTTAGGGCTAGACAATGCTTTTGCAGATCATCACCTGGCACCTCAGAGAAGCTGGGAAGGTTTGTTTTCTGAGCTAGCTTTCGTACTGGCTGGGAACACAATGTAAATTTAAAGGATGTGGAGGTTGGGCTTCTTTTCCCCTCCCGGGGTGGGTGGAGTTGATTTGGTTAGTTTGTTTCACCTAAGGTCTCACTCTGTAGCCCAGATTTTTCTGGAATCTACAGCCAAAGCTAACCTCAGTTTCCAAAGGGCTGGGATTTACAGGGCAGCGCTACCACGCCCGGGCGCATTTCAAGGTTTTATGGTTCCTTGTTTGAAATCAGCAAATGAGCTGATCTGTTAAGAGGTGATCTTGGCCAGCTCCCAGCATGTTCTACCGGACAGAGAGTTGGTGCCAGCCTGCACTTCGCTAACTGGAAGGACCCCCCTGACCCCGCCCCTGAACTCCGGTCTCCCTCCCACTCCCTGAAGGAACTGAAGAAAAAGCTACAGTTTCTTTTCCTCGGAAAAACAAAGATCTGGGAAGTGTGTCTCTGGGGAGCGGAGTGAGACTAGTCTGTCTCCTGGATGTGTTGGGTTGTCTTGTCACACTCAGCACTGTCCTAGCCTTGACCGGGCCATGCCTTCTGATGCTTAGATGGACGCAGAAGGGACAAGAGGGAATAAAAGTGGAATGGGAAATGTCCTGTTTCTTGCTGACAGAAGGAAGTCTGTAGTGCTGATTAACCACTTTTTTTTTTTTTTTTTTCTGAAAAAGACCACAAAAACGCAAAGAAAAGGTGTTGAAACCAATTCCCACCTCCTCGGCCCCACCCCAATCTCGGTTGGATAAAGGAACACAGTGGATAAAGGAACCCAGTAAACAGTGAATTCTAGAAGACTGTGGATACAGAAGAGTAGGTGGTTCCATCAGAGACACTGAGAAGAAACAGGTTTTAAACCTGCTGGTAAATCAGGCCTTTAATAGCAGCTCCTAGGATCCAGGAAGGTGAAGTAGGAGCATCACCTTGAGCTGGAGTCTAGCCTAGAAGAGTGTAGTTCTAACAATGCACAAGAGATCGAGAACGAGAGAGAGAGAGAGAGAGAGAGAGAGAGAGAGAGAGAGAGAGAGGATGAATATGAATTAATAAAGCTGGACTTGGTAGCTTATGTCTGTAATCCCAGAATTTGACTGATGGGGGCAGAGTAGCAAAAGTTCAAGGACGTCCTTACCACACCGGAAGTTTGAGGCAGCCTGAACTCAATGAAATGTGTTGCAGAGCAAAAAGTAAGATGGGCTTGGGCTTGGGCTTGGTGGTTTCCGCCTATAATCCTAGGATCTAAGGGACCAAGGCAGAAGCCAGGCAGTGGTGGGGCACACCTTTAAACCCAGAAATTGGGAGGCAGAGGCAGGCAGATCTCTAAGTTTGAAGCCAGCCTGATCTACAGGGCAAATTCCAGGACAACCACAGCTACACGGAGAAACGCTATCTCAAAAAAATAAAGAAATGAAAAATAAAGATTTGGGGCTGGAGAGATGGCTTCAGTGGTTGAGAGTACCAGCTGCTCTTCCAGAGGACCTGAGTTCGATTCCCAGCACCCACAGGTCAGCTCATAACCATTTGACTACAGTCCCAAGAAATCTAAGGCTGCCAGACACTCACATGTGACAGAGAAATCACCCATGTGCACAAAATAAAATAGATCTTTTAAAAAGAAGTTCAAACGTGTCAGAGAGAATAATGCCCCCCACCTCCAAATATGAACTGGATCTGTAGAACCTAGCATGGTTGTCAAACATAACAAAAAGGACTTTGTAGCTCTGATAAAGGCCTATGCCCTAAGATGGAGAAGTGTTCCTGGATTATCTAGTGGGCTATAAAGAAAGTGTTTTCTCAGAGGGAAATGGGGGAGGTTTCACCAAAAGAAATTATATAAGGGGACCACAGTTATACACTTTAATAAAGAAGGAGGAACATCTGTATTAAGCCATTCATACAGGGAGCTGCTTCAAGCTCAGGGCCTCAGAAGAAACAGCCTTGACCACTTTAGACTTGATTGTAACAAGGTAAAACTGATCTTGAACCTCTAGCCTCCAGAAAATCGAAGGAATGACTAAATTTGCCCTCCTTTAAGCCACAAATTGCTTGTGACAGCAGCCGGGGAAGCATGAGCTACTTTGTAAAAATCAGGATCTGCTGTCAAGTGAACCAAGCAACCTGCTGGGAACCTGTGCAGCAAGGTTCCATTCATGGAAGTCACCAGCAAAGCAGCTACATTATCTTTGTATCTACATGTGCAATGTACACATACTTACACTTGCTTCTGTTCACATGACCCGGGAAAGTAAGGCAGCTGGGTATGCTAGTGAATCTTTGTAACTTCAACAGTTCGGGGAGGGGGTGTTCTCCCCAGGGAGTTGGGGGTCCAACCTGTGGACATTAGTGAGCCTCCACTTCAAAAAGAAAGCAAAACAAAACAACAAAAATAAACAAAACCCCCAAACTGAAGCCACCAGGGTAGAGAGCCTGTAATCCCAGCACCTGGGAGATGAGAAGGCAGAGCTGAAGTATAATCCAGCCTACTAGTGAGTTTCAGATGAGTGGGAGCTTCATAGCTAGACCCTGTCATAGAGGACAGAGAGGCCAGGCTACTGAAACTGGTTAAATCAGGGGTGGGTAGGTGAATAAAAGATGAGATTGCCCTATCTTTCTCTATCTTGTGTTCTTCTTGGCACATTACTAATTTTGAAATTTGAAAATATTCAATTAGAGCATTTTTCAGTTGGTCAAATGTTAGATTCAATAGCTCAGTCCAAATGGAAAATGAGACCAAGAAATATGTGACTGTAAGTTACACTGTGTGCATTCCTTACACAGAATCCTCCCCAGAAAGCAGCACTTCCTAGCTCTGCTCCACAATGAGCTCATCCCTGACTGAGGAGTATTGATCAACTTGCATTATTTTGGTATCGGGATTAAAATATATTGAGTTGATCTCTGGGAACCAATCCACAAGTTTTTGTCAAAGGAAATTTACTGGGGGGGGGAGTTATGATTTTTTTCATATAATAACCTCACTTCTTAGAAGGTCACATAACAAAATAAACAAAACTACCACTTACTAAACACCTTCCATGTACCTAATATTATCTATTGTACGTATCTAGTCAGCCTAAATGCCTGTGGTTTCAAACAATCATTTTTTTATGTCTTGTGGTTTCTGTGGGTCAGAAGTTTGGACCCGGTATGGGCTGGAGGAGAACGGACAGAACGTCTGGTACCTACCTTGCAATTCTCCGCCTAATTTAGGGGCTCTCTGTGTCATTTCTCTGTGGAATAATTAGGACCTCCTCACAGCCTGCTGACTTCAAGGAGGTTGATCTGCTCACTTGACAGCGGGGAAAGTGCCAGTCAATGCTTCCTAACAAAAGACCACCAGAGAGTTCTTTTTCTAAATCGGAATGTTTATTGTTTCGGAGGTGCTGGGAATTGAATCAGGACCTCAAACAGCATTCTTCCACTAAAACACATGGCCCGCCTCTCTGACTTTTATGAGGGACTGGGTCTTCACCTGGTAGTCGAGGTTAGCCTAGCCGGTGTTCTATAGTAGTTTCCACCCAATTGAAGAATTCTCTCCTGGAGGGAAAAGGAACTTGGAATGTAAACAAAATGTCATGTGTCTGGGAAAGGGGGATTTTGAAAGATTCTTTCTTGAAGGTTCATTCTGGGCTTTGTAAAATGCTGAGGAAGGAGACTCACCAACTGAACTTCCCAAGGATCTCCTGGACCTTTTCCCAGAGCTTGTGCAGAGGGCTCTGACGTCGCAGCATTTTGAGCCTTCACTGGTACTAGGGTGGGCTTTTCAGTAATGCAGCTTTTGATTCACCTCTGTTCCTGTAAGTAATCCCTGGGAATGAGCTGCGTCTACAAAGGCTCATTGACTTACTGATAGAACATCAGTGACGTGGAGAGGTTGGAATGTTGCAACTCCATAACCTATTACATTTTAGTGACTAGTAGGTAAAAATCTTCGGGAATGTATGGACAGACCCCTTAGTGTCTACCAATCCAAGGGCTATGTGTGCTGTCAGAATGCACCTAAGGCCTACAGCAGTTTCCTCTGCTTTGCTATGATCCACCTACCAGATGTACCCACCAGTGAATTTGAAAAGTGTCTTGATGCTTGGCTTTCTTTGTTCTGTTACTATGAAGAGTTCATGATATTGCTACCCTATTGGAATCCTGTCACTCATATTTGGATCCAGAATAAACAATCCTTTTTATTCCTTTGGGGTGAGATGTTGTAAAATGTTTTTAAAATTGTAATATGTAATTAAAAAATGCAGATTAATAGTCATCTATGATAACCAAACTTATAGTCATGTTAGTTAGGTTTTTATAGATATACAAAGATATATTTCAATTAGATAGGTAATCTTCAAACACTTCAGTGAAATCTGTTTCTTTCATCACAGTTCTTGGTGTCAAATGTGAGACCCTGGAACAATCTGCTTTTCACTGAAGGAATCAACTAGATTGGCACTGGGTATCAGGACAAGGTTCCTTTGTTGCCTACTGTCCTGCACTGCTTCACCAGCACTTGGGAGGCAGAGACAGGCAGATCTTTGTGAATTCAAGGCCAGCCTGGTCCACAGAGTGAGTTCCAGGACAGCCAGAGCTACATAGGAGAGACCATCTTAAAAAAGAAAAGAAAAGGAAAGCCAGTGAGTTTTAGACCTTTTTGATTTATTGTGACCTGAGTTTTTTTGTTTGTTTGTTTGTTTGTTTGTTTTTAGGATATAGTTTATTTATTTCTTGCTTTCAAAACATTTGATTTAAATCAGCCAGTTCTTTTTGCTTCAGAAGTATTTTGATTTCTCATTGGTTTATTTTCAGCTTTGTTTTCTTTTAGGTCTTTGAAGGTGTTTTGGTTTCTGATTGGTTTGTGTTGATTTCATTTACCCTGTGACCCTTAGGTTTATTACCCAGCCTTTCTCTATTTATACTCCTTCAAAACCCAGTTCTATGTTTTTCTGTGGCTCCTGCAGCTTGCACCCTTGCCACTTTTAAGAATTTTCTGAGTGAGGCTGGAAAGATGGCTCAGTGGTTAGAAGCACTTACAGCTCTTCCAGAGGACCCAAGTGCAGTTCCCAGTCTCTACAAGGAGGTTTGCAGCCATCTGTAAATCTTCCAAACTGTGCAGGCACAAGGCATACCTATGGTGCCCAGACATGCAAGCAAAACATTCATACACATAAATTAAAAATAAAATAATCTTAAAAAATAATCTTTGTGCCTTATCATTAAAAAAAACTTAAGAGGCACTATTTTTTCCAACCCAACAGGAAGGAGGTGTGCGGGAGAACACCCCACAAAGTGCGGGAGAACACCCCACAATGTGCAATGATGTTGTCGGGAATCACTCAACAAATATGCCCTGTTCTTGGGTCAAAAGGAACTTCATTAGCTTGCCTAGAGAAAATATACATGAAGTTCTGGTTCCCAGTGTCTTGAGAATCCTCACATTTCCATTAAACACTCAGAATAACCGTGAGACCCAATGAGAGAAAGAGGTCTCAGGGTGAATGCTGTGCTGGTGTCACAAGACCCCCGACAAAACCCAGAGCCGATGGAGCCCAGGCAAGGACTTCTTCCAGCACTCCAATTACATAGAGTGAAGGAGAAAGCCTTGAGCCCTGATTACAAAGGGCTTATATAGGAAAAACCACAAGCGGGGAGCTGTATGTCTTGATGTTCTAGGATTGGGTAAGGGGACATAGAGTGAGATAATCTTTTGAAATCATTAGTCAGGCTATGGGTATGGAACTGCTAACACTTATAGTACACTGACAGGATTTATGGCAGGATATGGGATGTCTGCAGAGAGACCTGGCTCTGGTTATATTTTACTACCATGCCTCCCGTTTGACTGTGTCTAGAATGTTTGCTTTGAATTCTGCTGTCACACACATTTTGGGGGCTTGAATTCAACTCTCAGTCACCATGGAGGCCCATTCTCAGGGTACTGTTAGTTCTGCTCTTTCAGTGAAAGCTGAGAAAGTCCACCCCAAAAACAGCATTAATCCTGATCCTGGACACAAGTCCTCCAGAGGAACTTTTCAGGAGAAAGAAAGGCTTCTAAAAGAGAGGAATTGTTAGAAGATAAACCGCCTCTGATACTCCAGGCAGCTTCATATATAATAATTACGGATGTTCAACCTGCAAGTACTTGAATAAATGGGAAGATCTAACCAAAGATAATTTAGCTTTATAGCTCCAATAACAGCCTTATAGCTCCTTCCACACTGAACATTTGCTGTTCCAAAATTGACATCTTTTTGTGCACGAAACAGTCAATTAGCCGTCAATCATTTAGAAGGCAATCTCTGTGAATTTGAGGCCAGCCTGGTCTACAGAGTAAATTCTAGAACAGGCTCCAAAGCTACACAGAGAAATCCTGTCTCAGAAAAAAAAAAATGGCAATAAACAAAAGTCATGAATGAGTAACATACTTTAATTGAAATTTATAAGAATTTAAGAGAAGGACTGATAAAACTGATAGCTTACAGAAAGTGAACGAAGGGACTCTAACCAGCCTGAACAAGGCAGACAGGACTCTGGCAGGCCTTGCCCTTCTCTTCACTCCCTCTGCCTTGCTAAAAACCATTAGATGCCATTTCCCAAAGCTAGTTACCAAGGTCTGTTCCCTTATCTGGCCACTTCCTCCTCCTGAGGCTGACCACCGAGGTCCAGCTATCAATGTGTTGAAGTCCAGCAATCAAAAGCCCCCTTTAGGCTTCCCTAATTAACATGTCCAATTAAAATTAAACGCATCCTAACACCAAGGTTTCCTATTTTACCGTTATAAACTGCCATTTGCCTATGGGCCAAGTCTGTCTCCTCTCCATCCAGAGGCGGTCTCGACACCACCACCCAGCTCCTGGACAAAATGCTTCTTCCCCTCTCCCTTGTCCCCTGGCTCCTGTCTTTGTCTCGTATTCCCTACCCTCTGTCCCTCTGGGACAGAGATATCGTCTTTGTGCTGAGGACTTGGTCTTGGAATGTCTTTAGCCAATATCAAGCGGACAACATAGGGGCAATGAATGTAGGGCTTTTAAAAACTCTCAGAACTAGAGACAGACACTGAAGGACGGGGTTTGATAAAAATGTCATCAGTTGTATTCAGACTGAGATTAATGCTTCCCAGCCCCGTGTTCCCACCTGTTCTCTTCTTCCTCCCCTTCCTTCCTCTCTCTGAAGGAATCTAGTTTCCTTCCCCTTTACCACTTTTCCCTTCTGCCCTGGGGAACAAAATTTGTTTCCTGGGGAACAAAATTCTCTACTAAAAGAAAAAAATTCTTATGGCTTCTTTTAAGATATAACTGGGGGGGGGGAGTAGCCGTATGCTGTTTATACTCCCTGAACAAAACGTGAGCGAAAGTCTTTGATTATGGGGATCTATGACCCATACTCAGGCTCTCTAGGTTTTTCTAAAGAACTTCAGATCACCCTGTGGACATATGAACCTGAGTTTTCTGAGCAATTGATCCAATTATTGGCTTCAGGAAGCAAGGTGAGGAATGGTTACATTTGGCAGAAAGAAGAGACTGCCTCAATTAATAAAGTAGATGCTGATGATAAAAATGCCTTCCAGGAATTAGGAAGCCACCTCTGCAATATGATAGCAAATAATCTCCACAAATTCTAGACTGGGCCAAACTACAGCAGTTCAAGATAAGGACAGGGACCTGTGCCTGATCTCTGTGTCAGATTTAAAATACAACATTGAAATAGCACTGAGAAGTTCCCCTGACAACTCAGAAGCTCATGAGTGATACTTGCTAAATTCTACATTTCTGTAAGGATAAGAAGAAGAGTTGGTCACTTTGGTCAAACGGAGCAATTCTACATCTACCTCACTTCCCTCAACATCCTTAGGTCCAATAACCCTAACCCTAACCCTAACCCTAACCCTAACCCAGAAAGTGGCATATAACTCCTCACCAGGCCTTGCAACACCTCCAAGTTGCCCATAAAGAAGTCGAAGGGAAGCAGATGCAGATTTGCGCAGGGTTTCCAGGCCATAAATAAGCTAGTCACCCCTCAACAGCCAGTGGTGCCTAATCCCCACCCCTTGCTGGGTATTTTCAACATTGCAATACCCACTCCCATCCTTTAGCATCCTGGGTACATCAAATAGCCAAGTTTTGGTTCCTTCACTCAGGAGAAATGGCAGTGTAGGCGAAAATTGATGCCATGGGAATACACTGAAAGACCCTGACATTTTTCTCAAATTCCTAAATTTGATTTATAAGATGTATTTTTCTTTTTCTTTTTCTATTGTGAAAAAAGTCATTTTTTTTTATCCATGTATCCCCTTGTTCAGGCTCCCTTCCCCTTCCCGCCCCTCCCAGTCACTCACTCTTCTCTCCATCAGTTCATCTCCTCCCCACCAAGGGCAGAAGGTCCTAAGGTCCCAAGGTGGCTTAGTTCAGCATCCACTCCAGGCAGATCTGCTTTCCTCACCCCCACATCAAGACTGAGTCAGGTGTTTCTCTGGAAGGAATGGGCTCCAAGGTGCCAGTCCAAGATGTTTCAGATCCCAAGCTGTTCAGTGATTGTGGTTTGCAGCTTGGACATGCTAAGCTTTTTTGCTTAAAGTCCACCAATGAGTGAATACATCCCCTGTTTATCTTTCTGAGTTTGTGAGATCTCACTCAAGAGGATATTCTCCAAATCCACCCATTTGCTTGCAAATTTTAGAATATATTTTTTTCTCACGGCTGAATAGTATTCAATTATGTAAATGTACCATAGATTATTAATCCATTCCTCAGTTGAGGGGCATCTAGGTCGTTTCCAGTATCTTGCTATTATGAATAATGCTGCTATGAACATAGTTGAGCTTATGTCTTTGGAGTGTGAATGTTCATCTTTAGGGTATATGCCCAGTAGTGGTATTGCTGGATCTTGGGGAGATTGATTCTCAGTTTTCTGAGAAATCGCCATACTGCATTCCAGAGTGGCTGAACCAGCTTACACTCCCACCAACAATGGAGAAGTGTTCCCCTTGCTCCACAACCTCTCCAACAGATTTATAATATGTATTTTTCATGAGTCTGCTTAAATCTAATATATAGATGACCTACTATTGTGGTCTGTCTCTTATGGTCCTCTTATTACAACAATCAGCTAAAAGGGGCCATAAAGTATCAAAAGACAAAATGCAACTCTGCAAGCAGAAAGTTAAATGTCTTTATCATACAGTGATGTGCCAGGATTACTCAAAAATTCTGACCGTATTTCTACTTTAAGGAGTTTTCCCAACCCCTCAAAAACAAACAAACAATAAAGAGGAGTTTTAGGATTTACTAGCTATTATTGAAACTGCATTCTAAATTGTTATTTAATTTCCAAGTCACTATATAGGAAACTTAAACAGGACCCACCAGATACCAGACAACCAGGCCTGGTGGAACAGGCAGCTTTAAACCAGGCCTCTGCCAGAGGACAGGCAGACAGCACTCTGTCTTCCCTTCTTCCTGTTCAATCATGAAAAAGAAATGAACGCATTGGACGTGCTGACTCCGAGGAAAGACACAGACCCCTGCAGTACTTGAGTCAACAATTAGACCCAATGGCCAGAGGACACTGTCCTGCTGGAGTGCCATCTGCCTCTGCTGCTATACTAAAACCAGCGGAAGTCACCTTAGACTCTCCTCCCACCATTCTGTAGAACTTTTGCTAATTCCCCATCCCATCCAGCTTCACTGAGTGAGCAACTGACTTCCTCAGGGAAACATCTGCTTCCATCTCCCAGCGTTTCCCTGCTGTGACCCTCTCAGTCTGTTGTCTCACTCCCATGTAAACTAGAAGGGACTGGACAGGTTTTTTTGTTGTTTTTTTTTTTTAAAGATTTTTATCTATTTAGTAAATATGCAGTGGTTACTGGAAATTGAACTGAAGCCCTCTGGAAGAGCAGCCAGTGCTCTTAACCTCTAAGCCATCTCTCCAGCCGTTTACTGATGGTTCCTACTCACAAGACAAACAAGGACATTTTCAGGCAAGATATACAGGTACATCCACTCCTGAGATAATTGAGAGTTGTTCACTGGGGTTGAATGTTCAGAAGGTTGAACTCAGCCTCACCCAGAGTTTGCCATTTAGCAGAAAACAAAAGACCCGACATTTATACAACAGGGGGACCTATGAACAAGAATTCCTAGGAATGAGTAGTGTCCGAAAAGGCTCATTGACTAATTAGTACACCATCAATGGTGTAGAGGGGTTAGAATGTTGCAGCTCCACAGCCTAATTATGATTTATCTTGGGTTAGCTTTAGCCTCCTAAGTAGTCATTTATTGCTCATCCCTGTGTCAGATCTAACAACCTATGACTAACAAAAATACTCTGGAATGTGTGAATAGACCCCTTAGTATCTACCAATCAAAAGTTAAGTGTGCTGATGGAATGCATCTAAGGCCTATAGCAGTTTCCTTTGCTTTGCTGTAACCCACCTGCCAGATGTATTTGAAAAGTGTCTTGATGCTTGGCTTTTTTTGTTCTATTACTATAAACAGTTCATGAAATTGCTACTCTACCAGAACACTGTATGGGGAGACCTAAGTCTGTGTTCCCAGGACATTGGCCACTCATATTTGGTTCCATTGGTCTCATTCTGTTGAGGTGGGAAGTGCTTTTTGTCATCAGCATCCACAGCCCATATTGCTGTTAGTAATCCCAATAAAAACTCATCAGTTCACCAAGCTAGAGTTTGGTATACTTCTGTCTGTTGTGTGCACCCTTTATAGGCTGAGTAGACTCATGTGTGGCCTGTCCCCAAGAAAAGTTTGTCACAGAACAGCCTTGAGATGTTCTTGCCTCAGCCTAGAACAGAGCTGAAAGCTACCTACATTCAGCCAACTGAATTTTAGCAAAGATGCTAAAGATATGTATGGAAGCCAGGCATGGTTGCTCATGCCTGCAGCCCCGATGCCTAGGGTGCAGAGGCAGGAGGATCTCAGTGAGTGTGAAGCCAGCTTAGTCTACATACATACCTCAGTCCATGACAGCATGGTCCACAGAGACCACGGTGCAGGAAGCAAACAAGCAAGAAAACAATGATGAAAGAACATGCATTGCAGGAAGGGCAGTCTTTCCATAAATAATTTAAGAAAAACAGTTATTCACTGTGTGGAGCATGAAATTTAGACTCCTGTCTGTTGCCAGGTGTAAAAATCAACTCAAAAACACCTTAAAGATTTAAGCATAAAGCCTGAAAATAAGAATCTAGGAAAAACCATTATCAGAGAAATACTTCAGAACAATGGAATAGGAAAGAATATTTTGTAAGACCTATAAAGAAAAAGAAACAAAACATGGACAGATGGCATACAGCAAACTGAAAATTTTCTGCCAAAAAACACAAGAAAACCATCAGGATCCAGTGACAGCCCACAATATGGAAGCGAATATCTGCAAAGCATGCATCTGACAATCCAGATGACGTAATACATTCCAAAAGCCCAAGAGCCAAGAAACCAAGTAATTCGATTTAAAAGTTGGCAGTAGATCTAAATGGGCATTTTGCAAGAAGGTACATTCAAATGGGAACAAGTATATAAGAAATGGCCAATATTGCTAATCACTGGGGAAATGCAAATAAAAACCCCAGTGAGATACTAATACTCTCTCACCCTGGTAAGCATAGCTACTATTAAAAAGCCTAAAGACAGCTACTGCCAGTGTGGGTGAAGACAAGGGATTCCTTCATAACCTGCATGAGAATAAAGAAGTACAGTCATGGAAAATACCAGAAAAGTTTCTTCATTGTTGAAGAGGACTACTATGATCCAGTGACTCTACAATAGGAAATATTCAAAAGAAATACAATCAGCTTTTCAAAGAGACATTCACACTTCCATGTTACTATAGCACAATTCATAATAGCCAAGAAGTGGAAACAATCTACATGTCCATCAACTGACCAATGGATAAAGGAAAGGGGTGCATATATACAATCAAATTCCAGCACTAGAAAAAAATGAAGTCCTGCTATTTGCAGCAGCAGGTGTAGACCTGGAGGCACAGAATGACAGGTTCCACATAACTTCACTCACCTCTGAAGCCAAGAGTTGAGCATTAAAAGTTGAGAATGCTATAGGTTTCCAAAGTAGTGATGCGAGAAGAATGAGGGTATCTAAAGATGTATAGAAGTATAATTCAGTAGGACCAAGAAATTCTAATGTGCTTTTACACGAGTGACTACAGATAAGAACAACTTTAGACAAGTCTAAAAGCTCCAAGAGTGCTAGGGACTTAGAAAAACAGAAGGGTGCTTGTCTGGCATGCCTGACACACTGTGTCTAATCTTTAGTACTACAAAAAAGTCATGTGAGTAAAAAAAGATAAGGTTTCGCCATAAATAAGTGCTTGTTTGAGGAAATGTTTCACCTGATATAAATATCTTCTGCAACACATAGCTGACCGAAGCAATATACAGGAAGGAGCTATCTTGGCTCACGGTTTAAGGTGAGATGCAGTCCATCCTGGTAAAAAGGATTGGCTGTGGGAGCCTGAGGCATGGACACACGGTGTCTGCACTCAGGAAGCAGAGGGAGATGAATAGTGAAATGCAACCTATTTCCTCTTTCTCCACTTTTTATTGAGTTCACAGCCCCAGTCAAGTGGGTCTTCCATCAGTTACACCTCTCCTAGGTGACTCCAAATCCAATCAAGATGGTGGAGAAGATGAATCATTATGAAGATGAATCATCATCAAAACATTACATGGTGTCCCATTAATACATTTGATCATTAGGTTTTGTATCAGTTAATAAATGAATAACAAATTTTAAAAAGTAGACTTTGATCTAGGACCAAGGTGTTATATAATGTTATTTTTTTATAAATTTAATAAGAACTTTCTAAATATAATCTATATTAAAGGCCTCATTATCAAACCTAATTTTTAAAGTCTTATGTGTAATATCCTATAAAATGCATTTATTGCAAATATCACTGAAGCTTCCAGAGACAAACAGCTCTTTCATCCCAGCTGGGCTTCCTTATCTTCTCCTTCAGGAGAAGAAACTTCATCAGTGCCAACCTGTATTCGATTTGAAGGGGACCAAACAATTGGAAATGTCAGAAATATCTGTCGTTCAGCAGAGTGGATCAATATCTCTATGCTTAAATGGCAACTTTGGAGAAACTCACATTGTTACAATTATCTTAGTGTAAAATAATCGAAAATCAATCAGCCCAATATTACTTCAGTGCAGAGTGCGGATTTCAGTTCCTGTGATCTGTGCTGTTCAAGAGAAGAGTTCAAGGTACTTTACCCAACAATTCTTCCCTCCACAAACATTTTTAGAACACCTACCGTGTTGAGAAACCAATGCCATGTGGCAAAAGGGACAGAAAGGTAAAGCATTTTAATTTTTTAATTAAAATTTCTTTTTTTCCAGACAGACAGGGTTTCTCTGTAGCTTTGGAGCCTGTCCTGGAGCTTTCTCTGTAGACCAGGCTAGCCTCAGACTCACAGATATCTGCCAGTCTCTGCCTCCGAGTGCTGGGATTAAAGGTGTGTGCCACCCTTGCCAAGCATTTTGATTTCGCCCTCAAATTATCTACATTTTAATACATAAAAAAGGGGCTGGAGAGATGGCTCAGCGGTTAAGAGCACCGTCTGCTCTTCCAGAGGACCCGGGTTCGATTCCCAGCACCCACATGGCAGCTAACAACTGTCTGTAGTTCCAGTTCCAGGCAAACACCAAGGCAAATAAATAAATAAAAAAAAATGTTAAAAAAAATTTCAAAAAAAATACATAAAAAAGACTTGACTATAAGAACAAATGATTTTTCTATTTAAAGAGGAAAAGCAACTAGAAAAATAATTCCCCTCATTATTGATTGCTTTCTTCCAGCCCCTCCTCACCATTTCCTGTCTTCCCACAGTCCTTTTGACTTCTTTTCACCTCTTTCCCAGATGCGGAACACCTCTTCCTAAGACCATAAAATTTCTGAAGTACACAGTGAAGAAATAAGAAAAAGAAAACTGGCTGAATGGTGGTGGTTACGCCTTTAATCCCAGGAGCAGGGGGAGAGGCAGGTGGATCTCTGAGTTCGAGGCCAGCCTGGTCTATAGAGCAAGTTCCAGGATAGCCAGGGCTACACAGAGAAATCTTGTGTCAAAAAACCAAAAGAAGGGGAATGGGACTGACATAGACAAAATAGTAATTAAAAATCAGAGCTTAATGATGCACACATAAGAAAATGCCATGATGAATTGAGGCCAATACTTTTCATTACATAAAAACTTAATAAAACATTTTTTGAAGAGACAGAAAATCACCTGAAGAGGTTTTGGATTTTATGTTCGGCCACTGCCTTACCTTATTGTCTAATCTAATGGTCTTAAATGTCAACTGCGGACTGGAAATCCCCAATTTTCTTCCCAGCTTATTCCATTACCAGTTTTAAAACAATATCAAAAAATTGTTTTATCCAAAATATTGCTTTGGAGTGTGCTCAGACAGGGGCCCTGGAGAATGGCTTACAACACACCCAAGAAGAATATGGGGCCGTCACAATGAGGGGCGCAGCTCTGTGTTCTCTCTATAGGCAGATCTCCTTCATGTAAAAAGCAAACAAACAAATCAAAACAACAAAACATTGCTTTACATTTTGCCTTATGAATTATTACATTGTTCTTTGATTAATCAATGTCAGTCATGACAATTTACACGGGTAATTTTAAAAATATTCTGTAACAGGCTCTCTCACACAGCTGACACAATGTTGGAAGTGCCAAGACATCATTCTGACCTGAGAGCCCATCTCGTAGACCTCCAGACCCTGCCAAAACAAGAACAGAGACCGAGTCCATCACAGTTCATAGTTCTGGGAAAGTCCTAAATGTACTAATCTTTTTTTTTTTTTGGCTTCTGAAATCCTTTTTACTGCTAATTTTTCTTGCTAATTGAAGTCTATCAGCCAGCATGTGCCAACAGCAGTAATACTGTGGCTACACAATTTGGGTAAGTTCCCTAGGTGGCCCACTGGCTAGTAAATAGACTTTTAATTGGCTTTCAGTCGATGCATTTTCTGAAAGATTTGTTTCACAATGATTTATTTATTTTTATTTTATGTGTCTGCCTGTTTTGCCTGCATTTATGTCTGTGCACCACATACATGCAATGCCTGCAGAGGCCAGAAGAGGGCGTCAGTTACTCCAGAATTGGAGTTACGTGTGGTTGTTAGCCACTGCTAGGAATTGAATCTGAAGTCTTGGGAAGAGCTCTTATCCACTGATTTATCTCTCCAGCCCCACCTGGATAATTTTACACAGGATACTTGAGCTCTCTGGTCTACCATATGTTTTATTCTGGCCACATACTTGAGGGAATGGCTCTATTGGTTAAGAACACCTACTGCTCTTACAGAAGATCCAAGCACCCATACATGCCCCAGCATCTATATCAAGTCAGCACACAAATGCCTATAACTCAAATTTCGTGGAATAGGATGCCCTCTTGTGGACTCTGCAAATAAACACGCATAGACATAATTAGGAATATAGTAAAAAAAGAAAATTTATTTCATCGGACAGGGTTATTTTTTAACCATATGGCAATCATTAAATAATGCAGTGCCCAAACAGATATCCTCTGATCTACTATTTTCTCATTTTAAATGTTGCTCTAGGAGCTGGAGAGATGGCTCCATAGTTATAAGCAATTGCTGTTCTTGCAGAGGAGCAGAGTTTGGTTCCCAGCACTCACATGGCATCTTAAAACCATCCATGACTCCAGTTTCCAGAGATCCTATACCTTTTTTTTTTTTTGCCTCCAAGGGCACCAGACATACATGCAGTGCACTTACATACATGCAGGAAAAATGCTCACACACATTTGAAACATTTACTATGACTGTTACTTAAGTATTTATATACATTGTATGCTCCTTTTGAGCTTCTGGTTAGTGCAAGCTGTAATTCTGTTTTTGAGATGTTTCCTCGTATGGTGGTTTGAAAGAGACTGATCCCCCACTGATGTTTGAATACTTGGTCCCTGGTTGTTGGAACTGTTTGGTAAGGATTAGGAAGTGTGACTTTGTTGGAGGAGGCATGTCACTGGGGATGGCCTTTGAGGTTTCAAATGACTCACACACACCATTCCCAGTGTCTCCTCTCAGCCTTCTGCTTGCAGATCAAGATGTGAGCTCTTGGCTGTTCTTTCCACCACACCTTTCCTCTGCCATTATGGACTCTGGCTCTCTGGACCATAAGACTATAAGGCCTAAATACTTTCCTTTATAAGTTGCCTTGGTCATGGTGTTATCACTGCCATAGAAAAGTAACTAATAAACCTGGCGTACTGAGAGTACACAGAAAAGAGATTATATTGCATTAGGCCATGACATTTCTCTTTTAGCATCTATGTGTATTTTTTAATATTTATTTATTTTTATTTTATGTGAATTGGTGTTTTGCCTGCATGTATAACTGTGTAAGGGTGTCAGATCTTGGAATTACAGACAGTTGTTAGCTGCCATGTGAATGCTGGGAATCAAACTCAGGTCCTCTGGAAGAACAGTCACTGTTCTTAACAGTCAGCTGAGCCATCTCTCCAGCCCATCTATGTGTATTAAAAGAAAGTAAAGTAAATGCAGTTCTCCCATGTGATGTCTTTTTTGAAAAATAAAATTATTTTTAAGTGCAAATGAGAGGGTAGTTTGCATACACATAGTGCATAATCTTCAATACAAATCTAGATCCCTGAGAACAGCTGCTTACAGTATCCTCCAGGAATTAACTAACAACACCAGTATTTTTAGATGCATTCTTTCCTCCCAAGAATTCAAAGATGCAACAGACATTATCTTAACTTTTCAAAGACTTCTAAAACAGATTAGGCCACTAGCATTTTTTTAAACAAATTCAAAAACGAAGAGTTACCATTACCTGCTTATATTCCAATAATATTGTCAAATTAAAAATCAATTCTGGGGCTAAAAGGATGAGTTTGTGGGTTATAATGCTTGCTAGACAAACACAAGAACCAAGTTCAGGTCCTGGCACCCTCACAGTAGGCTGTGTGTGGGCTCAGGCCAGAGCATAACTCCAACAAGAGAGGAGGAGGGCAGCAACAGGGGGATTTCTGGGATTTTTCTGCCTATGAGCCTAAATAAAAGAAACCAGGAAAAAGCCCAGTAGACCCCCAAGTCTAATCTTTTCTTCCAGGTTCTGTTGTTGGCCATAGTAGTGTGGGGCCTTATAGACCGCTACTTTTGTAATGAATAGAAAGAGGCTGCCAGAGGCATGGTCCAACCCTTTACCTCTTCTTCCCTTGCTACAGGGATCCTTCTAGACCTGTGCTGTGCTGTAATGAGAGACTCCGGTTCAATAAACTGAACCTGCTGGAGGCGGCATCTGCTCCATGATTTCTAGTGCGTGGTGATGGTATTGCAGGGAAATTTCATTCAAGGCTGGTGGGCTGCCTGGCCTGGAGGCCTGAGTGAATTATCAACTGCTCTGTGATGCTGAAATTGAGGTAATCTCTGTGGAAAGACTGAAAAGATTCTTGTCTTCATTTCATTTACTTGCTGTGATAAAGTACAGTGGGTTCAGGTTCAGAACCGAGGGACTCAGAGACTGGTACTGCCTACTCTGAGGCCAAGCTTTCCCATATAATAAAGCAGTCCAGACAACCCCTTATTGAGAGTGAGTCCTTCCCTTGTTGAATCCCTTGATTCTAGATTGTCTAGATGTCTAGATGACAACTGGAAGTAAGCATGGCTTTATATTAAAAGATCATAATATTATCTTACTTATATTAATACTTTCTCCTCTCCTAAACACTATCTAATAACAATCACTATAATATATAGTCTTATACTTAATTTAAAACTTTCTTAGTTAGACAAAAAAAAGAGATATAGCAAAATACTGGCTTTATATACAAAAAAAAGTTCTAATGATTTCGATGTATCCTAATGACTTCAAAAGACCCGACCCCTGTTGGGGTGTGGCCAAGTGAAATATAGCCCGAAAAGAAAAACCAGATGGCCTTTTTTGATCCCGATATCTCTAAGAAAAAGCTAAACATCCCCATGCAAAGTTCCAAATCTCCTAAAATCACTCTTTATATTTATAAGTTCTTTCTCTCCCCATAATAAATATTAACCCTCATATAGTATATCATATTTAAATAATTCTGACGAAACATAATATTGAAAGAGTTGGCATTTGTTGGTGGAGCAGATGCAAGATGTGAAGAACCTGCACCTTTGGCAGTTGTGTGAAGAGGAGTTCTGAAGAGAATGTTACAGAGAGAAGGTTGGTCATGGATGAGACAATTCCTTCTTGGTCATGTCTGATAAGGCTTTTGAGTGACATCAAAGGTACCAAAGCCAAAGTCATCCCCTGATTGTTGAGAAGTATGGTCAGGCTTTGAACACAATATTCTTTAAGAAATAACTACTAGGTTTTGTTTCACCTAGAGATGCCATTAATGTTCAGCATTGGTGACAGACCATATGCTCTGAGTGCATCTTCTTTTATGTTGCAATTGTTTAACTCTGTAAAGCTGTGTTACTGTGCCTGTCTAAAACACCTGATTGGTCTAACAAAGTGCTGAATGGCCAACAGCCAAGCAGGAAAGAGAAATAGGTGTGGCTGGCAGGCAGAGAGAATAAATAAAAGAAAGGAAAGAACAGAGGGAGAGGAGGACATGAGGGGCCAGACACTCAGCTACACAACCAGCAGTGGAGAATGAAGGGGGAAAGGTATATAGAACAGAGACAGACAAAAGAGCAGAGGCAAAAGGTAGGTGGGATAATTGAAGAAAAGCTGGCTAAAAACAAGCCAAGCTAAGGCAAGCATTTATAAGAAAAATAAGCCTTCGTGTGTGTGTGTGTGTGTGTGTGTGTGTGTGTGTGTGTGTGTGTGTGTGTGTGTGTGTATCTTGGAGCTGGGTGAAGGACCCCCAAAGAGCTAAGAGTAAAAAATAACCAAATACTGTGTATGTGTGTTTGAGAGAGAGAGAGAGAGAGAGAGAGAGAGAGAGAGAACAGAAGACGGAAGCTAGAGCAAGGGATAAACCTCCAGATTCATGAAAAAATAAAAAATAAATGGTTGTTGTTATAAAAATCACTTAATCTGAGAAACACTGCCCTAGTAGACCTAGAAAATAACTATAATGTAAACTCAAGAAGGCATGAAAGAAATGTTTGAGGTGTAGAAATGGCTGTGTCCTGTCCACTTGCTCCATGCTATGTCCAATTCTTTTTCTTTTCTTTTCTTTCTTTCTTTTTTTTTTTTTTTTTTTTTTTTTGGTTTTTGAATCAGGGTTTCTCTGGCTGTCCTGGAACTCCCTCTGTACACCAGGCTAGCCTTGAACTCAGAGATATCCATCCACTCGCTTCTGTCTCCCAAGTGCTGAGATTAAAGGCATGCACCACCAATGCTCAGCTGTTTTGTTCAATTCTCAAAATTAAAAGGAAAATAAAAATGTAGTACTTAACTCTGGAGAGATCCAAAAGAAAATCCCTGCCCACATCTTGCTTCATGTAAGGTCCATATATGAATAGTCTTACTTTTCTAAATGTTTTCTAAAATGCCCATAGTGGAAGAAGAGGAGAAGGAAAAGCAGGAATTGTATAAAACAGTATGGTAAACCTAACATCTAGCTCTTTGGGAAGAAGGAATGATCACTAGGGAAATTTGGGAGGAAAGTGAGTGTCCACTGTATTTTAGCACAGAAGTCCCGTCCACAGTGCAATCTGTACCCCCATTAATGAGGATCTTTATAGCCATGAAATACAGTGTCTCTCTCACAATTTCTTTTGTGAGATTTTTTGTTTCTTCATTGAGAAAAGGTCTCACTCTGTAGCCCAGCCTCCCCTTGAAGTCACAGCAATCCTCCTGCCTCAGCCTCCAGTGTGCTGGGTTAATTTTACCAGCCTCAGAATTGAATCTTGGTCCCAGTGTTCATTAGAGATGCATCATCTTAGAGTGGCTGTTCCTGCTGGATGCTGTCTACTATGAAAGATAATGAATGTATTTTTAGTTTTCCTCTCAAGGCCAACAAATTCTGGGAATGCCTTAATGTAGCTTTCTTTGCTAAACTCCTCCTCACTGAGGAATATGTTCAATAGCATCTATTGGAAATGTCAAAAGGTGGGGAAGCAAAAGAGAAAATGCATAAGGAAGCTAGCTAGTCTCAATTGCCTATAGTTGTTGTATATCTGAAAGCTGCAGTGGACGTTATTACATCACTATGCAAATACATAAGTACTTTGAAAAATTTCCAAGCATAAGCGAAAAAAAAAGATGTTTGAAGGTTTGGGATGTAATGGAGCATCATTCCAAAGTGCTGCTGTTAGTGGATAAGTACTTGGAAAACTAGGGCATGCAGCACTGAGTACACATAAAGATGATATTTTAAGTTACAAACTTAAACTTATTGAACTCCTAACAGTTTTGAGAAAGTATTGGAAAAACTGTAGTAGCTCAAAGAATCCAAAAGGCAAGTGCACCATCATCTTGCATCGATCACATATGAATGATTGTTTAATGCTCCTTACAATTATCCTTATCAGCTCAGATAACTTGCCAGCAAAAATTAAATGCCAGAGCTATAGTGATATTAGCACCCACCTTTACCAACCACTCTTCAGGACATTTACTAATGCACTACTGTGTTGTTATAAATAATTAAAACCAAATAAATAATTTAAACACTTGTCAAAATAAATCAGCTAAGAATATTCTGAGGTTTAATGTATTTTATTTTCAGACTTTGATCTACTACTTTTCTTCTTAGAGTGGAAAAAAAAAGTTAAACTTTGAATTCACGTGTGTTAGATAAAGTCATCTTTACTGTCCTGTTCATAAAAAACACACGGTGAGCAGTGAGCTGGCCTGGGAGGCAAAGGCACCTCATGCCAAGCCTGGTGACCAGGGTTCAATCACTAGTGCGAGCAGAGACCTGACTCCCCACATACATTGTTCTCAGGCTTCCACAAGTATGTTGTGACATTCAAGTGCAATCACACACACACACACACACACACACACACAAACACACACACACACAAAACTGATAATAATAAAAATAACCTTTTATCAAAAGAAATCATAATGGCAATTTACAGGCTAAATAAATGGCTCAGTCTATATAGTTTGCCCAAAAATTGTGAGGCTGTGATGATATGTATTTAATAAAATTATTCTGATATAAGAGTTAAACACAGAACCAGAGAGAAAAGGCCCCTATATTTAATCCTAGCTTTAGGAATGTTGAAAGAGGAAGTTAAGAGAGCTGAGCTGAGCAAGAGAAGAGGGTTTTACAGCTTTCCCAGAGACATTCCCCTTCCTTTCCGCTGAGGACTCAGCACCATTTGCTTGGAGGATTCCTGGAGACAGGCTGAGGAGTTTGCTGGGTGGCTATGGTTTGTTTCTGATATTCCAGCTTTTCTCCATTATCAGGCTCCAGATTTTCATTATATGCTAACTAGAGTTTGTGCAATATGAGGACCCAAGTTCAGAGCCTCAGTAACCATGCAAAAAGCATCACAGTGCATGCCTATAATCCTAGTGCTGGGTGGTAGACACAGGAGAATCCCAGTGGCTCAGTGGCTAGGCAGTCTAGCCAATCAGTGAGCTCCAGGTTTGGTAAAGGACTCAAAAAGTGAGTCAGATGCCAGGCAGTGGTGGTACACACCTTTAATCCCAGTACTTGGAAGGCAGAGGCAGGTGGATCTCTAAAATTGAGGCTAGCCTGGTCTACAGAGTCTATAGAATGAATTCCAGAACATCCAGGGCTGCAAAGAAACCTTGTCTCAAAAGAAGAGTATCGTGGAAAGTAGTATAGGATAGCTGACGTCAATGTCTGTCTGGCCTTCCAACATGTGTGCATAGGCATGTGATCAGTGAGCAATAGAGACTTTGCCAGCTGGGAAAAGAGCAGAGTATTATTGTATGTTAACTCAAGATTGGGCAAAACCCTCTGGCTGAGAGATCAGGGCTCAGTGGTTGAAAATAGAAGATAAGTAAGGCAAAGGGCCTCAAATTTCAAGTTCAGAATGGTGTTTTATTTTGCAGACAGCGGCCAGTAGTTCTGAAGTTTGTATCTTTGTTTTGAGCAGTAAAGAGCTAAGAATATCACCCTGCAGAAAAACAAGTAGACAAGGGATTTCAGTGATGTGCGGGGCACGCTTTGTGCTATGAGAGTAAGAGCAAGAAGAAGAAATAAAAGAAGTGTCTACACTATCTATGGACCTGGGCCACAGCTTAGCAAGAAGGAGGAGATGGAAGATAACCTCTGAATTTGGATTTGTTTTCTTTATTATGGTAAGAATACTGAATGTGAGATCTACAACATGGATAAGAGAGAGGAGAGAGACAGAGGAATGGAGGGAGGGAGAGATGGAGGGGGACAGACAGACAGGAAAGAGAAGAGAATATAATATACTTACCCAGAAGACTTTGGGAGAGACTGGGGAAATGATGAAACTATTGAGATGTCATCCTGTAAGGAAGAATGACTTAAATTTAAAGGATGCTACATTTCAAGGAGCAGTTAGGTTTGCAGGGGGGTCAGGTCTGGGAC
Source organism: Sigmodon hispidus (assembly GCA_004025045.1). Taxonomy (NCBI): domain Eukaryota; kingdom Metazoa; phylum Chordata; class Mammalia; order Rodentia; family Cricetidae; genus Sigmodon; species Sigmodon hispidus. The sequence continues at coordinate 55,324 of PVIH01001237.1, forward strand.
TATTATGATACACACAAAAAAGATAATAGTGGAGATAAAGATCTGGAATCCTTTTGCCTAGTGTTACAGTTTTGGGGTAACCAATTGTACCCCAAAAGGTTAGTGTATTAAGAGATTTGTTGTCAGCTGATGGGATTTTAGGAAATTTTGGGGACCTGGGGCCTCTGACCTAATCAATGAATTAATCTCTTGATGGATTTATAATCTAGTCACATTATTGAGAGGCAATGGAAAACCAGAAGGCAGAGCTGTCTTGGGGTAAGTAGGTCACTGAAGTTATGTCCTAGAAAGTATACTATGGTGATATAAATAAAGATTGCCTGAAGATCAGAGGACAGAGCCACCCACAGAGTTAGCTGTACAGGTTAGGAGTGACGTGACAGCACATGCCTTCAATCCTAGCACTCAGGAAGCAGAGACAGAGATTCGTCTCGATCTCTGTGAGTTCAAGGCCAAATAGAGCTCAGTGGCAGCGGTACAGAAGCACACAGGCCTTTAATCCCAGCACTAGGGCACTAGGAAGGTTGAAACGGGAAGTGATATGGCTGGCCAGAGAAAGGAATATAAACCAGGAGAAGACAAAGTTCCCCACCTCCATTCAGCCTGCACTTTCTTCGCTTCACCTCTTCAGTCTGAGAATCTGTGGAGACAGGATCTTCCCCTTTCCATCTAAAGAATCTGCTGGGTGAGAAGTGGCTGTGGCTTCTCTGTCTCTCTGATCTTTCAGCTTTTCCCCAATATCTGGCTCTGGATTTTTATTATAAGACCAATTAGGACTCATGCAGTAGTATATCTTGCCTCTGGCCCCTTCTGAGTCTGCTCTGTGTCCTGGTCGCCATCAGGAAAGCATCCTTACTCTGCCGCACTCTCCAGTGATAGCACTCAGCTTTACTGTGCTGTCTTTCAGGCTCTTCTTTCTGCAGTTTATTCAGGAACCTTGAACAATTTTCTGACTTCTGACTTACTTACAATGGGGACTGACTGACTTACTACATCTTCTCTCCCTGGGAAAAACCTGCCCACAGCCTAAGTAGCCTCTGGGCAGCCAACCCTAGCATGCTACGTGAGCACTACCTATAGGCCCAGGTACACGGAAGCAAGCCAGATTCTTAGCCTTTGCCAATTATGGGATAGTTTGTCACTGAGAGCACTCACCATGTGGAAGGTGGAGGGTGGAAGCCAGCGCCTCCCGCCTCAGCCTGTAAATGCTCGTGTTTACACGTTTTTTGTACCCTCACTGCTTTTGTGAACTCTACCAACAGAAACATAACACATTATGAGACAGATGTAGGTAAACATGAAAGCAGTTTCAAATTAAATGTATTTAGCTCATCTAAGAGAGATGAAGGCTAATAAGACATAAATCATGGGCTGGAGGGATAGCTCAGCTGTTAAAGGCTTGACTCAGAGCCATAAATATAAGACATAAATTCATAATATTTCAATTAATAATGAACACAGAATTTCCAGAAAAAAAGATTCCAGAAAGAATAATATAAAATTGTATGTAATAACTAAGCTAGTAATCAGAACCAATTTATATAATTGCATCTTTAAAAAAAATCAATTTAAGAAAAAAGAAAAAAAATCAATTTAATTAGTGCAGTAGATATGGCTTAGTGGTTAAGAGCTCATATTGCTTTTTCAGAGAAGCTGAATTCTGTTCCCAACACTCATGTTGGACGGCTCACAACTCCAGCTCTAGGGAATTCAACACCCTCTTCTGAATTCTGAGGGCACTGTCACTCATACATGCATTATATATATACATGTATATGTGTATGTGTTATATATTTCCATATACATATACACATAATAAAAAATAAAATAGATTTTGAGCTGGGGAGTACTAGCCCATGCCTTTAGCTCCAGCACTCGGGAGGCAGAAGCAGGTGGCTCTCCAAGTTCAAGACCAGTCTGATCTACAAAGTGAGTTCCAAGACAGTCAGGACTACATAGAGAAACCCTGTCTCAAAATAGATAGATAGATAGGTAGATAGATAGGTAGGTAGGTAGATAGATAGATAGATAGATAGATAGATAGATAGATAATAAAAATTTTAAAGATGTTTTTGATTAATTAATTAATTGAATTCCTGTATTTGATTGTTAGAGGACTGTGAAATCAGCCAGAGCCAAGCATTCAAGGACCCAGCAGTTGGGAGGGAGAAACAGGAAGGAGGGCGGCCAAGGACTAAGCCAGTGTGAGCTTCATAGGGAGACTCTGCCTCGAGCGAATAAACGAAAAAAAATGCATAGATGACTTTTCTAATTATTCACTTAACACATTACAGAATCTCTGAATTTTAATTGGATTGGCCCATTTCTATATTATTTCAAGTGATAATTATATTTGGAATTATTGCTTTGTATAAGCGTCAGCCTACCACTGTGCATACTATGCATTCACTATGTTGGTAAATTTTTATGGCACCACCAAATTATTAGAAGAATATGGAAAATTTATGTTAAAATCTGGAGGCTGGATGGCAAAATGGCATTAGATTTGGAGGCTAGGCAAACTTAGACCCAAAAGAATGCTAAAAGGATGACATGAATGAAAATATGCACATATGTGATTTATTAATGTTGTATATAAAGGCTAATGAAATTCTGACCTTAGATTCTTATGAACAGCAAAGGAAGCCAGACATAGAAGTCACCAAATAAAATAGAGTACAAGAACTGGATGTGGTGGCTCACACTGTGATCCTCAAGCACTAAGAGGCCGAGGAAGGATTTTTGTGAGTTCAAGGCCAGTCTATGCCACATAAAAAGATCCTGAAAGAAATACATACATCAAAATTATCATCAAAAATACATACATCAATTAATCAAAAATAAAGTATCAAATCATCATCGCTATTAAGCACTTACCACATGACAAATATTATCCTCATTTTATACAAGAAGAAACTGCATTAGAGAGCTCATATAAATTTCCAATGTGTCACATCATGAATAATTGATCATTTCAAACCTAGACTTGACTGGAGGTTGTGTCTGGGACGCCTCTGAGTCACCCCAATGGAAATGCATAGCAAGGTGTTAAAAAACATCTGATGTCTTCGTATCTGTTGATAGTAAATCAAGGTTTTATTTTACTAATTTACAAAACATCCACTTATATATGGAGACACAAAGCCATAAATGTATTAATTTATGTCAGGGGCCATCATCATACCCTTAGCCAACAGATTCTGCCTCTAAACATCAGACTGACACTCAGCTTTAGATTCTGCCCTTTACATTGTACTGCCTCTGTGGGTGTCCAAGTTGGAATAGCAAAGTAGAAGTTAAAACCACCCACCTCATTCTCTCTCTTTTTTTTAAACTTTTTTTTTTAATTTAAAAAGTTTTTTCCGGGGCTGGAGAGATGGCTCAGCGGTTGAGAGCACCGTCTGCTCTTCCAGAGGACCTGGGTTCGATTCCCAGCACCCACATGGCAGCTAACAACTGTCTGTAGTTCCAGTTCCAGGCAAACACCAAGGCAAATAAATAAAGTTTTTTTTTAAAAAAAGAAAAAAAAGTTTTTTCCTATACCCACCACTATTCCCCCTCCATCCCCTCCTCCCTGTCCTTCCTCAGCCTCCCCCAACCCCATCCCCCCATCCATTCCCCAGGGAGGGCAAGGAATCCCAAGGTGAGTCAGTTTGGTGTGGCTTATCCAGTTGAGGTAGGTCTGAGTCCCTCCCCCAAGTATCAAGACTGAGTAAGGTGTTTCTCTGTAAGGAATGGGCTCCAAGATGTCAGTTCATGCACCAAGAATAAATTCTGGTCCTATTGCAAGAAGCTCCACAAACTGCCCACGCCATTCAACTGTCACCTACATTTGGAGGGTTTAGTTCTATGAAGGTTCCTCAGCTGTCATTTCAGAGTCAGTGAGCTCCCACTAGCTTGGGTCAGCCCCTGTGGGTCTCCTCCTCATGATCCTGATCCCCTTGCTCATATAATCTCTCCTCCCTCTTTTCAGCTGGACCAGAAGCTCCACCCAGTGCATAGCTATGGATCTCTGCTTCTGCCTCCATCAGTTACTGGATGAAGGTTCTATAATGGCAATTAGGGTGGTCACTCATTTGATTATAGGGGAAGGCCAGTTTAGGAACCTTCTCCACTATTGCTTGGAGTCCTAGCCAGGTTCATATTGTACTACCTCATTCTTTTAGGCTAGTGTTATCCATGTTCACACACTTGGGAGCCAAAAGTAACCCAACAGAGTCTCAGTTTATGTGACCATCTAGGATTTTTTTTAGAAGTTTTTATACCCTGATATTTCTCAGATTTAAACCTTAACTGCCAATGATAATTTCTATATGACATTGTTTCCAACTTAGCTGAGATGTGACCTCCAGACAGAGATCTTACCTCAGAGGGTTAGACAGAAAGTGGTTTAAAAGGATGCCTGATGCCCCTTTCTGGCTTCTTTGCCCACACAGGCACATACACACACTTGTGAACATACATATACAGATTCTCTCTTCTCTCTCTCTCTCTCTCTCTCTCTCTCTCTCTCTCTCTCTCTCACACACACACACACACACACACACACACACACACACACCTTTTTAAAGATAATAAATGGGGACAGAAGAAAAATGTAAATACTTTCTATTTTATTTTCACATTAGTCAGAAGTAGTAGAAATCTACATTTCTGTTTAGCATCAACAAGATAAAATCATTGTTGGGTATTATAGTCTTAAGATTTAGAGGATGGTCTGGAGAGATGGCTCACTGGTTAAGAGCACTTGACTGCTCTTCCAAAGGTCCTTGAGTTTAATTCCCAGCAACCACATGGTGGCTCACAACCAACTGTAAAGGGATCAGATTCCCTTTTTTAGAATGCATGAAAACAGAGGACTCACATACACAAAATGTATGAATAAATAAATCTCTAAAAAATATTTAGAGGGGGAGGCTGGAGAGATGGCTCAGCGGTTAAGAGCACCGTCTGCTCTTCCAGAGGACCCGGGTTCGATTCCCAGCACCCACATGGCAGCTAACAACTGTCTGTAGTTCCAGTTCCAGGCAAACACCAAGACAAATAAATAAATAAATAAATAAATAAAGTTTTTTTTTAAAAAAAAAAAAAAAAAGAGTCAGATTCTTCTCTAAGACTTGAAAAAGGGGGAAAGGGCACTGGAGAGATGGCTCATCGGTTAAGAGCACTAATTGCTTTTCCAGAGGACCTGAGTTCAGCATCCACATGGCAGCTCACAACTGTCTAATTCCAAGATCTGACACCCTAACACAGTTCTACATGCAGGCAGAACACCAATTCACATAAAAAAAAAATAAAAAACAAAAGACAAGAAAAAAGGGGGAAAGTTTGCACAGATAGTTAAAATGAGGTCACTGAGATTTGGGGGCCAAGTACCAAAAGGTGCTTCTGTCTACAAATTTTATGTTCTCAATTGCTTTATATTCTGCCTATGAATAAGGACAGTCTGGCTGGATATAGTGGCACATACCTTTAATTCCAATGATCGGAAGGCAATGGTGCTATGCCTGCATCTCAGGACCCCCAATCAGACCACCACAGAGCCCAGAGAGCCCACCCCTAAGCAAGAACAAAGGTTCCTTCATTCAAGCCAAGGCAGGGACCTCTTCCCGATGCTCCTTTTGCCAAGAGCGCGGGAGGAAGGTCCCTAGTTCTTTTTATGATGGGTTTATATAGGATGCAGTTTTAGGTGATGTGTCCTGGCACTTCGTGACTGATCAGGGAAACTGAAGATGAGTTAGTTGTTGAAGAAGTCAATGAACGTGACTGTTAACAGCTTCCCAGGATGTCTGTAGGGGAACTATAAGGTTCAGGCAGGATATGAAGTATCTTAAAGGGACATCAGGTCTTTGCACAAAAAATTTACTGTATGCCTGTATCCCGTTTTGCCAACTGCAGGATATATGTTCTTTAATCTCAATTGTTTCACAGTTTTCTTGGGGCTTGAGTTCAGCCCTCAGTCACCAGCTGTCTCAGGCCTGCTTCCCAAGATGGCACTGGCTGTGCTTCTTCAAAGGCAGGCAGATCTCTGAGTTTGAGTCCAGCCTGGTCTACATAACGAGTTCCAGGACAGTCCAAGCTACACAGTAAGAGCCTGTCTCAATTAATCAACTAATGAGAATTAATCAATCGATTAATTGATTAAGGACAGTTGGATATAATCATCTGAAAACCCTAGTCAAAATGTCTACATAACTGGCTCAGGTTACCAGCAAAGGCAGTGCAGTTGCCTGGGGTCTGGGCCAACACCTGAGACCATGTAAGTTCTCAAGGATCATGTTGCTATGGGGGGGAGGGGTTTGCAGATTAGGGTGACCTGAGCTGCCACATGGGGGGCCCTTGTTGATGTCCAGGCCCAAGCTGTGGCCAGGGACCATGTCTGAGTCTGTGGCCTTCCCACAGTAGCCAGGGTTTGCATTGAGGTCTTGTAGAATGTATTAGACCCCAGAGGCTTCTAGGAGCCTAGAGACCAGCCTGACCTCAACTAGTACAAACTGGTGATAACTGATGTCATAAGACTTGCTCCTAGCACTTCCCCATAAGCCAACCTGGGGTCTACCTGAGGCCTTGATATAAGGGCAGAGTCCTGATACAAACTGACCAAGACCAGGGAGAGACCACCATGCTACAGCTGCAGCAGGTACCAGCAAATCAGAGCTCTTTTCCCTGGCTGGGAGGAGGGTCTGGGAGGGGTATGTAAGGATTTCCCCTCCCTCAATAAAACTGGACTTGCTTGTTTTTAACTTGTCCATCGGATACTGTGCCATTGTTGCCTTGACTTCTTACCCCTCCCCCAAGGAGAACTAGCAGGAACTACCTGAGCATAGAGTAACCCCAACATCTGACCCTAAACCAGGCACCCCCAACAAGGTCTGAGGCTCCTCCTGCCACTGGGTCCTATGTGACTCCACAGGGTCTCCACTGTCACCAAAAACCATATTGGAGTCCAGGACCCATGTTGATCTGAGAGGCCTAAGCTGGGTCCATGGTCCTGCCAGCCTTGGGTCCATATTGATGTCTGTTGCCCATGTTACCACAGGGGCCCGTTTGAACCACGAATTGAAGTATAAGGGCTTTGCTGAGCTGGCCCTGTCCCTCACGGGCCCAGGGTGAGCTGCCCTCCCCACTGAATAGTTGACCCCATCCTTTATTGGCCCTGGGATAATGCACCCTGATGAGCTTGGCAGGGGAAAGCCTGCTCCCCTTATTTGGGAAAGATGGTTTCACTCCTCACCACAGGTGTGGGAGAGCTGGCCTCACCTCTCACTTGAGGGGAGTGATCCCAGCCAGCGACCCAGACTGGCCAACCCAACAGCCATTCAGGCACACATACAGGACATCGCGCTGATACATCCCAACATTCTATGACCTGTTAAAGTGTAAAGGGACTGATCCAGCAGAACTAAGGCTGAATAACACTGACTTCTTAACATCTTTGTAAAATAAAATCATAGGTTTGGAAGGAGAGTAAAATTTTCCTCTACTTTCAGTTTTGAAGTTCCAACAAAACAGCTTCCTTTAACAATCATGAAATTCACTGCAATGATTTATACCTTACACTTTGAGTTATCTAATTTCCAGTGACGGGAAAAGTGAGACAGGGAAAATGAAGATATCAATGACCGAGTTCAGCGCCCTCAGCAAACTGTCAGTGCGACAGGTAGAAATTGCTGCCGATGATTTACATTCCCTCTTGATGATTCCTAGTGCAGCAGGGCACTTTTTCAGCTCTTAATGGGCATCTGTATGCTTTGAGAACAGCCCTCTCACAGCTATGAAAGGTCTGTCAACAAATCATATAACACTCCCGGTGGAGCAGACAGACCTACTTTTGCCTCCTTTTTAAAAGCCACACCTTCGTGGCATAATACTAGCTTTGGTCAAATAGATTACAGGCTTCTGCCTACAAAATAACTGGAATAGTAGCATCGGGACTGAAAGATGGCGCAGTAGTTAGGAACACTGGCTGCTCTCAAAGAGGACCATAGGGCCTGGGTTCAGTTCCCAGCATCAACACGGCTGCTCACAGACATCCAAACTCCACAGCACTCCCTTATGGCCACTGCATTTATTGCATGCATGTAAAAAAAAATTAAAGATAACATTTTTTAAAAGAAAAACATAATTTTGTTTTTCAAGACAGGGCTTCTTTGTGTATCCTCAGCTAACCTCAAACTTACAGATACCTGCCTACCTTTGTTTCCTGACATGTGCCATCATAACATAGCTGAAATAAATATTTTTAAATTTATTTGTATTGTATATACATTGGTATTTTTTCTACATCTATGTCTGTGTTATGTGAGAGTGTTGAATCCCTTGAAATAGTAGTTATAGACAGTTGTGAGCTGCCATGTGGTTGCTGGGAACTGAACCCAGGTTCTCTGGAAGAGCAGCCAGTGTTCTTAGTCTCCGAGCCATCTCTTAAAATCTTCAAGATGAGCCCACCGGGCATGTGGATACATTCATTAATCTCAGCACATGAAAGGCAGAGGCAGGTGGATCTCTGTGAGTCCAAGGCCAGCCTGCTCTACAGAGAGAGTTCCAGAACAGCCAAGGGCTACACAGAGAAATTCTGTCTCAAACAAACCAAAAAGCATGCGCTTATTAATAAATATTATTAATGTTTTTACAGTCACTGAATTTGTCACAGTGGTATTTTACTGGTCCTTGTGATCTCAAGTCAAATACTTTCAGAGGAGACACAGAACTTAGTGTAAAAGGCTTCTTACAGGGGAATACAGAGACTTCAAGAGTGAGAGTGATCAAGGGCTAATGGGGACTGTGACAGTTACACTTCCCACTGCTATGACACAATATCTGGTAAAATATAGCAAGGAAAGACAGGCTTCCTTGGGCTCATTTTTGAGAGGATAGCCCTTTAGGGTAGATATGGCAGGAATATAAGACAGTGGGCTACATTTTGTCCACAATCAGGAAGCAGAGAAAGATGGATACTGGTGCTCCACCCACTTTCTTCTCTTTTGTAAAGATTTATTCGAATGAGCTTTTAACAATTATGTATCTATGTGGGGTAGGGTAGTACATATGAGTGCCCAAGTCCCTGGAGCTGGAGTTACAGGTGGTTGTGAGTCCCCCAAAATGGGTGCTGGTGACCAAACTCAAGTCCTTTGCAAGAGTAGCTTGTATTCTTCAAATATATATATATTATTTATTTTATCTGTGAGTGCTCCATCTGCATGTACTCCTTTATTCCAGAAGAGGGCACCAGGTCCCACTGCAGATGGTTGTGAGTCACCATGTGGTTGCTGGGACTTGAACCCAGGACCTCTGGAGGAACAGCAGTGCTTTTAACTGCGGAGTCATCTCTCCAGCCCACATTTCCTCCTTTGTATTCAGTCGGGGACCCCAGGCCATGGAGATACTGCCAACAAAAGGGTAGATTTACCCACCTCAGCTAAACCTCTATGGAAATGCCCTCATAGACATGCTCAGAGGTTTGTCTCTGAGGTTATTTCTAAAATTTCATTAGATGAGCCAACAAAATTAACAATTACAGCCAGGCAAGCTGGTGCAAGCCTGCCTGTAACCTCAGCACTTGGGAGAGAGAGATAGGATGATAAGGAGTCCAGGGGTATCCTTAACTACATTCTGAGTTCAAGGCCAGCCTAGGCTACATGAGATCCTGTCTCAAAAAAAATATTAACTGTCATAGAGATCATAACAATGGCAGGCTTTACACTATTCCCTTAGTGGTTAGAAGAAGAAGCTATTTCTGAGGGACTTTGTCCTACCAAGGTGATTGGAAGACCCTTTTGATTTGTTTCTACAGATGGGCAATAGTAAGTCTTTGTTCTTTACCAGAAAGTCTCTGTCATAGGAGCTGCAGGTATGGCTCAAAGGTAGAAAGCCTTCTGCTATTTGGAAATCATTAAGTTTAGGAATCCTAGAACTGATCTGGCCTAGTTATTTATTAACGACCTTTCAGGAAGTTCAGATTTCATGTCTCCTTCCAGGGTCAGAGAGATGACTGAGGCCCCATTCTGTTGACCAGTAATCATAGTCCTTAGTTTTATAGCCTTTTGCTTACATGAGAGAGGTCCAGTCTCCATGTCCTAAGAACCTGTTAGCACCTCACCTAGCTACCTAACAACCTGTTTTAGCCAGAGTTCTCTAGAGAAACAGAGCTGATAGAATTAATATGTGTGTGTGTATTTATATCAATTCCATATATGTATATATATACAAGGATATATATATATATACAGTGTTTATCAGAATAGTTTATAGACTTTGATTATTTTATATATAAACAGGATCATATATATTATATATAAATAAGATTTATCAATGTTTTAAGGCTTTGATTATTTTATATATTTATAAACAGGATTATATATTATATATGTGATTTATAAGAGTGGTTTACAGGCTTTGATTATTTTATATATATGATTATATAAAACATATATATATATATATATACAGGACTTATCAGAGTGGTTTATAGGTTTTGATTATTTTCTATACACATAAACAGAATTATATATATTATATATGTAAAACAGTAGATCACAGTCTTTGATTATATATATATAAATGGATTATCAGGATGGCTTAAAGGCTTTGATTATTTTTATATATACAGGATTATATGCATATTATATGTATATACAGGATTATATCTTTTATACATATATAAATAGGATTTATCAGAGTGGTAAAGGCTTTGATCATTGTATATATATATATACAGAAAGTCCAGAATCCAATGGTTGTTTGGCCCATGAGTCTTGATGTCTAGCTAATCTTCAGTATATGTCGGAATCCCAAAGAAGTGGGCTCTAATACCTATTAAGGGAATGAACTTGCCAGCAAGACTGAAGGTAAGCAAGCAAAAGCAAGAGTTTCCTTCTTCCATGTCCTTTATATAGGCTGCCACCAAAGGTATGGCCCAGGTTTAATGTAGGTCTTTCCACCTCAGATGATATGGACTTAGGGTGGGTCTTCTACCTCAAATGTTCCAATGAAGAAAAATCCCTCACAGGAGTCCCAGCAGCTCAGGTTTTAATTAATTCCAGTATAGACAAGTTGACACTCAAGAATGGCATACATAATCCAACCTCTATTTTTAGATAAGAAATATATCTAATATGTCTAGGGATGAAGAGATGACTCAGGGGCTAAGAGTTCTGGCTTAACAGTTAGGCAAACTCTGACTGCTCTTCCAGAGGACCCTGGTTCAACTCTCAGAATACACATAGAGACTCACAACCAACTATAACTCTACAGTGCCGTCTTCTGGCCATTTTAGGTACTACATACATTCAGTGCACAGATAAGCATACAGTCAGAACACTCACATAAAATAAGAATATAAGTCTTTTTAAAAAGCAAATAAACATGAGTTGGACATGATGGCACAAATCTTTAATCCTATCACTTGATAGTGAGAAGCAGAAAGATCTCTGTGAGTTTGAGGCCAGCTTGCTCCACAAAGCAAATTCCAGGACAGCCAGGGCTCATATACAGAGAAACCCTGTCCTGAAAAACCAAAAATAAATACAGATGACTCCAAAAGTCATCTGTTTAAATACTCTTACTTTAGAACCCTGAAATTCCTGCCATAATTAATGCATTTGCAATTAAATCCCTACACTTAAGGCTCAGGAACATCGTGGAAGAGGCAGTGGAAAGACTGTAAGAGCCAGAGAACCAAGAAACTGCTGTGAGATAGTCTTCCAAAAAAACAGATAACTAAAAGAGAGAGCACACCAGGAGTGTGAAGAGTGGGGTGGGTCTGAGAGGAACTGGATGGAGTGGAGGGTGAATATGATCAAGAAATGTTGTATGAAATTCTCTAAAATAGTATAGAAAATATTCTTACATTTGAAAAGCATAGACTAAAGTTTAATCTTACCAGTTATAAATGCCTACATGTTTACTAGTGAGGATAGATACATGTATCTCACTTTGAATGGTTGGCATATTCATTTAGTTATACACGACTTAAAATTGCCCTGGATTAAGTTACTAAAGTTAGGCTCCGTTGCATACATCTTTAGGATCTGAGAGACTCTTTCATTCCAAAGAACACCCTGGAGTGATATATATTTTTTTTTCCTAAGGCTGCTCCATCCCTTCTAAGAATTTCCCTTTTCAAAGAAGATTATCTATCTCATCTCAAGTCAAAAGAACCATTCAACTTTATGGCTCTTATTTAACTATATTGTTGGCATTGAGATAGTATTTAATTCATATTTGTCTAGGTAAAATATAATACTTATGGACATGAGATGAAATTGTATATTCACCTTATTTATGCTCAGAGATGTCCCTAGGAAGGACCAAACTAAATGAAAACTTAGCCTCATCCCTCTTCAGCTGTCCTTGCTGAGGTACACTCAGGTGGAATGTCATGGTCCTACATTAGGGGGGAATATATATATATATATATATATATATATATATATATCATAACCACAGGAATTTCCTATTATCCAAGGTCACATATTAAGATATAATCACCCCCAGACTGCTTCCCTCCCTAAGTGACAGATCAAATGTCTCACCTTTTTCCATCAGATCACCGCAGCCTCAGTTCTTCAAAGTCGTCAGTGCGACTGTCTACTGACTTTCACTCTGCCAAGGCTGCTTCTTCCTTATTCTTCACAAGCATTAAGGGCTATATTTATAATCATACATGTGATTTAAAAATTCAACAGTAAGGGCCAGTGGGATGATTCAGTGAGCAAAAACATGTGTCAAAGCCTGAGAACTCAGTTTAATCCCTGGAACACACCCAGCGGAAGGAAATTAATCCTTCACAAGAACACACACACAATTTAAAAATAAATGCACAAATTTAGTTTTAAAAAAAATTAATTCAAGGTTAGAGTTGGACACAAGGAATCAGAGTTTGTCAGTATGGAGGGTCCTCAAAAAAACTGAAGAAACTACCATATGGTAAAGACCAAACTCTATGATTCTTGGGTAAATACCCTGTGTTAGTTAAGGTTTCTATTGCTGTGGTGAAACAATATAACCAAAAGCAACTTGAAAAGGAGAGAGTTTATTTTGCTTACTCTTCCATATCACAGTTCTTCATTGAGGATGGTGAGGGTAGGAACTCAAGGCAGGAACCTAGAGGCAGGAGCTGGTGCAGAGGCCATGGAAGATGCTGCAGGCTGGCTTGCTCTTCATTGTTGTGGAATAGAATATTTGTTTAACTAAGTAAAGATGTGTCACGTTTTTTGTGCTGCAGAATAATTGTTTAACTATGTAAAGATAGATGTATCGCTGTTCCACCTTGCCTGCCTAAGGCACCTAATGGGTCTTTTAAAAAAGCTGAATGGGCAATAACAGAGGATGGATAGGCAGAGAGAAAAGCCATCCAGGTCGAATCAGACAGACACATAGGAAGCAGGAAAGCAAGATGGACACTATGTAAATTAGGTACACAAACCTCAGGGCAGCACAAAGATGAAAAGAAATGGGTTTATTTAAGTTAAAGGAAAGACACTAGCTACAAACAAGCCTAAAGCTAAGGTCGAGCCATAATTAATAATAAATCGCCATGTCATGATTTGGGGGTTGGTGGTCCAAGAAAGCCTGTTACACTTCATGGCTTGCTTAGCCTTTCTTTTTAAGGTCTTAGCTTTTTTTTTTTATTCTTTATGTACAAAGACAAGCATAATCTGTTTCACTGAGTAGACAGTCATGAATAATCCATTTAGGGTAGTATCCATCCATTAACGCAACGTAATGAAGCTTATGTCCTTTGCGTAATGACGGAAGCACTGACGGCTCATGCTCAGCCCGTAACTCCGGATCAGACCGTAGCGGTTAGAGCAGACACTGCAAGAGCGAGACCCCTGGCCGAACTTGCGCGGATAACTCTAGTAGAGCTGCTGGTGACCCATCTTGTCTTCAGACAGCCAACGAGAAAAAGGCCAGCCTGCTTTCTTATAGCACCAAGAGAGGGCATCAGTTGTGAGCCTCCACGTGGTGCTGGAAATTAAACTCAGGTCCTCTGGAAGAGCACCCAATGCTCTTAACCACTGAGCCATCTCTCCAGGCCCTGCAACCAGCTCTTATGGAGACATTTTTTTTCAATTGAGGTTCCTTCCTCTCAGATGATTTTAGGTTGTGTCAAACTGACATTAAAAACTGGCCATCACATATCCAAAGGCTTCTTAAAAGCATACAGTAGAGATACTTGTACATGCATGTTGATTAGCCAGAAAATGGACCCAGCCTACACATCCATCAAGATGAATGCATGGGGTAAAAGCAGTGCACATTCACAATGGCATTTTACACAGCCAGAAGAAACAATGAAGTCATGACAATTACAGGAAAAAAAGATGAGCTGGAAAACACTAAATAAAATAAGCCACACATAAATTTTCTCTTCTATGTGGAACCTAGATTTAAGATTTTGTGGGGTGTGTGTGTGTGTGTGTGTGTGTGTGTGTGTGTGTGTGTGGTGTCTGTGGTGTGTGTAACTAATGAAATTTATATACCAGGAAACACAAAGGGACACAAACTGTAGAGAAAAAAGAACCAGTTAGAGGGGAGCTTTGAAGACACTATGATGAAACTCTTTAGTTTATACCACAGCCTTAAAAAGTAACATGAAGGGATGGAAAGATGGCTCAGAGGTTAAGGGCACTGTCTGTTTTTCCTGAGTTGTCCTGAATTCAAATCCCAGCAGCCACTATGGCTCACAACCATCCGTAATGAGATCTGGTGCCCTCTTCTGGCCTGGAATATATATGCAGGCAGAACACTGTATGTATAATAAATAAATCTTTAAAAGGGGAGGGGAAAGACACCTGAAAAACACTGGGCTGGAGAGATGGCTCAGCAATTAAGAGCACTGCTCTTCCAGAAGACCCATGTGGTAGCTAACAACTGTCTATAACTCTAGTTCCAAGGATCCAACACCTTCACACAGACAGGGGAGACACCAATGCACATAAAATAAAAAATAAGCCTTTAAAATAAAATTTTATTTTATTTTTATGTGAATTGGTGTTCTGCCTGCATGTATAACTATGTAAGGGAGTCAGATCTTGGGATTACAGACAGTTGTTAACTGCCATGTGGACACTGGGAATTGAACTCAGGTCCTCCGGAAGAACAGTCAGTGCTCTTAACCACTGAGCCAAATTTTATTGAAATACTTAAAACTTAAAGCAGTGGTATCATCTTTCCCAGAAAGATAATGGGAAGGAGGTTCAGCAGCCACATATTCAGTTCTCATCAAAGCTCCAAGACTCACTGGCCTGGCCTGTCTGAACAAACGAGAAGCATTTGTTGGCATACATACCCATTTAAATCACTCTTAAGTGTCAGGTATCATTTGTGTCAGTTCTTTCTCTTGTAGTAGGCAAGATACTTTCAGCTGCAGAATAGCAGGTATGGAAATGAGCTGTAACTTCTGCCTACAACTCAGTGTGGTAGACATCCTGAGATCCCACTCCACTGATGAGAGAATATACTTAAGGTATTTTTTTCAGTATTATAAGTTAAATTGCCAATTTAGGATTTCCCCCCTGCACACATTTGTTTAAATTATCCAAATACCTGGATGGTTATAGGATCACATTAGACTGGCAATGGGGCCTGTCATGGTGGTGCACACCTTTAATTTCAGCAGATGGATCCCTGAGTTTAAGGCCAGATCTAGGGGACCCCCCAAAAGACCACCAAGGAGACCAAATCCCATATGTAAAAACAAAGAATCTTTATTCAAGCTTAAGCTTAGACTCTCCACCTATTGGCCAGCTAGAGCAGAGAGTGACCAGCCTGGGTGGGATAGGGCTTTTACTATAGCAGAGATTGGGGTGAGGGGATTTTCTTTATTTTTAATATTATTTTATGTGAACCGGTGTTGTGCCGTCATGTATAACTGTGCCAAATCTTGGAATCAAAGACAGCCATCAACTGCCATGTGGATACTGGGAATGGAACTCAGGTCCTCCGGAAGAACAGTCAGTGCTCTTAACTGCTGAGCCATCTCTCCAGCTCCATGGGTGAGGGGATTTTCAGAGTTCAGAATCCTGACTGGTTTTCATTAGCAAGATCCAGAGGAATAGGTAAGTGCTGGGATCAAGGACATCCAGTGATCTTATCTAATGATTAGAATGTTTAGAATATCAGGACTGGAATGAAATGTTTGGAATATACTTCCCCTTAGATTCTGCCCCTCCCTGGGTAGTGTCCACTCATGGATTTTTCTGAAACTGCTAGGTGCTGCCAGTAATCAAAGAGACTCCGATGTATTTTAATGAATGAGCCTGTCAGGCAGTTGTGTAGCCAAGCTGTTCTGGGGCCCCACCAAAAGATTGCCATGCCCTCACATTTAAAAAAAAAAAAAAACTTTACTAAAAAAACCACTCTATGTCTCAGGTCATAACAGTAATTGAGTAATTGGCTACTTAAATAGAGGGGTCCTAGAGGTCAGGGAGAATGGTGGGGTCCAAGTGAGGATCAGTTGCATTTCATCATTAATGAGTCTCAGTCAGACTTGTCTGGAGCAATTGTTTCCTGCGTGTATGAGGCATAGAAAGTGCATGGAGGCGTGTTAGAGTTGCTCTTGGATAAGGAATGAGGATAGATAGATGGTGTGTGAAAAGAATGGTGGAGGAGGCAAAACTGGAGCATGTGGGAGAGGGTTTGACAAATTTTTTTTTTTTCCCAAAAAAACTTTATTTATTGCCTTGGTGTTTTGCCTGAAACTGGAACTACAGACAGTTGTTAGCTGCCATGTGGGTGCTGGGAATCAAACCTGGGTCCTCTGGAAGAGCAGAGGGTGCTCTTAACCGCTGAGCCATCTCTCCGGCCCCGGGTTTGACTAGTTTTAGGACTATGGATTTGAATGCATTGTAGACCGAGGAGTAGAAACTGCTGTAGAAGGCGAGGCAAGATACACACCACATAAAATAAAAATCCACTGATGGGGATGATGCCCCTTAAAGATGCATGGCAGAGAAAAGAATGCTTCTTTGAAAGAGACAATTATGGGCTGGACAGATGGCTCAGAGGTTAAGCTGCTCTTCTAGAGGTCCTGAGTTCAATTCCCAGCAACCACATAGTGCCTCACAACCATCTGTAATGAGATCTGGTACCTTCTTCGGCCTGCAGGTATGCAAGCAGAACACTGTATACATAATAAACAAACAAATAAATAAATAAATAAATCTTTTTTTAAAAAAAGAGAGACTTTTTTTCCAAAACAAGAAAGTAAGGATTAGTAGACAGCAGACAATGATGACTTGTATGCACTTCTCAACATTTCAACTTCTTCCCAGGTTGGAGGACCCCACGGGGGCTAGAACTGCTTTCTCTTACTTGTCTAAATCCTGAAAACGTTGTGGCAAAAATCAACAGGCAGTCCTTAACAGAAACAATAGGAACTAGTTCTGCAAATTTGTTTCCTTCAGCAGAAAGCGACCAACTGAACTCGTCTGAAAACCTGGACACCAGGAATCCACACACAGAAACACGCTAGCGCCTGGCTGACTGCAGAAATCAGAATCCTAATACGAAAAGCCCACGAGACGCGTAAGAGAGAAAATTACTCTCACTTCCCATTGGCTGAACTTTCTGGAGTTTAGCCTCCAGTACACTTTCATTGGTTACTATAGCTGTCATGTCTTTTCGCCACACCCACTTCCTGGTTCGCTTCCAGCAAAAACTGGACTAGAGTGCGGTACGATAATCTGGGGCTCTCCCATTTCTCCTTACACAAGGCGGAGGCTCCCACTACGCCCCCACTAGCCCAAGATCCCTCCCCTGCATGCTCGAGGGCCGTCCCCAGAACGTCAGTTCCCTCTCCTTATATTGGGGCCTTGCCCTCACCCCTAGACACCGCCTCTGAAAGTTAGACGCCCGACCCCAGCTCAAAATCACACCGCTATCTGGGGTCCCGTTCTAATTTGTGGCCCCGCCCCCATGCTCAAGCCCCGCCCAGGCAGGACAGGTCCACGCCCCCTGCCCGCGGTCCCGCCCCTCCCTCCCCAGAGGGCGGCGACCAGGCGGCGGCTGTAGCCGCAGGAAGATGCTGGAAGCAGACGGGCGCGCTCCCCGGAGGTGCTGAAGGGACAGTTCCCTCGGCAGAACTTGCCCCTGAGCACGCGGGGCACATAAGCGATGGAGACTATCTGGATCTACCAGTTCCGCCTCATCGTGATCGGGGACTCCACGGTGGGCAAGTCGTGCCTCCTGCACCGCTTCACCCAGGGGCGCTTCCCAGGGCTGCACTCCCCAGCTTGCGACCCCACGGTTGGCGTTGACTTCTTCTCGCGCCTGCTGGAGATTGAGCCTGGCAAGAGGATCAAGCTGCAGCTCTGGGACACGGCAGGGCAGGAGCGCTTCAGGTAGGGAAGCATTTGCGAGAGCTCTTGAAAGTGGTGCTCGCTTCCCCTTCGCCCCTCCCCTTCCAAGGGCTACTTCCTCCTCCGCAGTTTCTTCTTTCTTTTAGCGCGGATTCCTGCGCCCCCTTTCTGTCTTCTTTCCTGTCCGAACCAGGGTCGCCCAGTCTTCCCCAGCTCTAGCTGTTCTTTAGACATCTGGGTCTCTCTGGCTCCACTGCTGCCTTCTCCCCAAACTTGACTCCGCACATACGCCCTGACTCAACGACATTCCTCCTTCAGCCTTGACCAAGCCTCTTTCGGGCGGGGGAAAAATGCCAAGTGGGGGTTGGTCTGTGATAAACCTTTAGTTCTCTGCACTCAGAACTCCAACAGGGGTTAGGGCCTGGGCTCCCTCTGAGCGGCTCACAGCACCAAGTGTGGTCATCAGGAAATACTGGGCCATGACCCTCGGGAGTAGGTCTTGGAAAACAACTAAATGCATCATCAGAGTCACTGACACAAGTGAGGGTGTGTGTATGTGTGTTTAAAGGATGGAAATGGCCTTTAAAAGTTTGTCCTCTTTGGTGCTTTGATGTAAAAATGGTAATACTGAGGTTTGTCTGTTACTTTCCCTTTATTTCATTGATCCGTACTTAACGTTCCAGCGAGATAACAAGAGAAAATACTTTTCCAAATGGAGAAAGAGTAAACAGTTTTATTCTAAATGATCACTAGGGAGCCTGAAAGATTGGACAAAGAAAACTGACGTTACAGAAATAAAAATTAAATGAAACTGAATTCTTTGAATATTTAGATCAAATCACATTTAAAGTTTATTTCTGGTTTCTGGGATGGAATAGTATCTTATTTTAGAGGAAGGTGAGGAAGCTGGTAATGTACTGTTTTGTTTTTTCTTTTCTTTCTTTTTTTAAAGGGGAGTCTTTTTTTTTAATTTATTTATGTGCATTAGTGTTTTGCCTGCATGTCTGTGAGGGTGCCAGATCTTGAAGTTACAGACAATTGTTAGCTGCCATGTGAGTGCTGGGAATTGAACCTGGGTCCTTTAGATGAGCAGTCAGTGCTCTTAACCGCTGAGCCATCTCTTCAGACCCTGTTTTGTTTCTTAAAAATCACACGATCAAATAGAACTCCTGTAGGCAAACATTTTCACACGTCTCAGCAAGTCTTCTGTGAAATAAAGAACTCCATTAAGGAACTTCCCAAACATGGCTTCCTCTCACTCTCAACCAGCATCCATTCTGAATGAGAGCAGCCCACATCTGTAGAGTGTCAAACATTGAAATCTCTAGCTTCTGTTCCTGGTCTGACACTAATTCACAGAGATAGTAAGGAAACTGCCTTGCTTGCTTGTATATTAGTTTTCTTACTTTTGTGTGTGAAGTAGAGAAATAGGAAGGTCAGCTTTCGGAGGTGTCGATATCTTTTTTTTTTTTTTTTTTTTTTTTTAAGAATCCCATGAAGACATTTTTGTTCTCTTTTCAGTCGACCTCCTTTGGCTGAAACATTTTTTAAACCTTATTGTGCCTCATCTGTAAAATAAAAATATCTTCATGATTCCTTCCAGTTCAACCACTCTTGAGACTGGTTACAGGTTTTTCCATTTGTGGTCTCAATCAAGGTTGAACTTTGAGATTTCAGAGTCAGGAAAAAAAAAAAAGTATTTACTGAGAGTGCTTGTTCTGCCCTTAAAGGTAGTAAAATCTAACTGTTTCTATTTCCTTAAAAGCAATTCCTCGACCTATTGACAGGAAAATAAAAGATAATTAATCTGTTAGAATATAGAGACCTTTGCTAGTTGATGGTTTTGTAATGCTTTTGAGAAGAATGTAAATAGCAATTCATTTTATATATACATTATTAAAACTACCCAGTAACTGCCCCATAATAATGCAAGGACAGTTAGAGAATGTTTACAATGAGTCATACTTAGTTTTGCTTGGCTCGTTACCAATTATATACTCATAAATACATAAATATTTCAATAACTACCTACAGTACTTGTCTTTCTAGCATTCAGCAGAATGCTTCACCATGAAACTGCATTCAGAACAATTACAGTTAAATCATCTGCATCTTCTAGAAAACGCAGATATTTATTTTGAATCATGGATCTCCTGGCACGTTTTATTACATTCAAGGGTACTTGGAGATATATGCCTGTCATTACAATCATACCCTGAGGAATTTGTGGGAAATATTGTATTAGAAGGTTTATTGATGATTAGACATAAAAAAAACAAACAAAAAAAGGAACTTACCTCAGAGAGCTCATAATGTAGTTTGAAAGCATAAATATATTACAGAACAATGAAATGACCAGCTAGTAATTATTGTGACTAGTTTTCCTTTCATTTTTTAAATTAACATTTTAGTGGATTTTTAACTACTTGCATAACAAAAAGGGACAAGATCAGGTGGGCATGGTGACACTTGCCTATCATTCAAAGCTTGAAGCAAAACTTGTCTGTGGTGGCACACACCTTTACTCTCAGCACTCTAGGAGGCAGAGGCAGGCAGATCTCTGTGCGTTCAAGGCCAGCCTGGTCTTCAGAGCTAGTTCCAGGACAGCCAAGGGACAACACTGGGCATGGCAATACAAGCCTTTAATGCCAGCATTTGGGAAGCAGTGGTAAAGAAGCCTCTGAGTTCTAGGTCAATTCTGTCTACATAGAGAGTTGTGGGCCAGCTGACTACATAGTGAGACACTGTCTAAAATAAAAGAATAAAATCATGGGACTTGGTTTGTACAATACTTAGGGTTCAATAAGAAAGGACCACCATGTGTCTAGGAAGTGGAGAAAGGGGATTGTGATGCTAGATGAACTAGCAATCACCACTTTTTATCATTTTAATTGTGCTGGGGGAAGTTTACCAGTCAAAAAAATAAAAACAATGTTTAATGAATGTCTGTTTGAGGCTCTCTC
Source organism: Sigmodon hispidus (assembly GCA_004025045.1). Lineage (NCBI taxonomy): Eukaryota > Metazoa > Chordata > Mammalia > Rodentia > Cricetidae > Sigmodon > Sigmodon hispidus. Next base: position 76,592 of record PVIH01001237.1, read on the forward strand.
TCTCTCTTTCTCTCTCTCTCTCTCTCTCTCTCTCTCTCTCTCTCTCTCTCGCTCTCTCGCTCTCTTGCTCTCTTGCTCTGGCAGCCCCCTATGTAGACCCAGTTGGCCTTGAATTCAGAGGGTCAGCTGCCTCTGCCTCCCAAGGGCTGAGACTGAAGGTGTGAGCCACCATATCAGAGGTCATTACTGTGTTAGTAAGTTTATAGGAAGGGTTAAAAATATAAAGGGTGTTAAGTAGAAGAATATAAATTTTATTTTTTCCCATAAAATACATTATGTAATATAAAGTGCTATGGTCTGTCTTCTTGTGTTGGCACCACCAGTTTCGACCAGCTCCACCAATGTGATTGGTAAGAGGTGTTGAGATTTCTAAAAGGTGGAACCTATAGAATAAAGTTCCTGGATCATAGGATACATCACCCTTGGGAAGGATCCAGTAATTTCTCATGGAGGGTCTACAAGATGGCTTTCTGGGTAAAGATACTTGCTGCCAAACCTGGTAAACTAAGTTTGATTCCTGGGATCCACATAGTATAAAGAAAGCATTGGTTCTTAGAAATTGTCTTCTGACTTCTCTGTATGTACTGTGGTATGCTTCCCCCAAAAAATAAATTCATGAAATAAAAATATAAAAGAAAGATTTAAGATAAAGAACTTTTAAAAGTAATTTTTCATGGAGCTCTGGTTAGTTTCTTAAGAAAGTAAGTTCTTACAAAAAAAACCAAAAAACAAAAAAAACCAATTCCAGCCCCTCCCAGCTTTCTGGGACCTTGTCTGGTTATATGATGTCTTCCTCTCAAACATGCTGCCAACAGGGTGTTACCTACCAGCCGAAGGGGCCCCCAGCAAACCTAGTGTCGTGCTGTTTGAACTTTCAGCCTTAAACTGAACTAAATGAAGTGCTTTCCTTTATACCTTATCCAGCCTCAGGTATTTTGTGACAGTAGCAGAAAGGGGTGTAATATATACAGTGGAAAAGCATTGAATGCACACATACCATGGAGCTTCCAGATTTCAAACCAAATTTGGCCATTTTTTTAATATTGCCTGACCTTTGGAGTAGTGCAATGATAGCCACTAATTACAATGTTCAGACAACAGTGCCTTCTTCCTTCAGTGATCTCAGGATGTGCTCTGTAGACCACTCATTCCTTTGAGTCTTTTTTTTTTTAATAATTTATTGTTTTATGTATATTGGTGTTTTGTCTGCATGTATGTCTGTGTGAAAATGTCAGATCTTGGAGTCATAGACAGTTGTTAGCTGCCGTGTGGGTGGTGGGAATTGAACCTGGGTCCTCTGAAGCAGTAATCAGTGCTTTTAACTGTTGAGCCATTTCTCCAGCCCCTTTGCGAGTCTTTTCAAAGGATGACTTGCATAATTACATGTGTTTAGAAATCTCAGTCCATCCAACATCCTCTTAAAGCCCCATATCAAAACCCCTAAGAAGAAAGGCATGATGGTGTGTGCTTGTGATCTAAACACCTGGGAAGCAGAGGCAGGATTGTAAACTGGAAGCCAGCATAGGCTACATTGCAAGACTTTGTCTCAAAATACCAGGATTAAAGCTGTAGCTCACTGGCAGAGTACTTGTTTACAATTCCTAAGGCTTCTAGGTTCGATCCCAGCACTGGAAAAAGCTTCTAAGAAATATTACAGCAAAGAAATGTGTTTAACTTTGATTAAATTAACAGATTTACTTGGGCTATTTCCAAAATATCCAATTAAGGATAACTGGTGTGCAGGGAGTATGCTTTGGGAACGGCTCCTTTGATAAGTTGCTTTCATCTTTTTCAGATTTGAAGCAATAGCAGACCTACATAAATGAGTTAGCTGGCTAATTAGTTTAGCAAAAAGCTGTAAGGGCTGTGGCTAGTTAACTCCCAGGCTCCTCCTGTCCACCTCAGTACTGAGGTGACAGGTGATGCTGCCGTCACCTTTTACCTCTCTTTCCTTGTGTGTGTTCTACTTTTCCTGCTTCTTCCATGTCTGGTTTGCTGGCCCCACATGTCTTTCTTTCTCTCTTGTTCCCTTTTTTCTTCTCTCCAGTCTAGATTTCTCCTCCTCTTTATTCTCTGCTCACCAGCCCCACCTACCCTTCTACTGCCTATTCAGCTTTTTTATTAGACCAATCAGGTACCTTAAGCAGGCAAGGTGAAACAGCAACACATCTTTACATAATTAAATAAACGCAGCATACACAAATGTAGCACATCTTTACACAGTTAAAGTTATATTCCACTACAGGAAAAGCCATATGGGAATGGACTGTAGATGCAGAAATGATAGGAGAATACTAAACCAAGAACATTTATTCTTTGTATTGGGTAGTATTTAGTTATTTCTGAGTAATCCCTTTTATTATGTGAAAAGCAAAATAGTGTTAAGAAGCTGGACATTACTCTTCTGCCAAAGATAGCAGAAAGCACTGGAACAGGGGCTGGGTAGACGGCTCAGTGAGCAAAGAGCTTGCTGTTCAAGCATGAAGACCTGAGTTCAAACCCCCAGCACTCATATAAAATGGCACTTATTTCTTTCTTTGTGCAGGGCCTAGTACATAGCCAAGGCTGACTTTGAACTCATGATCCTCCTGCCTCAGCCTCTCAGTCTTGGGATTATAGTCATACAACACTATTACTAGCTCTTATTTTATAATGAGGGAAAGGGGCTGAAAATGATATAGAATGTCAGAATGTATTAACCACTATGGAGAAAAAGAACAAAAATGGCAAATAGAGTATTGGGGATGGCAAGAAGCACTGTCACCACTGAGGATGGGCCATGAAAGGGAGATAAAAGATGTGCACAGGGGAGTTGGCTGACTGACATGTTCCAAGGGAAAATGAGCTCCATTAGCTCCTTGTTATTCCTTGGAGCCTCTGTAACCACAGCCTGATTTTTTTTAATGGGAAGATACTGGAATTATTAATGTTTGGGTGAAAAAAAGACTATCCTAAGTTCACAGTGTCAGAATCCTCGGTGAGGGCGGGGACTGAGCCCTGATAAAATGAGGAGCCGTTTGCTGTAAGCTCCTAAGGCCATCCTAAGGGCCAGCATTACAAGGCAAAAGAAGCAGGTGAGTGAAGCATCCACTAGATGCCTATTCCCATAAGGACAGTCAGAATGTACAGCCTGGCTGGAAGAGAAGCTAATGCATTTGTGGGCTACAAGCTGCCAATGGTCTTCAGCACCAAAGCACTTCTGTTTTCTAAATACCTAGTTTACAGTTGGCAAAGCCACAAAAAGGACATTTTCAGGTGGAGCATCTGATTCATTTAACCCAAACCAGTGGGTGCCCAGTATTTTAAAGAGTCTGACACCCAACCAGCAAAGTTGATGATGATATGTAAACACTGTATTATCCTGCCACTAACATTTAAATATTCAAATATGTCACTGCTACAATTCCTGAGAACTCCAGGGCCTGTGGAGTGTTGTTCCTCCCCTGACTGCAAAAACTTCTTTATCAGCAAAATTTAAAAAGATTAAAATCATCCAAAATATTTAGTGACTCAGGAGTCAAACATGGTGACTCATAATCCCAATTCTTGGGAGGACATGGCAAAAGAATTGCCTAGAGTTCAAGGTCTAGTGGGCTACAGTGTGAGTCATTAGCAGAAAATGGAAAAATTTGAAAAATAAAATAAGATTTAGTGACTCATTAAATGCAATTGAGAAAGGCTTCATCACTTACCCTTCACCCATTGCTTCTCATAGAACAACTGTGACTCATGGAGAAGTCTCTGTACTCTGCTCATCAGTTTAGGGTACATGCATGCACCCTAAAGGATCATTTCAACATCTTGCAAGGTGCCATCTCCTGAATGCAGCATATCTAAATCCTCAAGAGCCATTTCATAGTTGTCTAGCACCAGCTGCTTCTCAATAACTGTGGCAAGCCCTTGGAATCCCATAGTTGACATCAGCCCATTTCTTATCTTCACTATGATTAGCTGAATACTTTAATCGCTGCCCTATATATAATACCACACCACAGCAAGAAATGAGGCATTCTGTGATTTTGTGGATTCTTACGAAGATATCCTGATTCCAGAGTAAATCCTTTACAGTGTGAACATTCAGCTTCTCATATCAGTGGTTGCTGGAGATGTGAGTAGCAAACAGTGACCATCCAAGCCAACCCGAGGAAGAGAAAGATCCTTGGACCCTGACACAGCTCCCAGGACCACTTTGCATTCAAACTAGAGAGGAAATCTTTAATGTCAATGACAAGATAGGATATTTTGTTTTGCTAATTATCAGAGTTCCCGTATGAAGAAGCCTTTTGATGGGCTTTCATGTAAGCTACAAGACTCCATTACTGTTTATTACATGTTCATCAACATCCCCCTCAAACCTCTTCATATGGTGGTGGTTTTGGTTTGGGTTTTTAACATGACAAACATGACAAACCCTTGGCCTGTGCTAATGAATTATGGTGGATCTTGAGCCACATCTGTCCTCTAGAAAAAGTAGACAGTAGCTACCACTAGAAGCTTCCCAAATGGGAGAGTTTTCCTTCTCTACGAAGCTTTAAGTTCTCAGGAGTGGAGATGACTGGTGTTAGCTCTCTCTCTCTCTCTCTCTCTCTCTCTCTCTCTCTCTCTCTCTCTCTCTCTCTGTGTGTGTGTGTGTGTCTCTGTGTGTGTGTGTGTGTGTGTGTGTGTGAGAGAGAGAGAGAGAGAGAGAGAGAGAAAGCTCCAGCAGCCTGGTGCATCAAAGACTACCTTGCTCATAATGAACATTCAAGTCTTACTTGGTGCCCTATAGATGGGCATTAAATCTATTTCAAAGTCAGGTTATGAGCCAAGAACTATTTTTCAAAAGTGCATAGCCTTTACAAAGAGCATGCCTCTGTTCCAAAATGTCACTCCTATAATTGTCCACTGGAGTCTTCCCTCAGTTTAATTGAACATCTCAGTCTTCTGTGTTCACTTCAGGCTGGTACCATTAGATCTGATGGCCTAAGTGGCCAAGCTGCTTGTGTTAAAGCATAGAGGAGTGAGTTTTCACCCTCCCTAATGCTGTGACTTTTTAATACAGCTCCTCAGGTTGTAGTGAGCTCAAACCATAAAATTATTTTTGTTGCTGTTATGAATTGCAATGTAAATATCTGTGTTTTCAGATTCTCTTAGGTAAACCCTATAAAAGGGTTATTTGACTCCCTCAAGGGGTTTCAACCCACAAGTTGAGAATCGTTGACGCAGACCAATCAAAGGTCTTTTAGCCTTTAGTCCTGTTAAAGCTGGTACCTTTGGGTCTCATGCTTATAGGTCAGAGAAGTACATTATACTGTACAAATTTCCTCTAAGATTAAAAAAAAAAATCTATCTACTTTTTCTTTTTTAAATGTTATTTATTTGCCTTGATGTTTACCTGGAACTGGGAACTGCAACTACAGACAGTTGTGAGCTGCCATGTGGGTGCTGGGAATTGAACCCCGGTCCTCTTAAGTGCTCTTAACTGCTGAGCCATCTCTCCAGCACCCTGTCTGTCTTCTTAACAGAGGCATAAGATATATAACTACAACTACAAAGTGGTGTACAGGCCTGCTGGCCTGAGTTTAATCCCAGAATCCATATAAAGATAGGAGAGAACCAAATCCACTAGTCTGTGTTCTGACCTCACAGTATGCTGCAGCAAGCTTACACACATACATCATACATATACAATAATAATGATGATAATTATCAGTAAATTTTTTAAGATAGGCTCTCACTATGAATCCCTTGCAGGCTCTGGACTCACAGATATGTGCCTGCCTGTGTTTGAGTGGTGTCATTAAAGGTACACACCACCATGCCTAGTTAATTAATTTTAAAAGACACTACAATTCTTTGGTTTCATCAACATATCTACAGTTTAAAAGTTACCCCCCCAAGGTTGGAGAGATGGCTCAGTGGTTAAGAACACTGACTACTTTTCCAGAGGACCGGGGTTCAATTCCCAGCACCCACATGGCAGCTCACAAGTGTCTGTAGTTCCAGTTCCAGGGGATCCAACACCGTTCACAGATGCACATGTAGGCAAACACCAAAGCAATAAAATAAAATAAAAAAAAAAAGTCGCCCCTCCCCCAGTCAAAAGAGTGCTGACTACTGTGTGTCAATCAACATCTCCGATACTGATCTCAAATGCTCTTGTATCAAACATGAGGCCAAACTACTGATAGATGACGTGTTAGATGACATTTTTTCAGCTGCTTTTATCTCCATGCCCTGTTTTCATTTTTCTGTCCTGTCTTATTTCCTCATCGGCCGTGTTCGTCACCCTGACCAAGATCATCCATTCATTCACAAAGGTACTGGGTGGTCATTCTGTCCTGTGCACTTGAAGAGCACAGACATGGCCCTTCATATCTCTCCAAGTTAGCAAGCCAGTAACATGGATCCAGAAAGAGGGAAAGAGAGGTAGAGAGGATACGGTACAAAAATACCAGCGGTTCCTTGGCACCGTCAAATGCACACCCTTGGGATTGGTTATAATTAATACATAGTGACTTCAATTGATGTACCACTAAACCATCTCCTCAGCCCACATTTGCAGTTAAATTTTTTTTACATCTATTTATTTGGGGATGTGGGGCAGGTACACTGCAAAGGACAGCCTGTGGAAGTAAGTTCTTCCCTTCCACTACGTGGGTCGTGAGACTGAACTCAGCTCATCGGGCATGGCAGCAATCCCCTCCATGCATTGAACTATCTCACTGGGCCCCAAATCTAGGCCATGAGAAATGAGGAAATCAAGAAAACAGATGCTGTAGGACAACCAGCTTGGGTGGATGCTGGTGTGAGCAGAATGACAGGACTTGAGACAAAAAGAAGTGCTAAAATCTCTAGGTGTAGAGAATGGTCCAGAGCTGGCAGATGCCAGCAGATGGCTTCAGTCTCAAAGGAGCAGAGGATTTGTTTACAGCGGGATTGGAGGGGATGGGGGGGAGGGTGTTCCTGAGGCCAAGCGGGAGGAGATGCCTTTGAAAGTGGGTGAGAGTGTGTCACCTTCCAGCTGTGAAAAATCAGCAGGCTTCTTTTACGTGCAGGAGGCTGAGGACCCATAGCTCAGTGGCAGAGTGCACTTTTATGGAGTAGGCCTTGGGTTTAATTCTTAACCCCAAAAGATATAAAGACAAACAAAACCTGGACCTTCCCTTCTGTATTTCCCCTCCCCCTTGCATTCTGGCCAGAGGATAGTCTCACAACTAATAATTCCCCCTCTAACATACAAAATTAACATTTTCTTTTTAAATATACAAGTTACTAGAAAATATGGTGTTTCCTGCAATGTAAGACACACTTCTGTGTACACACATGCACACACATACACACACACGTAAACATTTCAACATTGAATATTTTCTTTTCGATGGTAAAATTATCTCAGCTTTTAAATTTATAAACGTAAATATTCACTGAAATAATATCACTAAATAACTTAGTGATTTAATGAGATAATGTGGCTATTTGTTTGTATTACATCCCAGAAAATGTCTTGTTAGGCATTTTTTTTTTAGATTTATATGATTACATCATTTCCCCTCCCCTTTCCTCTCTCCAACACTCCTATGTATTCCCAACCTTACTCTCTTCAAATCCAGGGTCCTTTTTTCTTCTTTAATTTTTGTTGCTTGGTGTGTGTCGGGGGATGGTGGATCCGTCCCTAAGTGTAGAAATACACCCTGCTCAGTTAATGTTGCTTGTGTGTTTGTTTTCAGAGTTGACCCCTTGGAACGGATTTTCCTAGGGAGACCATTTCTCCCTTTCGGCATTTCTTAGTTGACTATGGTTCTTTGTCTAGGGTTGAGTTCTGTATCCCCCGTCCCCTCCCCCATGTTAGTATGTCTATTGGTGTCACCCTTGTTCAGGCTCTGTTATTTTAATTATACGTATTTATGTCTGCATGTAAGTATGTAAATTTGAATGCAGTTGCCCTTAAAGGGTAGAGAGATTTGATTCCCCTAGAACTGGAGTTACAGGCCAACATGGGAGCTGAAAACTCTGGGTCCTCAGAGAATAGCACATACTCATAACCACTGTCTCCTAAGTTCTCAGATCCCAGTAAAATCCTGAAAAACTTGCACTAAGTCATTTTCTCAACATTAGATTTTCAATAACAAAAGGTTTGCTTTTAAAAATTACACTGGTGAAACCAGTGAGATGGCTCAGAAGGTAAAGGCACCAAACCTGAGGACCTGATTTTCTTCTTGTCTTAGGGTTTCTATTGCTGTGAAGAGAAAGAGACACCAGGGCCATGGCAATTCTTATAAAGGAAAACATTTAATTGAGGTGTCAGCTTCATTATCATCATGGCCCAGAGCATGGCGGTGTGCAGGCAGACATAGTGCTGGCTCCATCTTGATCAGAACACAACAAGATGTGTACTGTCTCCCTGGACATGTCTTGAGCATATCTGAACCCTCAAAGCTGGCCTCCACAGTGACATATTTGCTTTCCAACAAAGCCACACCCATTCCAACAAAGCCACACCTCCTAATACCACTCCCTTTGGGGGCTATTTTCTTTCAAACCACCAAAGACCCCAAAAACTGCAGGAAAGAGACAACAAACCCTTGAAAGTTTTATTCTATTCTCCACGCGTGTGCCATGATATGCCTGTACCCACATACATATAGAACATGTACATAAATACACACATAAAGCAAATAAATAAATGTAATAAAATTGCACTAATGATAAGTTTTAGAGAGCAAGGCAGATTTGGGGCTGATGAGGTTTCAGCCTAACAACATAACCTTAATTAGATTTATCTTATGACGATCCACATCTGTCTGAATTCATACACATACAGACATGACTGACAGAACAATAACAAATTAATTACCCCACAGAATTAAAAAAGAAAGCAGCAACTTAATTGAAGTAGATTATTTGTATCCTGCCAAAGATAGTGGACAATTTTTCTTGTCGTCAATGCTTGTACAGGACTGTACTCCTCAGAATCTGTCACTTGGAGCCTAGCATGGTAGGGCATGCCTACAATCCTAGGACTCAGGAGACTGAATTGGGAAGACAGTTGGGCTACTTAGCAATTCTAGGCTGACCTGGGCTTGGGAAACCATGTCTCAAAAATAGAAAGATGGAAGGAAGGACGGGAGAATGGAAGAGAGTCACTTGGGAAGATTTTATAAATTTTGAGGATAAATTGGGAGGCAAGTGAATAAAAGGGAGAGGTTAGATACTTCCTTCATATTCAAAAAGCAAAGTTGTTGTTGCTGTTTTCTGGCAGTACTAAGTACTAAACCTGGGACCTCATGAGTGCTAGACAAGTATGCTGAACACACCTCCCCCAGAAGCACAGGGAGGCATACTGTTGGGTCACTGAACTACTGTAGCTTTGGGAATGGAGATGATGTTGTGAGCACAGGGGTCTAGGACATCCCACTGTCCCTTCACAGAGGTAGGTCTCTGCACCTTGGATTAGTAGATAAGTTTGATGTTGAGCATCAGCAGCTTGGATTCTGACATGTGGGATGTACTAGCCTTTAGCCCTTTCCTTTGTCCTTGACTTGTCAGTCCTGGATAGCATGTGTTTTTTGTGATACCTAGGACTTACCAACCAATATGATGAAAGACACCTAACGTTTGACATTCGAGGAATCGTAGATTGAGCCAGAGACATACCTACAGATTCAGTCAGCACAGTATAAAAATTGATGCAAATGTAATAACGGTGTGCTGACCATCCAGTGGAATTATTTGAGAAAGGTGTCTGTGATGGGGAAGGCTTCTCAGACTTCTCAGATGATACTTTCTTGAACTTTTGAAGGAGAAATAAATGAGAGTGTGAAAGACAGCGAAAGGATAGATAACATCCAGATGGAACAAGATACAATGAACATGCAACTGGTTTCTTTCTTACCGGTTACAACAGAGGCTCACTCAATTACAGAACAGGAAAGATCCATAACATCTGTGTTTCTATATGACCCTTCCCTCTCTGTTTTGTGTTTGGAGTTGTTTTTGACAGTCTCAAGTATTCCAGGCTGGACTCAGTTTTATTATATTGGCAAAGAAGACTTAAATGTGTGTGTGTGTGTGTGTGTGTGTGTGTGTGTGTGTGTGTACATGTGTGTGATGAGTTGGAGGCCTAAAGTCAATGTCAGGGAGCCTTCTTCTTTTATCTTCTACCTTGTTATTTCGAGACCAATCTATCAATGGCCTAGAACTCAGCCAGGAGACAAGATGTCTGGACAGAAAGCCCAGGGGTCTGCCTGTCTCTGCCTCCTCAGTGCTAGGATTACAATTTTGAGTCTCCACACTAGGCTTTTTTCCATGAGTTCTAGGGACGAAACGCAGGTCTTCCTGCTTGCATGAGAACTGTCCAACTGACTTAGCTTCTCAGCCCAACCTTGAACTTCTCATTCTCTTAGCTTCACCTCCTGTATGAAAGGATTACAGGGATGTGCCAGCATACATGGCATATTTGGAGCTAGGGATTGAACTCAGAGCTTCCTGCATGGTAAACACTCTACAGAGTTACATCCCTAGCCCTCTATTTATCTTTCAGTTTTTAATCCAATTTTGTAATAACTGAAAAACTTCCTTATTCAGATATTGAGTTTCTCCACCAATGCAATAAATGAGATCAGGCCGAATTAAATCTAGGTTTAATGAGCAAAGCACCCCTGTGTGATCCTCGGGGTAAGAATGCAGGAGAAGAAATTACATGTCAGGCCTAAAGACCACTCTGTCTCTAATATTCTCAAGGGGTGGAATCTGGGGGTTCTGGGACGGAGCCGACCCTTAGTGGGCTCTCTGAGGGGCGGGGTCTGGAATGGGAGGTGCTGCCTGAGCAGAGCTTTCCAACAATTACTCTTCTTCTATCAAATACTTAAAAATAAAATCTCATAAGACACTGCAAGAAGATACACTGCAAAAGTTCTTATGTGTCTAAGAAATACAACTTCAGTATTCTGTTTTATGAAATAGACATATATGTTAATCTCAGATATTTTTGTTCACCTAAGATACTTCATATTGGATTTATAAACTCTATTTAAATGACAGTAAATTATCTTCAAATTTGATTTTGATGTTTCATTATTTTATTCAAAGGAGGAAAAAAGAGCACTGCCCTTATGCAACCTTTTTTTTTATTTTTCAGATCAATAACTCGATCCTATTACCGCAACTCAGTTGGTGGATTTTTAGTGTTTGACATTACTAACCGACGATCTTTTGAACATGTGAAAGATTGGCTAGAAGAAGCGAAAATGCACGTACAGCCTTTTCATATTATATTTCTACTGGTGGGACATAAATGTGATTTAGCCTCACAACGCCAGGTGTCGAGGGAAGAAGCTGAGAAACTGTCGACAGACTGTGGAATGAAGTACATAGAAACGTCAGCAAAAGATGCTACAAATGTTGAGGAGTCCTTCACAATCTTGACAAGAGACATATATGAACTTATTAAGAAGGGAGAGATTTGCATTCAGGATGGCTGGGAAGGGGTTAAAAGTGGTTTTGTTCCAAATACTGTGCATTCTTCTGAAGAAGCCGTAAAGCCCAGGAGAGAGTGCTTCTGCTAACCACAACATGCCAAAGAACTACGGCAGTCAGGCCAGGACACTTCTGGATAAATGTCAACATTGGCAGCAAAACAGTGCAAGGACTGAACATCGAGGAAACATCCAGACCCACGGGAGCATCGTCTTAAGCTGCTGGATACAGGGCTCTGTGCTCAGCAGTGACACTAACAGATAGGGGGTCTGCCAAGTTAGGAGGAAAAGCAGACAGCTTTTTTCCTGAAACCAGTGTCTACAAGATTACATCCATTCTCACTTTCTTAGCATGTATCTGACTTACGTGTCCAGATATGTCAGTATTATTCACCTTTCTTGACAGTTGAAAATGAATTTTATTTTATATACGCTTAGTCTGGCTGAAAATAAGTGTATCAAGATTATATTCTCCTGAGTTAATTAGTGTTGAATATAAAGTGCACTTGAAGGGCCAATGAGATGACTCAGTGTGTAAAGAAGCTTGCCACCAAATATGGAGGCTTGAGTTTGATCTCTGGAACCTCTGGAAGTGGAAGGAAAAAAATCCACTTCCCTTGAAGTTGTCCCCTGACCTCAACACGCATGCTGTCATACATGTGCACACACAAATATACATGAGCGAGCGCAGAACATATGCTAAATAATGTGAAAAATGCAGAACATACATGCAGGCTAGGCCCATAGCTCAGTGGTAGAATGTTTTCTTTTTTTCTGAAAAACCTAAGTTCAATCCTTGGTATCAAAACAGAAAGGCAAGGTACTTGTAAGCAGTCTCAGAAGTACTGAGTAGAACTAAAGTATTAATTTTCTCTTCAAAGTACCAGGTTTGCCATCCTTACATCATAATAAAGCTAAGTTTTATATTTCCTTTTGTTCCTTGATTTATTGCTCCTGGAATCTTCACTTTCAATAAGGGTTTTTTTATTATTATTATGAACAAAGAAGTCACACTTTCTATCCTGTATATCCTTATTCAAGGTCCTTTCCCCCTCCCAACACATCAGGTCATTCTCTCTTCTCCACAACTTCCCATCCTCTTCCCCCAATAAGGTTTGTAAATGTTCAAAAAAGATATTTTAAGCAGATATTCACAGGAAACAAAAAGGATCACTTGGTAACAAATACTTTAATGTTATAGTACACTGTCCAAATTTAGCCAAGAAAAAAACCAGTGACGTTTGCAAAGGGGAAAAAATGGAGTTTACCTTGAACTGTTGTCAAAATTATCACTATACATACATAGTATTTTTTCAAATTTCCAAATCCTATTTCCAATAAAGGAAAAGTGAACTAGATATTTTTAACAAGAAAAATTGTGTTAGCCACTTATTTAACATTCACATTTCATTTTACAGTCTCATCAATAGAAGAAAAGATACTCAAGTGAACGAAATGATATTCAAGTTCAATTACTTAAAACTGTTATGTTTTTTCTTTTTTCAGACAGTTGTGCTACATAGCTAAGACCCACTTACTTCAGTCTCCCATGTATGTGCCACCATGCCCAGCTCCCTAACTTTTTGCATGGAGGTTGAGACAGGGTTTCACTTGGGTAAACTTGTCCTCAAACTTGATACATAGACTAGGCTGGATACAAAGTCTGAGATCTGGGATAAAAGACATGCGACTTATCATGCCTAAATTATAACTTAATGCTTGAGTGTGCATGGAAGGGACATTTTGATCACAGTATTAAATATTTTATAATATGCATATCTGTTCTGTGCTATAAATTGAAGAAGGGTATCTAATTACCAACAAAATAGCCTTTTTAAATTCTAAGATTCTTATGCATAGTGACTTCATTTGTTTGAAAACCAAAATGGCATAGTGTAAAAAATATTAAGGAAGAAGCTAGAGCATAATTATAAGCTTGCCTTTACTCTACCAGTTAGTATTTGACCATAAGAATGTCCTATGATCTCTTGAGCATCATTTCCTGGCTTATAAAGTCAGCCTACTAGACTTATTTGTGGAATTTTATAGAATTAGCGGTCCATCGCCTTAACCACTCGGCCACCTCGTTATTCTGAAAATCAAGTGGATAGTATTAATAATCTTTGAATGCAGGAAGCAGTATATAAGTGTGTTGCTGGTGCAGCTGCTTCTGGACATATTATATTTACAGTTGATGGGAGGTTTTTTTCTCGTGTTCTTTTCTTTTATTTCTGTGTGGAAGATGCTGTGTGTTTTTATGAACCCAAGGGAGTCCTTAGCTGGCATTGCCCTGTGTTCTTCTCCTTGAACCACTGTTGAATCATTGTTTCTCTAAAGCATAGACAATAGAGAAGAAAACCCTTGGAAAATTAATCCAGTCAAAAAGTTACACCTGAAAATGTTTTTGTGAATCTCTGAAGTAGGTGTTCAATTATATTTTAAAATATTAACACTTGTACATTTTCTAGGTTTGTGTATTTTTAATAGTGCTTATGAAGAGTATATAAATTATGTCACTATGGAAGTTTTGAATATATTGTCAATATTTTTATATTCCCAGGCTGTTTTGTGGGAATAAATTCAAGCTTCCCCTCCCCACATGAAGCAGTCTATTTTTACTGTTATAATTCTAAATCTTACATTACAATCTTCCATCACTTCCAAAATGGTGTGACCTAAAATGCTACGTATTAACAGTGTAAGGTACCTGTTCAAGTTAAACAACTGAAATTTAAAGTGTAATTTCATTTTCAGTAGTCGCCTTTCATAATAGTAATTTCAGGTAAAGACGAAAGTCTGATCTTGTGCTCTATACTCAATAGAATTAGGGAGCTGCAATAACAATGGAGAGGTGGGGCCCCAAAAGCTGATACTTGCAGGAGCAGAACTCTGCGCTCCTTTCAATTCTTTGATTACAGTGTGTGTGTGTGTATGTGTGTGTGTGTGTGTGTGTGTGTATTTGACCTATTATACCTATGTGTGTGTGAAGTGAAGCTAATTGCCAATTATTTTAAGTCATTAGAATTTTTTAAGTGAACAAAAATCTACCACTTGCACCTGATTGAAACTGCTCTTTCACAGTGCTAATAATTTCAGAACATGTAATGGTGTGGTGGGTCAGTGTATGTAAGCTTTAACAAAATGTCCAAGTGATCAGAATGCTTTTCAATGTAGACTTTCTGTTCTTCTCATCATCATAGGCAGGCACAAGTAAGAGAGAGTTTTTAAGCTTGGAAGCCTTAGGCTTCCAAAGGCATCAAAGCAACCAAAACCAATCATGTATTATGAGCACAGCTTTTTATTGAGCTTTACATCATTAAAAACTGGATCTAGAGTACTAAAATCATTTTAAGAATGAGAGTTAGAGAGATGGCTCAGAGGTTAAGAACAATGGCTGCTCTTCCAGAGGTCCTGAGTTCAATTTCTACCAACTACACAGTGGCTCACAACCACCTAGAATGAGATCTGGTGTCCTCCTCTGGTGTGCAGGCAGGACACTGTAGACATAATTTTTCTTTTTTCTATCAAGAGCAGTATCCCATAGCAATTGATATCTGTTTTTTTTTTTTTTTTTTAGTATTTTTATTTTATGTGAATTGGTATTTTGCCTGCATGTATAACTGTGTAAGGGTGTCAGATCTTGGAATTACAGACAGTTGTTAGCTGCCATGTGGATACTGGGAATCTAATTCAGGTCCTCTGGAAGAACAGTCAGTGCTCTTAACCACTGAGCCATCTCTCCAGCCCCGATACCTGTTTTTTTTTTTTTTTTTTTTTTTTCTGCCTTTGGTTTAATGAAGAGCTTAATTTCCAAAACTTCAGAGTGCCCTGTTTTTGAATAATTCCTTAGATCTGATTAAGCAAAAAGGATAAGATAGAATAAAGACACATTTGATAAGCTGACTCATTACTTTCCTCATACATAGCTGCCTGGAAAGAACTGGATTGGAAATGCAAAGGAAACATTGTATCTAGGGGGACATCAATTAGAGCTAGATCTTTGATATTTTAAAATAGAGTTTGGGGCTAGATGTGGTGGTGCATGGCTATAATCTAGAGACAGCAGGGTCATTACCACAGAGCAAAATCTATCAGTCAATCAACAGAATAGATGTCCAACCAGAGCTATGCTTAGAAATCCCACAGCTGGGGCTGGAGAGATAGTTCAGGGGTTAGGAGCACTGGCTGCTCTCCCAGAGGATCTGGGTTCAATTCCCAGCACCCACATGGCAGCTCACAACTATCTGTAACTCCCATTCCAGAGATCTGACACTTTCATACCAATGCACATAAATAAAGCTAAATAAATTTAAAAAAGAAAGAAATCCCTCAGCTGATGAATAGCCATTTATGCTTCAGAACCTTTCAAACCTCAGTGTTTCCACGCCAAATCTTTTCCTGGGCATCCAATCTTCACCTGTGAAATAAGAAACTGTTCTGGTGAAACTGCATGAAGCAGTGTCTGACTTGATACTTTGTGCTAACACCAGGAACTGAAGCAAAGAGACCTGGGTCATGAGCTATGTCTATCTGGATTAACCACTATACATTCTAGTTCACTTGTTGCACACTATCATGCTAAAAAAATAAAACAAAAAGAGTTTCTTTTTAAAAGACATATTACATAAGAGTATACTTTGTTATATCTCTGGGTAAATTTTTTGTTTCTGTTAAAATAGTGCTTAACAGATACATTGTTGTAACTGTGACATTCAATGACTACTGATGTGGTTATGGTGTTGAATTATGCCTTCTAAATGTGAGTTGCTATCATAATCCCTTGGTATTTTTTTCCAGAATGACAAGAAAAATAAAAATGTGGTATAAACTTGATGTATGTTATTAAGTTACCTCATTTAAAATAATGGAGATTGACACAGAAACCTTTAAAGTGTAAACTAAAACCTTTTAACTTGTTTAAAGTTAAAACCTTTTAAAGTTACACATGTTTTGTTAGAGACAGAAAACCAAAAACATTCCCCTGATCACACACACTTCATCTCCTTTGACTGCTCAGATTAAGTAGAACATTTGATTATCTTTCTATTTTACAACCAGGGCGATTCGGAGAAACGGAATCAGTATGATGCTTACAAATGAAGATATTTATTATGCTGTGTTTGTTACATAGCCAATGGGCCTCACTTCTCTCATGGAGGCTGTCAAGCCCAAAGTCTTCAGGCTGCAGACTCAGAACTGACACTGCTTTGGACTGCACAGGCCAGTATTGCCAATGAAGTCCAAAGGCAGGCTTTGGGAGAATTCTATTTGCTCAGATCAGACTAGCCTTTTCATTCTATTCAGTCTTCAACTGATTAGATGGCTCTCACCCACATTATAAAGTCTGTTATACTTTACTTAAAGTCTACTAATTTAAATGTTAACCTCCCCTGCTGGGTGTGGAAACACATCTTTAATTCCAGCACTCAAGAGGAAGAGGCAGGCAGATCTATATGAGTTCAAGGCCAGCCTGGACTACATAGTGAGTTGTTCCAGGATGGCAAGGGTTGTGTAGAGTTCCTGTATCAAAAAAAAAAAAAAAAAAAAAAAAAAAAAAAAAAAAAAAAAAAAAAAAAAAAAAAAAAAAAAAAAAAAAAAAAAAAAAAAAAAAAAAAAAAAAAGAAAAGAAAAGAAAAGAAAAGAAAAGAAAAAGAAAAAAGAAACAAAGAAAGAGAGAGAGAAAGAAGAGAAAAAAGCTAATCTCCTCCAAATACATTTGCACAGAAACATCTAGAATGATCATTAATGTTATGGCTTAACAAAGTTGACACATTAAACTAGCCACTCCAAATTCCAGAAAAACAAAGTGTTCTTATTTACATGTAAAATCTAAACAACAGAAGTCATAAAGTTAGAGATAAAAGTGTTGGTTACTGGAATGGGAGAAATGAAGAAGTTATTCACCAAAATACAATGATGGATATCTGTATTAGGTTGATTCAATAATTCCACACTGTGTACATAGTCATGGCATCCCTTTGTACCCCATAAATGTACAGTTTACTGATAAAGGAACCAGTATTAGCTCAAAACGCCCCAAGTCCAAGTTTTCAACACAAAGAAGATTTCTTTACTCAGAAGGACAAAGGGCAAGGGATAAGATACAAGACAGGAGACAGAGGACCAGGGAGAAGGGAAAGGAAGGGGATATTGTCCTGGAGAGGACGTGACAAAGGACTGCCTCTGCACAGAGAGACAGATGAGCACACAGGCAAATGACAGTGTGTAAAGGTAAAGGAGGAAGCCCCGTGTTGGGATAGCAGCTTTTGGGGTTTTGTTTTTGTGGAGATTTTGGGGTGCGTGTGCGTGTGCGTGTGCGCGCGCGTGTGTGTGTGTGTGTGTGTGTGTGTGTGTGTGTGTGTGTGTATATGTGTGCGTTTTGTTATGTTTTTTGTTGTTGTTTTGGTTTTGGTTCTTTGAGACAGGGTTCCTCTGTGTAGCTTTGGAGCCTGTCCTGGAACTCCCTTTATCTACCAGGCTGGACTCAAACACACAGAGATTTGTCTGTTTCTGCCTCTCAGTTGCTGGGTTTACAAGTGTATGCCACCATTGCTTGCCTAGGATGAAGTATTTAATTTTTATTGGGCATGTTAATTAGAACAGCCAAAAGGGGGTTTTTGATTGCTGAACTTGGTAGTCAGCCCCAGGAGGAGGAAATGGTCAAATAAGGGAATAGATCTCAGTGGCTAACTCTAGGAATAGTTTTTAGGAATGCAGATGGAATGAGGGAGAAGGGCAAGGCCTGCAGGGCCATGTTTGCCTTGCTTAGGCTGGCTAGAGTCTTTTAGACTAAAATTCAATTTTAAAGATATCACAGATACCATGTCTTATTACCAATTCTATGAAGTTGTAAAACAGTCACTGGAGGCTGCTCTCTGAACTTCACATATGACTGTAGCCTTCACTGTTGCCGCTGCTATCAGGAAGCCTCCATTGACCTCTCCTATTGCCAGCCATGACCTGCAGAGGAGAGCTAGAGTGACCTTCTTGGAGAGAGACCCAACTGCCCATTTTGCTAGGATCCTTCACTGCCCTTCTGCGGGACATGGGTATTGGAGAGCTCCTCGTTGCACATAGCACATCCATTTAGCACACTCAAATTTCTGGGCCCATTAAATCTTTTTCTACTGTCACGGCAGTTCTAGACCTCCAGCCGAGGTTAATGTGGATGGCATTCTCTGCCTTCCATCCTGGGGAAAAGTTGGCATTTCTCCTGAGATTCTTGCCAGAGTATTTAATATTCCTGAAAATGCCTCCAAAGCAATAAAATCTGCCTTACTTATCCCCTCCCACCGTCGCCTTCTGATAAAGTGTCTTAAAAAAAAATAACAACACCAAAAAAAAAAAAAAAAAAAACAGTGGCAGAATCAGGCATGGTGGTATGAGCTTTTCCTCCCAGTACTTTGAAGACAGAGGCAGGTGGATCTCTGTGAGTTTGAGGTCATCAGGTTGTACTCCTTAAAAGGAACCCAAGAGATGGATTCGAGTCTACTCTGCTTAACCAGATTTAGGAGGCAGTTGCTGGCAGATCTTGGGTTCATCCCAATAAAAAAATCAAACTTGCTTCAAATGTGGCTCAAATTGTAGTGGTGGTTCTATTCTTGCCATTGGGATTAACATTTTTCTGGAGGTCCTCGAAGGTCCAGAGTAAATCTGCCCATCTCCCCACTTCTATTGCTTGATCTTTGCTCTATATTCTCAGTCACAGGGAAAACAGATGGCTAAAAAATAACCAGGACCCCCAGCTGTGTCAAGAGCTATGTTAAGATAACCACAGACTTGTGGAAGGAAATCCCATTAAGCTTGTACAAACATACAAACACTGTCAACACATGTTGTAAATCCTAGAATGTACTCTCCTCCTTTGACTCCCCTCCAGACCTAAATTCAAGATCGTAAAAATCCCAGCCACATGTGGTGGCACATGCCTTTGATCCTAGCACTTGGGAGGCAGAGGCAGGTGGATCTCTGAGTTCAAAGCCAGCCTGATCTACAGCTTGAGTTCCAGGACAGCCAGGGATACACAGAGAAACTCTATCTCAAAAGAATTCTGTCCCTAAAATGAAAAGATAAATCTATGCCTTCACACTGATTACAATGAGCTTATATAGGGAAAATCCACAAGCAGGGAGCTGTATGTCTTCACGTTTTAGGACTGGGTAAGAGGACATAGAGTGAGATAATCTTTTGAAATTATTGGTCAGGCTGTAGTAACGGAACTGCTAACACTTATAGTACACTGACAGGATTTATGGCAGGATATGGGATGTCTGTAGAGACACCTGGTTCTGGTTATATTTTACTACCATGCCTCCTGTTTGACTGTGTCTGGAATGTTTGCTTTGAATTCTGCTGCCACAGCACATTTTGGGGTCTTGAATTCAGGCTGCTCCTCACCCCCTCACCGTGTGGAGGCCTGTTCTCAGGATGGTGTTAGTTCTGCTCTTTCAGCTGTAGGGTATCAGAGTGGCAGACTGAGGAACACAACCCTAAAATTCCTGACTTGTCTGTAGCTACTTGAGAAAGAGTAAGTCAGCCTTGGACATTGGACCAAAGGGGTTTAGAAGGTAAACCAACAGGTTAAATAGAAACATCAGAAAATCTAGAAAAATCTCCAGTCTCATCACGCCTTTCCTGCAGGAAGAGAGCTAAGGGACTTCAGGAGAGTGAGGCAGGAGCAGTCCACTTTTGTGTAGACAAAGGGCAGAGAGGAACTAGAGTTGGAATCTTGGGTGAGGCAGTCTCAGGAGAAAAGGGAAGAAATGGATGTGAAAAGAAGTTCTGCTTTGTGGGGTACAGTTCACATCTGGAGCCTTTTTGGCTTTGTTTTTGTTTTTGATGTTTTTCTCCTGAAATTATCCTTCAGATAGAGTAAGCATTCAGTTACAAATTGAAGCCCCAATTATGTCAACCACCCACATCGTGGTGGAGTATAATTGGCCTCCAAGAAAGTTCACAGGCTGCCAAGTCCACTAACACAAAAGGTCAGGTGAAATGTGTTCCAAAAAACATATAGCGGTCATTGAGTTTTCAAGTTCTGATACTCTGGTATCTGTTTTAGAAATATTTAGAACCTTTAGACATTTTTCTAGTATTTCAGCATTTGAACATTGCTTCCTGCTATATAGTTTTATTTAATCCATCCTTGTTTAGAAAATATATCTGAAGCATAAGCTTTGGTCTTGGCTGACCAAGTTCATGAAGAACCTTGGAAGAACTGATGACTATTCAACAGTTACTTTGAGCAGAAGAGCCACAAAGTCTTCAGCTCCATGTTAGCCTATGCTGTCCCTGGGTCCTGACTACCGTCTAGCAAGGATCAGGAGAAGTGCCAAATTTGTAATGTCCATAGCCTTATGTTACTAATAGAAAATTTATATACAATAGGTACAACAACTATATACAATATATACAAGCAATAATTACATCAGTAATGTCCAATCCAGGAACAATTTACAAATTCAAAGAAAATATTCCATTATTTATACTATTTTGGTGAGTTCAAAGGATTGTACCTAATTCACTTTTTTTTTTTTAACTTATTTATTTGCCTTGGTGTTTGCCTGGAACTGACAGACAGTTGTGAGCTGCCACCAGTTGTGAGCTGACACCAGTTGTGGGTGCTGGGAATCGAACCCGGGTCCTCTGGAAGAGTAGTCAGTGCTCTTAACCGCTCAGCCATCTCCGCAGCCCCCCCAATTCACTTTCTAACTTGTACTACTGACTGAAAAATGGGATGGCAAATGGGGTTGGGATGGACATGATCTGAGGGTGAGTCAAGATGGCTGCCGGTAGCATTTAATTGGAAAAAAAAAAGACTACACTTTTTATTGCACGTAGAATTCAACAGGAGCGATCAGGAATTGAGGAAGCTAGCCTTGACCTTGACAATAGGAACAAGTCAAATGTTAATGAAAGGGCCACAAATTTCTCTTGCCAGACAGAGATAAGGAGCTTGGCTGCTTTAGCTGGCAAGAAGTTTCCTCAAACCCTGGAGGGAATGGAGACCCTTATCCTAATTCTTGGTGGTGGGAAAAGGACTTCATCTGGGGAGCAGACACTCTGCCACAATTTCTTAGTCTTGCTCTATGGGCCTGCCCCCTCCTAACACTCCCAAAGGGAAGGTCCTAATGTTTTACTCTTTTCCCATTATACCACTGTTATCCCCATGTCTAGAAATTCCCAAAGATGACCTCAGAGTTGGATATGCTGTGTCATGCATGAGAGTTTTATTGTTACATACAGGCTCCAAATGAACTCGGTTGATAGCCTCATTCTAGTGCAGCAGAAAGCAAGGTGCAGTCCCTTAGGAGGGGGTTTTAAAGAAAAACCTATGTAAGCAAGGTGCCACACCTTGGCATTCCAGAACTGGGCAAAAGGGGTGCAGGTACAGTAGCTATTAGCTGAACCCTCTGGCGCAAACCTAACTTTTGAATCTATTGGCTGTCAGGCACATTCCCAGACCTGGTCCACTGCTCTCAGGTACCAAATGAATGGATGAATCTATGTCCTCACAACCACACCATTCTGATTTCTCTACACTCTATTACTCTATTGAACTATTGCCCTTAATGACCTCAGGCTCTGGATCTGAATTGTAGGCATTTTATCCTTGGGATCAGGTGTGTCTAGAAAATCTCTAACTTTCCTGTTCTTGGTATAATTAGGAGGGCACAATGGAACTCCTGATTCTTTAGTGACTGGAATTTTTTCTCAAAAAGAATTATTTTGTTTAGAGAGGCTACCATTGTACACATTTTTATCCTTTACCAAAGCCTGTACAAAATTTCCTAATGGGAAAGACATTACTATTTAGAATCATTAAAAATGAAAGTAGAGGGGCTGGAGAGATGGCTCAGTGGTTAAGAGCACCGTCTGCTCTTCCAGAGGACCTGGGTTCGATTCCCAGCACCCACATGGCAGCTAACAACTGTCTTTAATTCCAGTTCCAGGCAAACACCAAGGCAAATAAATAAATAAATAAAATTTAAAAAAAAATTAAAAAAAAATGAAAGTAGAAAGGTTGGAGAAGCGTGGTCTGCAATGTTGAAATGCTGGAACTTTGTAAGACAGCAATGGTCGCCATGAGACCACACCTATGTCCCTTCCATTGCTACCTTTCTCTACCCTCTAGGGTCCTTAGTCACTGCTGGCTCTAACAGCATCTCTCTTACAAATGGCCCATGTAGAACCAGTCCTGGAGTTCCCAGGACTTTCTTCCTTTAAACTGCCACTTCCAGATCACAGTAGCTGCTCTTCTGTTAAACAAAAACAAAAAAACTATTTTGTTTTGGGACAGAGTTTTCCTATGTAGCCCAGGCTGCCTTCAACCCCAGAATCCTTCTCCTCACCTTCCCAAATGCTAAGATAATAGTCATGTGCCACTGTAGTGAGATGTTGGTAATTTGTAAATATTTGTGCAAATTCTTAGCCCTACTAAACCTTTGTTTTCTTTAGCTGTGCTCAAAGGTTGAAGTTAACATTTTGAGCCCCGTTGAATCCCTGAGGCAGGAGGTTAGAATGTTCCAGGCCAGCCTCAGCTGCACAGCAGGATTCTGACTCAAATAAATACGTTCATAAATAAAGAATTCTGGCTTACTAGTTCCAAGAAGACACTTAACTTAGGGCTGCCCAGGACTCATAGCACATGTTCTTAGTCCCTTTACTGTCCCACCAATGAATAGAGAAAGGTGCTATCTTTCCTCCTTTCTGCTGTAATGATAGCCTTCGGTTGCAGGTAGAAAAGGAAAGCAGTCAACAGAACCTTCTTCACTAGCCTTGCCTGATTTCTGCCCTGCAAAGTGGTGCCATGCAGCATTTCTGTTTTCTCTTATTGACTCTGAGTCAAAAAATGGGTGAAATATGGGGGAAGAGTAAGATACACTCCAAATGTGGGCCTGAGAGAGCACTGGCTGCTCTTCCAGAAGACCCAGGTTCAATTCTCAGCACTCACATGAAAGTGCACAGCCATCTGGAACTCCAGTTCCAGGGCATCTGATATCCTCTTCTAACTTGTGCAGGCACTTCACACACATGGTGCAGACTAACACATACACAGGGTCTATGTAGTTCTATCGATCCTGGAACTCACTAGGCAGATCTTGCTAGCCTCAAACTCAGAGATCCTTCTGTCTTGCATTCTAAGAGCTGGGATAAAATGCATGTGCCACCACAGCCAGCTTAAATAAATAAATAGAAAGGTATGTACTATATTATTATATGTATATATAATACATATATATTAACAAAGGAGAAAGATACAAATGCATGATCATTGGCATAAGTGTGATACTCGTGGTCTCAGCATTGGTAAGACTGAGGTCTGTAAGAGTAAACCTTGGTCCCCAGGGTTTGAGTCAAGCCTAGCAGCCAGGCCTGCCCTACAGAGACCACCAGGTGAGGAGAAGCACAGTGGTTTATCACTAGCAGCAACAGTACTCCATCCAGCAAGAGGAGGCTGAAAGACTCATGGAGCATGACTGTGAATTAGGGAGGGCTGGATGGGGTAGTGTCTTTCATGCCTACCCAACTAAGTTACTTTTCTCATTGGTGACAACATACCCTGACAAAAGCAACTCAAGGAACAGTTTATTTTGGCTCACAGCTCATGGGTACAGTCCATCATCATAGGCGAATGGAAATGAGATCATGACCATTCCTAGGCATGGTTGAAGTTCTTGTTGTAGACATGAAGGAGAGTTCAGACAGAGGCATCTGGAAGGGTCCACACTGAACAAGGTCAGCAGACTGAAATGGGCCATGAGAGGAGAGAAGAGGGGCAGGGAGAGTGAGAGAGGAAGAGAGAGGGGAGAGGAGGCTAAGGCGATCAAGAGGGTATACGGGAACCAAGAGTGCTTAGCAAAATGGTTGTTAGCTAGGGAAGGGAAGCCCAGCCCCTGGGCTGGAGAGGGTTAGGGGAGGGGGCAGCAGGGTGAGGAGTGCTGGGAAAAGCCACAGGTACTGACTTAGTGAGACTTGTCCTAGGTGTCTTCTTTTTCAATGATTTATTTATTACGTATACAGTATACAGAAGAGGGCACCAGATGTCATCATAGATGTTTGTGAGCCACCATGTGGATGCTGGGAATTGAACTCAGGACCCCTGGAAGAACAGTCAGTGCTCTTAACCTCTGAGACATCTCTCCAGCCCCCTAGGTTTCTTTGAGAGTCACACTGGGTCTACAGGAGCAGAGAGCAATGAATCCTGTCTTTCAGCTTCCTTCTCCCTTTTCCCTCCCCAGTTAGGGTGGATCTTCTCATGCAAACTAACCCATGTAGAAAAGTCCTCAGAGATATACCCAGAAGTTTGCTTTCAGGGTGATGCTAAATCCTGTCAGGTGGACAATCAGGATGAACTATTACACTAACCTTGTGTCTGTTAGTGACTAGGTCTTAGCCCAGGCTGGCCTTGAACTCACTATGCAGCTGAAGATGACCTTGAATTTCTGACTCCCCTGCCCTGCCTCCTAAGTGCTAGGATGCCAGGTTGGCAGCACCTCTCCCTTGTTTGTATGCATATTGAGCAAGGTCTCCAACAACTAAGTGATGCTTTTTTGACAAAAACAACTAATACAAACCGCAGGATAGTTTTCAGACTGTATTGATATTGTATCCAGTCAGGAAGATTTGGAGGCAAATAGTCAAGGCTAAAGGTGGCTATCTCCCTATGACTTTGGTCAGGGAGGTCCCTGAAGTATTCCTCCTCCCATCCTAAGCCTCAACATTGTAAGTACTTATTTCTGAGGGCACTACATGCTTTGGCAGAAAGGTCTTAGAGAAATCAGACTGACATGGAACACAAGACTCGCTCTTAGCTTTCATACCTGACTGCAAATATGTAGGATGCTGGGGAGGATTATTGTACTGGAATTATGCTGGTAATGAATGTTGATTAGCATGGACTTTTGTTTGTTTGTTTTTGTTTTTCAAGATAGGGTTTCTTTAGCCCTGTGTGTTCTTGAACTCACTCACTAGGCTGGCTTCAAACTCAGAGATCTGCCTGACTTTCTTAAATTTCTTAAATGCTGGGATTAAACCACCTGGCACTTGGTATGGATCTTGATGCTAAACTAAGAGATGATGTGTACTCCTTGGTGCATAGTGGCATGACTGTTAGGAGCGTAAACAACTATTTTCCAATTGGATTTAAAATCTGCTCTACAAGAAAAAACTCACATGTAGTGCTTTAAGCTAGTGGCTGGGAAGGTCTTAGGCCCCAGTGGGGAAGCAATTGCAACCGTGTTGTTAAATGGGCATGATGTGCCTATTAAATTGCCTTCTAAACATTTGTGATTATGCATATAATTACTGTTGCTGCCAGCCTGGTTTGTCCTGCAGGGATTTTTTTTTTTTTCCCTGCAGTGTACTGCAGAGACTCATTAACCAGTTAGTTAGCCTCCTGAGAATAACTGTTGCTGTGGCAGAGCCATCCAGTGCTCAGCTACCAATGGAAGAAAATAATCATGTACCTATAGTACCCACCCCTACACATACACACACACACACACACACACAGAGAGAGAGAGAGAGAGAGAGAGAGAGAGAGAGAGAGAGAGAGAGAGAGAGAGAGAGAGAGAAGCAGGCAGGCTCAGGAAACATCATACAAGAGGATGGAAAAAATACAAGCCGGATTAAGGGATAGCACAATTGTGTCAGCAACATCCTTCTTTTTGAAACATTTCTTTGTAAAGAGAGGAGGGAGGCTAATGAGATGCAGGAAGCAAAACTTAGAAAGCCCAAAGGTCATATAACACTTGACAATGCAGAAAACCCCCGTCTAAATAGCCATACTTTCCTTTGTGAATGAGTGAGTTTATTAAATGCACAGTAAGCAGAAGTAAAATAAATAGAAAGTGGTAGATAGCAAAACACCCAGCAGAGACAGCTGGAGCAATCCACCTGAGGAAGCAAGCAAAAGGTAACCCCATCCAATTCGGGGCTTACAAACATCCAGCAGGTACAACTGTAGAAGCCCCATTGACACTGTCAGCTGGAGTTCCTAAGTGACAGCCCTGGGCACAGCAGAGTGTCTACAGGTTTCCAAGTAAAGGAACAAAGAGCAGCAGAAGAAAGATCACATCATGAAGTCCAGTGCTTACAAATATCCAGTAGAAAATTACTGAGGAAGTAGAGGCAGTCAGAGTTTCTGATTGAACTTTCTGTCCATGGATGAGCTGCCTGAGGCTGGACTTCCAGTTTCCTAGTCCCACATGTCTTAGGGCTTTTACTGTTGTGAAAAGATGCCATGACCATGGCAATTCTTATAAAGGAAAACATTTAGTTGGGGTTGACTCACAGGTTCATTGGTTTAGTCCATTATCCTCATGGTGGGAAGCATGGTGGTACATGGGCAGACATGGTGCTGGAGAAGGAGTCAAGAGTTCTCTTGATCATCAGACAGGAGGAGGTGAGTGTGCCATTGGGCCAAACTTGAGCTTCTGAAATCTCAAAGCCAGCACCCAAGCCACACACTTCCTCTAACAAGGCCATAGCTACTCTGACAAGGCCATGCCTCCTAAATAGTGACACTCCCTGGTAATCAAGCATTCAAATCTATGAATCTATGGGGGTGCATTTTTTTCCTTTTTATTCAAGAAAGGGTTTCTCTGTGTATGTTTGAAGCCTGTCCTGGAATTCACTCTGTTGACCAGGCTGACTTTGAACTCACAGAGATCCAACTGCTTATGCCTACCAAATGCTGGAATTAAAGGAATGTGCCACCACTGCCTGGCATATGGGGGCTATTCTTATCCAAAGCACCACACCACTGCAGGCATTTTTATGCTGTAGAACAAACACTAGAAACCTTGCTTGGAAATAGTTTCCTTTCTGTATGTTCTCAAAGACACAATCTTTCAGTCCTCTTAGGTGCTTGCTATTTTCTTTCCTCTGTTGCAGTGAGGGGGTATTTTCAGAGGAAGCAGAGAAGGCTTCCATGATCTCTTTGTTTCTCACAAGCTTAGACATCACATGACAATTTACTAATGTAAGGAACATTGTATTTATGACCTCCAAGACTCATTAGGCCCCTCCTCAAAGGCTACAGATGCAGCAAGAACAGCGACTACTGTTGAAGGAAACTCTCTGGCAAGCTGGACTGCCTGAAAATTGTGCAGGGAGCTTTGTGGACACATCATCTGAGAGACCTCACTCATGCTGGGGTGGGCTTTTCAGTGATGCAACAACTGTCAACCATACTCTTGTAAATAATCCCAATAAACTTACTACTGGCTCACTAAGATAGACTTGGGTGGAGTCTTTGGTCTCTTGTTGGTACTCTATTTGGGGAAAATGGATGTTTGTTCAAGGTTCCTGAAGAGAAATCTCACAACAGTTACTCTTATTATCCTAGAAAATGTGTTACATTGTATATTGGGGCACTAAGTGCCATCCTCTTTCTTCACAAAGAACTTGATTCTGGGAATTTCCTTTCTTTTTTAAAAAAAGATTTATTTTTAATTATGAGTATGTATATCTCTGTGTGTGTATGCTTCTGAGTGTGGGGCTTTCAAAGGCCAGAAGAATTAGATCCTTATAAAACTGGAGTTACACTTGTGAGTTATTCAATGTGGGTGCTGGGAACAGAACTCAAAGATCCTCCCCAAGAACAGAATGAGTCTTCGCCCCTGAATCATCTCCCTGCCGCCCATTCTCCCTTGTTTCTTTCTTTTGCTTTTTTAAAATTTATTTTATGTACATTGGTGTTTTGCCATGAATGTCAGGTCTCCTGGAACTGGAATTACGGACAGTTGTGAACTGCCATGTGGGTGCTGGGAATTGAACTCAGGACCTCTGGAAGAGCAGCCAGTGCTCTTAACTGCTGAGCCAACTCACCAGCCCCTCTTTTCTTTTTTTAAAATTTAGCTTCTTTATTGATTCTGTGGGAGTTTCACATCATGCACCTCAATTCCACTCACCTCCTGGTCCCTCCATAATTCTTCCTTCACCCCTGCAACAACAAAGCAAGCAAACAAAAACCAACCAACCAACCACCAAACAAACAAAACCCCTCTTTGCTTCTCCTTATTTCTTACCTCTCCAACAGCTCTTCATTCATCCTGGTGGCACTGGGGGTCTTGGGTACCTTTTGTCCTATCAGCTGGTGGCACTGGGGGCCTTTTGTCCTATCGGCTTTACTTGCAAATATTCATTGCAATGAGTCACGGGTCTGATTCTAGGCCTCTGGCTTCTGACCCTCATCACTGGATCCTCACTAGAACTCCTCTAGGATATCCTGTGGCTACTCCCATCAGGAGCTTCAGCAGGTCTTAGATGGGGTAGATGTTAGGGTGGGCCTGGGTGGTAGTTGAGCTGGTCAGTCCAGGTCACTGGGGCCACGTGCCTCAGTGAGGGGGCAGAGTCAGCTCCCCTATGCACTTGCCACCAGAGTCAGTTCACCCTTGCCTGTGGTGAGGGGTAAGGTCATATCTCTCTGAGTGCAGGGGTCAGTGCTCTTGCTTCAGTGTTCAGTCAGAGGCAAGGGCAGCTTTCCCTAGGCCAGCAAAAGGAGGGGCTGGCTCAGCATGGCCCTCTTGATGTCCTCTCGCTCCTAAGGCCCCCTGAAGTGACACGGGCTACAGATATCAACACAAACCATAGCTGCAGCTAGACCACAGACCCAGACATTGTCCTTGGCAGAAGTTTGGGCCTGGACAACATCCTGGCTCTGCGTTGGCCATTCAGGCTGGAATGGTTCTCAAGATAGCACCGGCCCTGGAGATCACCAAGGTCTCAGGTTGTGGCCTCAGCCCTGGACTTCTGTGTGACCTTTGGTGGCAATACAGAACTCAGACTTATGCACAGACCCCATCTGTGGTAGGACCACAGATACAGACATGGTCCTTGGCAGCAGTCTGGTCTGGATGTTAGCATTGCCCCTGGTGGCAGTGCAGGCCACTCAAGATCTGCATTGGTCTGAGCCGCAGTGTGGCCCTTAGACACCAACATGGACCCAGACTGGGGGCATCTTCATGGACTTCTGTGGTAAAAGGAACCTCTGACATCAGCATAGACCCTGGCTGTAGGAGGGACCCATACATGGTCGTTAACTGCATAATGCCTGGATGTTACTATGGCATTGGGTAGCAGCAGAGGTCACTAAGGTCTGCATGCACCATGGCTCTAAGACACCAACCTGGACTTAGGTGGCTGAATTGACCCTGGGCATCTTCATGGTCCTCAGTGGCAACAGGACCACCAAAATGTCAATCCAGACCCTGGCTGCTAAAGGGTCATGGACTCAGACATGGTCCTTTGCAGCAGCCTGGTCCTGGATGACACCATGGCCCCAGAGGCAGCACAGGCCACCCAGATCTCTATGGCTCCTGCAGTGATATGGACCCTTGACTCCAACAAGGCTGCAGGCTGTGGCCCAAATCCCAGCCCTGTGTGTGAGCCCTAGTGGCAACCTAGGCCATAGACTTCAACACATAACCCCAGCTGGACCCAGATATGACCCCCGGCAGCAGCTACCATGGACATCCTAGGTCCAGGTGGAAGCCCTGACCACTCAGATTAGAATGGATCTGGCAGCACCATGACCCTCAGACACCAACAAGGCCACAGGTCGCAGCTTTATGCGACCTTTGATGTTAACACTGGCCAAGGACATCAACCCAGACATGGACTGCAGTAAAACCACAGACCCAGAAATGATCCTTGGCAGTCCCAGTGGCAGCATGGCCTATGGATCTCCAACAAGGCCCTAGGTAGCAGCCCAGACCATTGGAATAGGCATGGCCCTCAATGGTAACAGGAGCCATTAACATCAACCCAGACCCTCCCTGTCTGCTGTAGGACCAGGCACCCAGACAGGGCCCTTGGCAGCAGCTCAGCAATCACTATAGTCCCGGGTGGCAAGCAGACCTCCCCATCAGCCTACGGCTCACTATCTTCATTTCTCCCTTTCTGCTGCTTTCCACAGTGTGTGAACCACACTGCTTCTCTTTGTCTCCCATTTCTCCACCACCCACTTGCTTATAGTAATGGGTACCTGGCAGACTCACAGATACCTTCTGGACAGCCAGGGCCTTGAGGACTGCTGGCTCCTGTGGCTGGCCAGTCCCTGTCTGACCTCCCTTTTTTTTTGTATTATCTACGTTTTTGTTTTTCCTTCACAACTCTTCTCACATGTGAAGTTTAATACTTACGGTCTCTACAAGAAGTAATAAATTCTAGCATTCAGCGTACTAATCTTTTAAAATGTATAGAATCATGTCTTACATATAGAAGCATCATATACTTTAACTTATTACATTGAATATATAAATTTTATATATATTATATATATATATTTATATAAAATTATATATTACATTTATTATCAATATCATATTTAATGTTTAAAATTTGTAAATTTTGTGTGTATGGATTTTTGCCTATGTATATATTTGTGTGCCATGTGCATGCCTGGTGCCTGTAGATAGGTAAGCCAGGAACCACTTGTGAGTTCCCTGTAGCTGCTGGAAATCAAACCCAGGTCCTCTGGAAGAGCAGCCAGTGCTCTTAACCACTAGGCCATCTCTCCAGTCTTTGTTTTTAATCTTTGCAATAGTTCTATGATGTAGATGCTTTTATACTAATTTCACAAATGAGAAACTAAGATTTACTGTGGTTAAGGAAATCACTCAATGTGTGAGAAAAGTGAAGATCGTATCCACTTAAATACCATTTTCTTGAGACAGGGTCTCATTGTTTAGCTCCGCTTGGCTGGAACTCACTAGAGTTTTGAGATTAAAAGGTTCCTCTACCACACCAGACTCAAAGCAGATACAAGGAATTCTTGTCCCTTTTGGAGAACGATAATGAAGGAAAAACAAAAACACAATGATACAGAAATAGAAAGGTCAAATACTTATAATCCCACACTCACCCTGGAGGTAAAGGAAGGTGGAGCTCTGTGAATTCTAAATCAACCTCATCGAAATAGAAAATTCCTGGCCACCAAAATCTGCACAGATAGATCTTTTAAAATAGAAGTTATCTGGAATGCCTGAGGTAAAAACAGATTTGAGGCCTCTTACTATACAAAATAAAACCCTTTAGAGTGGAGCCTGAAAGTTTACTTTTCTAAAAAGGACCCCAGGTTACTTTAATATACAGTTAATACAATAGACAATGCATCAACAATATTTGTTAAACTTTTTAATATATACTGTAATGCACACAGAGGACATAAATGAGAAAACCAAAACCCACTTCTAACAAGGAGAGTTTAAGAGGCAGGAGGGAGGGAGATTAGAGAACTTTCTTTTTCTCTCTCTCTCTCTCCCCCCCCCCCTCTTTTTCCTCCAAGACGGAGGAAACTGATAATTAACAGTTTGTACATTCATTCACTAAACAAATATTTACAGGGCGCCTTTTTACAGAAGACTTTAGTAGAAGAAAGCCTTTTGGGCTAATCTAATCCAGAGCTGTGAATGCAATCCCCGGATCTGGGACGAGCGGGAGGGGGCGGCGCCCGCTGCAGCCAATAGAGGGCGCGCTCCCACCCTCCGCCCTGCCTCCGGACCCAGCGGCTGGCAGGCTCCTCGGCGGCTCCCAAGCACGCCCCCGCCCGCAGCGTCACGTGACGCCAGCACGGAACCCGAGGTGTCGGGCCTAAGCCTAGTTAAAAGTCGTTGCTGGTGGCCGCCGTGCGTGCAAGCCTAGAGGCTCACCCGAAGACGAGTGTGGGCGGCCTGGGGAGGTGGATGCTGCCTCTTCCCGGTCGGCTCGGCTCCCGGTTCCTTCCCACCATTCTTCGCTTGCGTCTCCCTGAGCCTTTGCATGCGCTCTCTCGCGTGGGCAGGCCACGGTGGTCATGTAGCGGGAAAGCCTGAGGAAGCACGGGTGCCTGGTGGTACGAGCTTCGGCGTTGCCCTCGCATCTCTGCCGCGGCCCGCGGGGCCCTGCTGGGAACTCCGGCCTCCTCCCGGAGGAGGCCTGGCCCCGAGCGCCCACAAGTCTCGCCGTGTCTCGCGAGAGTCGAAGTTGAAGGAACATGGCGACGTCTAATCTGTTAAAGGTAAGCCCCTACCTCCAGCCGGGCTTCTGCTCGCCACCGACGCGTTTAGTTCGTGTGAGAGGGCCCGGCTCGGAGCGAGCGGAGAGGGGTGAGAGTGTTGGATGGTTGTCCACCGGAAGAAGAGCCGGGGCGGCTGTCCCCGAGCACACTGACGCCCGGCCCTGGCCTTGGGGTCCAGCGGCTGCGGTGGTCCTCCCGCAGACTGACGGACGGACGGACGGACGGACGGACACGGAGCGATGCTTTCAAGGGACTGACCCAGGCCGCGAGCCAGAGCAGTGTCGCTGGGCCTTCACCGACCAGCCATTGTAACTCTCAGAGTCCGTTTCTTCTGAAGCGAGAGTCAGAGACATAATAAGAAAAATCCCCGCAAAATGCTACCTGGCAGGTTTCAATGGCTAGACCCCTCCCCTTCCAGTTCCCCAATTTCTGTTCTCGCTCTGTCTTCAGGAAATGCGAGCCAGACAGCAGTGCCTCCCATTCCACCCTTTCTGCATGTTACGCCTTCCTTCCAGTTTTCTCAGTTCTTGACTTCGCATTTCCACCTTTGTTTCTTGAAGAACTGTTTCCCGAGCCCTACTTCCCTATAGGACATTAGATGGCACCTGATGAAGTGCTTCCGTGGTTTTAAGATGTAGAAAAGTTTCTCTTATCAAAGTAAGTTTTAAATACCAAAGGAAGCCCAGAGGCCAGATTCTGTTCAGAAGTTAGGATAGGGCTGAGGCAGATGGATCTGTGAGTTTGAGACCCGCTTGACTATACAGCAAGTTCTGGTTAGATGGGGTTAGAGACCCTCATAGAGGGGGGCATTTTCTGTTTTGTTTTTATTATACATCCACACTCTGAAAACAGTGTCTATTTTCCCTCAGATAATCACTACTCCCATTTCAGTAGTTTTAGACCAGCATTCTTACTAAAAACAGAACCACAGCACAAACTTGCCCAGGAACCCTTTGTGGAGCCCTTCTCTTCTTCCATCCTTATGTAGGTTCCAGGGATCAAATTCAGACTGTCAGGAGGCTCACACAGCAAGCACTTTACCTACAGCCATCTTCCTGGACCCCTGCCCATAATCCTAATGCGTTAATGCAGAAAAGCTCTCGAGACCCATGTTAAGGGCACTCATGTCTACATAAGCAGTGCTTTATGTTTTTACCTGAAGTGTGTTTTAATTAATAATTGGGTTCCTGATTCTTTGTTAACTAATAACTTGTTCATTACTTGTCTGCCTATATATAAGGTACAGTCCCCCCTCTTCACCCCAAGTTCTCTTAGGAAAGTCAGTATTCTCTACATAAAACCACATAGGACCTTTTGGTATATATAACACCTTACCCCAGTCAGTGGAAGTTAATTAGTTATCTTGAAGAGATGATGATTTTAATGTATGTGTGTGTGTGTGTGAATACACACACACACACACACACACACACACACACACACACACATATAATGAAAAAGCCTACCTGACTGGCCTAGGGTTAAAGATAACTAAGACTTTAATTCCCACATTCTTAAAACAGAGGCAGGCTGATCTCTAAATTCCAGGCCAGTCAGGGCTATAGTTAGAGCCTGTCTTAAAACACAAAAGAAAAGAAAAGAAATTCTCTAACTAGTAAGACTTTGAAGTCAGATGTCAAAAATATACTGCAAAGATTTTCAGTAAGCTTGTTTTATGAAATAATGACCTGGGAAAAATCAAATTTTCTAAATGGATATTATGTAGTATGTGATTTATTTATTTTTGAGGAGACTCTTTGTAGTTTTTGGCTGGCCTTGGTACTTCCGGTATAGATTAAGCTGGTCTTGAATTTAGAGATTTGCCTGCTTCTGTCTCTAGAGTGCTGGGATTAAAGGTGTACCCCAGCAGGCACTGTAGTCTGATTTAAGATGAAACTTCTAATAGGACACACGTAGTAAACAAACATTTGATTCTATTACCGGCATTGTCAAATATTCACCTATTTGAGTTTTTTGGAACTTCTTTTCTCCTCTTGTTGGAAGGTTGCATTTGAACACATATTAAAAAGTACTATCATAAAATGGGGAAACTTAAGAAATACGTGACAACCTGCCAGGGTCCATCTATATGGGCTTATTAAATTCAAGCCTTGAGTAGATTTTGGACATACTGGAGAGTGTCCAAATTAGTTTACTTTCCTTCCTTCCTTCCTCTTTCCTTTTGGATTAGTAGATTGGTTTATTGGAGAAATGCCTTGGACTTCTGAAAGTAGACTTTACCAAAGTGAAAATTATGTCCAGTGGGCAGAAAGGGGAAATGTAGGCCAGGCAAGGACACACAGTTGGAGTCGTCACCAGCTCTACCAACTGCTCCTGGAGTGCCTTGGCTAAGGACCCGTCAGCCTTTCAGGGGAGCCTTGTTTACTTGTAACTTGAAGAAAGGTGATATTTTTGTTTTGTTTCATTTGTTTGGGGTGGATTTATTGTTTTATTTTAATTGAGTATAGAGTATAGAGAAATAACTACTACATTCTAATCATAAAGGAAGTTAGGATTAGAAACTTAATGTGAATTTTCTAAGACATTCTTTTATATTGCAAATTTATTTGAGATTGTATTTTCTGTTGAGACCAGTGAACTGTCATTGGATCTTGGAAATCTTTTGAGTATCGAAAGATGTGTGTAGTATCTTTTGACATACAGTTATCAGCTGGTTAGGAGAGTTAAGTCTGACCATTTTCACTTGGGTACTGTTTTTTTCCTTACACAGTCTATCTATAGAACATTTCTAGCAGTCTTACAGTGCCATTTATCTTCTAGTTTAGATTGCTTCTGACACTTAATTCTGCTTATTCTTTTCTTCTGCACTTGTCATCTGTGCTCAGAGTGCTCATTTTCTTCATTTTCAGTTGGTTAGCCTATTCCAAACAGCACTTTAACATCTTCACACCTCTCAGTTCTTAGCACATTACCTAGCAATTTAGACCTGTATTTCCTTTGGCCAATACCACACATATTTTCTAGTTTCTCTGTATTGTGTTCTTTTTCAAGTCACCTTCCATCTATTCTTTTTTTTTTTTTTCTTTCTTTTTTTAATAGATCTTGTCCCAAGTTTATTTGTAAAAACAGTGTAGGGTCCTGATCATCTTCAATAGTGTGTAGGTGTGTCAAGCCAGTCCAACTGTCTTCACATTGGCAGACAGAAAGCTTCTCTATGGGGCCTTCACAAGGGCCTGGGCATCTTTGGGAGCCTATGTTGGAGCTGAGGCCACTGCCTTGGTTTGAACCTTGGGCTTTGGTTGGCAGAGCCTACGACCCTTGGCCATGGAGCCTCTGATCTTCTTCCCAAGCTTATGGTGAGCCATCAAAGCAAGCTGGGATGAGTTTGCTTCTGGGCCCCTTTGGCATCTTGGGCTGAACTACTTTGGGCTTCCCCAGGGCCTTGATGGCCTCTGCGCGGGCGTTCATGGCCTTTGCATTGTTCTCATGCATCTTCATCAGGCCTTTCTTGTGCTTTTTGGCAAAGCGCATGTTCCTCAGGAACTTGGGGTCAACCCCCTTTAAGAGATTCGTATCTTTGTGATCGGGGCTTCTTGATGCCATTCCTCTGCCATTTCCGGGATTGGTTGTGTGTGGTGTGGTTCTTGCACTTAGCCATGTCTGAGCGGTAACCGGCTCCCGAAGCGCCTGGGACCGGGAAAAAAAACCCCACCTGTTCTTTTTTAGCTTTTTGGTGGCATGTCCCCCTTCTCTGCTATCCTGTCTTTTCCCTCCCTTCTCAGATTGAGAGTGTTTGTGTCTCTTGTGTCAAAGGCTTCTGTCTCAGGCCTTTGCCTCTGGGCTGCTTTGTAGCTATTAAGTGTAAGAGCCTCCACAGTATCCTGATTGCCAAACCTGATTCTTCTTGATAAGTTTCACCCATTCTTCTGGTGTTATTATTGCATCCTCCGCTGTTTTCCTTGATTTGTGTGATTTTTTTTTTTCAGCCTCTATATTTTACTGTCTTCTCCAGTCACCTGTTTTTCATTGACATCCACATTAGTTCTCAGGATTTCTTCAGCCCTTTCTATCTTTGTATTTTTAGTTCTGGTACAGTCCTAACTCCTATTTCTTCAACACCCCCCCCCCCTTGAGACAGGGTTTCTCTGTATAGTCTTAGCTTTCTTTGAACTCTGTAGACCAGGGTGGTCTCAACTCAGGTCCACCTGCCTCTGGCTCCTGAGTGCTGGGATTAAAGGAGTGCTACCACCACCAGGTTCTATTTCACTATTTTTATCTCTTAGTGCTGATCTGTCTGACCCTATCAATTTCTTCTTTAAATA
The DNA here is from genome assembly GCA_004025045.1 of Sigmodon hispidus. Lineage (NCBI taxonomy): Eukaryota > Metazoa > Chordata > Mammalia > Rodentia > Cricetidae > Sigmodon > Sigmodon hispidus. Next base: position 113,335 of record PVIH01001237.1, read on the forward strand.
CTGTCCATAGTTAAGTCATTAGAAACCTTTCCAGTTGACTCTTTAAGGAATTGAAAAAGAAATAAAATTGGAAGCATAGTTTTTTTTCTCAGCACAAACTTTTTATCATTTGGAAAGAAGGAAAATGAAAATGTAAGTGAGCAATCCTAAGTGTCTTTAATTTATTCATTATTACAGTTTTTATTAGATGAGAACATGCAAAGTACCCTGAAGAATACAAAGGCACATATAATACTACCCATGCTCTGTGGGAGTTTCATCATACTCAAAGAGAAGATAGTTTTCTCTAAGGCAGACATTTCTGAAACGTTACTACATGCCTTACAGATTGAGAAAATTTCTGATGGGATAAATAATGTTATGAAGAGGAGAGCATTGGAGCTGAATTCTGAAGAATGGTGTTTGCATGTGTGAATGTGTGCACAAGATAGTGCACATGTATATGCTTGGATGTGGATGCCCGAGGTCAAGTTCAGGAGCTGTCTATTTTGTTCTATGACACAGTGACTCTGAATTGGCTAGAATTTGCCAGTTAGCCTAGACTGGCTGGAAGGGAACCTCAAGGGATATACTATACCATCACTGCTTCACCAGCACTGGTATTACACAAACACCATTATAATCAGTTTGTTGTTTTTCTGTTTCTTTTGTTTTTGTTTTTGTTTTAAATGTGGGTTCTGGAAGATTGACCGTATATTCTCTGAGTTTTGTAAGGCAAGTACTTAGCAACTGAGTCATTGCTCTGTTGTTTAAAAAACATCGTTTCAAATTTTGTTTTTATTTGATATATTTATGTTATGTGTAAGAGTATGTAGGTGTACTGTTTGAGCAGTGCTCATGAAGGCCAGAAGAGGGCATTTACTCCCTTGGAACTGTAGTTACAGATGCATGTAAGACACCATGAGAACTGAACCTGGTTCCTTAGCAAGAAAAACAAGGGCTTTTGATAGCAGAGCTCTGCTCCAGCCCCTCAGTGTTTTTTGTTTTTTTCTAGAGGGCTTCTCTCTGTAGCTTTGGATTCTGCCCTGGAACTTGCACTGTAGACCAGCCTGGCCTCAAAATCAGAGATCCTTCTGCCTCTGTTCCCTGAGTGCTGGAATTAAAGGTGTGTGCCACCATCACCCAGTCTCTGAGTATTCTTCATGGTGGTCATGAGGAATACATTTGGCAGGAATGGAGAAATAAGTGGCAAATTGTGTTGGATCCTGTGTGGATGATACGTGATAGTAAGGGAACAACAGAAGATGAAGAATGACAGGAAAGTCAGGGCCATACATGAAAGGCCTTCTCTGTTAGGAAAGCAGCTTTGAAATAAAGGTTCATGAATAATATCCAAGACTTAAAATGTATGGTATGTGCAGAGATAGATATGTGAAACTGTCAACCTGGTCTTGGTTCTTACACATAAAATTATGTGTATTCACAATCTGACTTGAGGGCTGTTTGTGCTAAATGACATTTCATTGAAACTAACAGTCATTACAGCTATGGAAAATAAATGCAGTTGTGTTGTAGAGTATTCACTAGAGAAGACCACAGGACTTGAGTTTAAGCTAACAGAAAAGTCTTTAGCTACACACTGGATGTTCAGGACTTCATTATAGCACCAAGCCTTTCTCAGGGTGAGCTTTAAGCCCCCAAACCATATCCTAAGTTGTCATACTTAGAGATATTCTCTGAAGTATGGACTTTGTTTTCTTTTTGGCTGGTGGTACTGTGTTGATTCTTACAGCCTGGATGGTACTTCTATCATGGAGTCAGTTGTGCTAAGGTCTGGGGCCCTGTTAAGAATTTAACCTTTTCTAATATTAACTAGATAATGGTAAACTAGGCAGACAAACTGTCTTATATAAAATAAATTTTTGTGGAGAAGAAAAGAAGTATGAAAAGCAACGTATAAATATAAAACAGGTTATGATGGAGAGATAGGTGATACATGTAAAGTTGTTGATTGTTTTGAGACATAGGCTCTCTGTGTATCTCAGACTATCCTAGAATTCTTTGTTAACAGTAGTAGCCTTGAATTCAGGCAGACGTTTTTCTGCCTCTGCCTCCCAAGTGCTGGGTTTATTGGCTGGGTATGCATGACTATACCTAGTTTTGTTTGTTTTTAGGCAGGGTCACAGTATGTATCTCTGGCTGGCCTTGACTTCCCAGAGGTCCTCCTGCCTCTGCCTCCAGTGTGCTGGGGTTAAAGGTATATATTAATAAGCCCGGCGATAGTTTTTATTTAATAGTTAATGAATGGTTGTGAAGCAATAGGATTGAGGCAGGACCTTTATTAAACACGAAGCCAGGTGTAATTGACCAGAAGAGTTATGATTCAGAGTCAGGAATGTAGTTGGCTAGAAATATGGACTAATTCTAAGATTTGAGTGTTTCATTTAAGTTACAGACCTGCGTAATTCTTTTTAAACATCTAATTATGATTGGAAAGTTCACTAAAATACCATCTTACCTGTTTTTTTATTTGGATGGATAGGAATTGCTGTTTTGAGATAAACATTTGAGAGAAATGTGAAGCTACTTTACTTTCCCCCAGGGTCTTATCTAGAACATGGCTGAATATGAGACATAACAAATGTAGAGTTGTAGAAGAATGGTAGTGTGAATAGTGAACTAAATCATTAGCCAGGAAACTGGTTAATGAACACAAGAATATTTGAAATAAGAATTGCCATAGTCTATAGGTGTTAACTAAAACTACTAAATTCAATGGCTTTGAGGGGTCAGTCTTTTATCAGTAGATTAGAGGGGAATTTTAGAGTTCTAGAAATTGAGTAGAATTGGTAAAGAAGCATGATTTGTCTTTTTTTTTTTTTTTTTAAAGATTTATTTATTATGTATACAGTATACAGAAGAGGGCACCAGATCTCATCATAGATGGTTGTGAGCCACCATGTGGTTGCTGGGAATTGAACTCTGGAAGAGCAGTCAGTGCTCTTAACCTCTGAGCCATCTCTCCAGCCCCGTATGATTTGTCTTTATTTTCTTTTCCTCCCTCTCTTTTTTTAACAGGATCTCAAAAATTTAATAGAAATTATTAAGTTGATCTTTGAGAATTAAGAAAAAGTGTTTCTGTGGTTAGTATTTCATGTTTTATGAGATAAAAGTATTTGTTTTCTTGCCATATCAGATTTTAGCATCTAACCAGTATGTAATTTATTTGAAGTAACTGACTACTCAAACCACCTGTAGCATTTTGAATTTTGATTGTAAAATTTGTATTGTTTAATTTTATAATTGCCAAAAGTGCCTCTGGAGATTGACTTGGTTGAAGTGAGTCAGTATTAAGAGATTGTTATTTCTTTCCTCTTTCTTTTTAAACCAGAGCCAGGAAGTCTTAGGACTTTTACAATTTATTTATACACACTTTTCAAGAAGTAAGGTCAGATACAGAAATGAGTGTGGTGGCAGACACTTTTAATCCCAGCATTTTGGGAGGCATAGGGGAGTGGATTTCTGAGTTAAAGGCCTGCTAAAGCTACACAATGAAGGCAGAGGCAGTTTGAGGCCAGCCTGTTCTTCATGGTGAATTTTAGGCCATCTGAGATATCTTTATCAATAAAAAAAATCAAGAGTCAGATATAAGATCAGAAGCCGGGAGCAGTCACCAGATGCCTCCTACCGGTACTGTTCCTCCATCCAAAAGAACTGAGATGCTTTTTCCACTCCACCTTACTGCTTCCTGTCTCCTATCTAGTCTTCCAAACCTCTATGGCTAATTTAGGTCCACTAGTGGCTAGCTCAGCCCTCTGACTCCAAGCAAGCTTTATTTGTCAGAACACAATATAAATATCACACAACATACATATGCAAAAAGGAGGTAGTGGTCGGAGAGATCACTCAGCAGCTAAGAGCACTGGTTGGTCATGTAGAAGATCTGGGTTCAATTCCCAGCATCCTCATGTTGCCTCATAACTGTTTGTAACTTCAGATCAGAGAGAGCCAGTCAGTGTTCTTTGTCTTCTGGCCTCTGTTTGGCAAATGCACAGACACATAAATAATTTTGTTTTAAAGAAAGAGAAATAGGGGCTGGGTAGATGACTTGGTGGTTGAGAGCACTGGCTGTTCTTCCGGAGGATCTGGGTTCAATTCCCTCACCCACATGGCAGCTCACAACTGTCGGTAACTCTTGTTCCAGAGATCTAACACTTTCATACCAATGCACATAAATAAAGCTAAATAAATTTTTTTAAAAAAAGAGCTTAAGTAAATTGCAGTTAATTTTGTCATCCTCATAGAGGTACCTAATAAATTTAGCTAGCTTTGTGATCCCAAAGTATACATTATGTGTTAATCTTATGCCTGGCTTCCTATTACTTTCTACTGCCATTATTCTCCAGTGCTCCTAACCCCTGAGCCATCTCTCCAGCCCTAACTTAAGCTCTTTTTAGGTGAGCATCTAAGTATGTAGCCTTAGTTATCCTAGAACTTGCACTGTAGAAAAGACTAGCCTGGACCTCAAGGCTTCCTGCCTCTGCCTCCCAAGTACTGGGATTTAAAGGTGTGTGCCACTATGCCTGGGTCACTTAAATTGAAGAGACACTAGCCCCTTTGAGGATGGCACTAGCAGACTTTGCCCTTCTCCCCAATTCCCTCTGCCTTGCTAAAACTCTTAGATTACATTCCTGAAGCTCACCCACAAGGTCTATTTCTTTATTTGGGCAATTCCTTCTCTGAGGCTGCCTACCAAGGACCAGCTATCAAAGTATTAAAGTTCAACAATCAAGCCCCCTTTGGCTCAGCTAGTTAATATGTTCATCCTAACACAGGGTTTCCCCCTTTACCTTTATAAACCACCATTTTCCTTTGTGCCAAGTCTGTATCCTCTCTATCCAGAGACAATCCTTTGAACTTCTCTGCCGGGACAAATATCCCTGTCCCTCTCTCTGGTTCCCTTCTCCTTTGTCCCCTATCTCTTATCCCTGATCTCTGTTCCTCTGGTGCAGAGAAATCTCCTTGATGCTCAGAACTTGTTTTGAGAACTTGGTCTTGGGGGTCCTGAGCTGATACTTTTTCTTTCATAAATTCTTTTAATAAATTCTGTAGTTGGTAAAGGGAGAAGGCTCAGCTAACCCTGGCCCTGAGTTTTAGAGTTATCTCAGGTATCTTTGTAATATTATTGATAGGTGCATGAGGGCAAGACAAAATAATTTAGGATAACCTGTGTAAATGCATGTAAGAAACATCACTTTTGGGGGTTGGAGAAATGGCTCAGAGGTTAAGAGCATTGTCTGCTCTTCCAGAGGTCTTGAGTTCAATTCCCAGCAACCACATGGTGGCTCACAACCATCTACAGTGATATCTGGCGCCCTCTTCTGGCCTGCAAGCAGAACACTGTATGCATAATAAATAAATTAAATAAAAATAAAAAAAAAACTTAAAAGAAAAGAAACATCACTTTTGGGGCTGGAGAGATGCTCAGTGGTTACAAGCACTGGCTTGTAACTTCCAGAAGTTCTGAGTTCAGTTTTCAGCAACCACATGGCAGCTCACAGCCATCTATAATGAGATCTGCTGCCCTCTTCTGTCATGCTTGCCAGTAGAATACTATATACATAATAAATAAATCTTAAAAATAATACTTTTAGTTTTATGGTTGTTAGTAGTAGTCTTTGGGTCATAGACCCTTTAATAACATTTTTACATGATTATCATTGATTTATTAAGTATGTTGATTGTGAATTGAATCTGTGGTAGGTTTAGGAATCTATATGTAAAGTCACTACCCCAGAAGATTTTTGATGTAAGTTGTCAGAGGGTATGTTGAAAAATGGTTTTAAGAGTATAATTCAGGGAAGCTTGCAGATTTCATGCAGCATATGAATCTCTGGTTAAGCACCTATGATAATCTGGGCGATGGTGGCACACATCTTTAATCCCAGCACTTGGGAGGCAGAGACCTGAGCAAGTGTAAGTTTCAGAATAGCCAGGGCTACACAGAAAGACACTGTCTCAAATAAAATAAATAAAGAACCTGAGATAAGTGTTAGATATAACACTTGTCTAGTATGTGCAAGGCCTCTAGACTCAAGTCTCAGTAACTCAAAAATGAAAATCAACAAATAGAAAAAAGTAATCAATATTCTAAAAAATATTTGTATGGGCTAGCAAGATGAATCAGCAAGTAAAGCATGTTTCTAAACCTAATAACTTGAGTTCAGTCCTTTGTGACCCACCTGGTGGAAGAAGTGAACTTACTTTCAGAAATTGTCCTTTGACCTCCAAATGCATGTCATGACACTTATGGACCCATATAAGGTAAAGAAGTGTAATTTTAAAAGTTAATGTTCCCCAGCAGTGGTGGTTTGTGCCTTTAATCCCAGCACTCAGGAAGAAGAGCGAGGCAGTTGGATCTCTGAGTACAAGGCCAGCCTGGTATACAGAGGAGTTCTAGGACAGCTAGAGCTAAAACCCTGCCCCAATAAACTAATAAGTAAATAAATAAAATAATTTAAAGATGGTAAATTGCAAAACACTTTGTCATTTAAGAGACTTGAGCATTCATAGATTTCAGTATCTATGAAGGATCTTGGAACCCATTCCTCTTTATGTGGGGGTAGTGGCAGGGGTATGGTGTGTATGCACATGAATGTGCAGGTGCAGAGGCCAGAGAAGGATGTTGAATATTCTGCCTTATATACACTTTACTCCCTTGAGGCTCAGGGTATCTCACTGACCCTGGACCTTGGCTAGTGAACAGCAAGCCCCAGTGATCTTCCTTTCTCTATCCCATAATACTGGGGTTATTGGCAAGCTTATGGCCATGCCTGGCTTTTTTTTAATCTGGATGTTAGGAATTTGAACTCAGAACTTTATGCTTGTACTCCAAGCCATTGACAGCTCTACTTTGGTTTTGTTATTTTGAACGGGGTTTCTATGTAGCCATAGATGTCCTAGAACTCACTATATAGACCAGGCTGCCCTTGAACTCAACAGGATTCTGCCTTCCAAGTGTTGAGATTAGTGTCTGGGTACCAACATACCCAGCCTCTCTTTTTTTCCTTTATAAAAAAAATGCTGGCATGCATGAATATTTTATGTGCATGTATGTGTACCATGGGCATGGATGGTGTCCCTGGAACCCTGAAGAGGGTGTCTGATCCCTTGGAACTAGAGTTACAGACAGTGAGTCACCATGTAGGTACTAGAAACTGAATCCAGGTCTCTGCAAGAGTAGAACATGCTCTTAACTACTGAGCATCTCTCTACTTTGTGTGAAGTTTGGGACAGCTACAAAATTAGAAGGTTCCCTCTCTGTAATAACCTGCTCATTTCCAACACCAGAAAGACACTGGATTTACTGCAAGCTGGTATATAATCACTGTTATTTGTTATATAACATAAGTCAGTTAAAGGGAGAGAAACACAGGACATAGTCTAGAAGGTCCAAAGCATAGCTTCTGTTGTCCTCTCTGTAGTCTGCAGACATTCCTCTTCTGATGTCAGTGTAGGGAAAAGTGGCCAGCCAAAGGAACCCACCATGGCTCTGAGACCAGAGCCAGTGAAAGAAACTCACCTTAGATCTAAGACCTGAGGCAGTGAAAGAAATAACTCCTCCCTGAACCGGGAACCAAAAAGAAACACACTTTGACCCTGGAATCAGAGCCAGTGAAAGAAATGTGCCCAGGCCCTGAAACCAAAAACCAAATCAGGGTAAAAAAAAACGGGGGTGGGAGGTGAAATTTGATCATACCGCACACTGGAAGTTTCCCTAGAAAGTACCCCGCCCCCCAAGAAACCCTATATAAATCCTGAGCCCAAAGCCGACTCCCCTTCTCCCTCCCAGGGTTGAGGCAGCCATACTCTCCTGGATCCTTCCCTCCCAATAAATCTCTTGAATGAGATGGAAGGTGGAGAGAGGGAAGAGGAAGAGAGGAGGAGGGAGGGGAAACTGTGGTTGATATGTAAAATAAATAAAAAAATTAATAAAAGGTAAAAACTGATCTGGAAAGCTGTTTGATTTAAATTTGATTTGGCTTTTTGTCACCTCAAATGTTAACATTTTTAAATAAGAAATGAGATTTTTTTTTTTAAAAGCTTTATTTACTTATTTATTTGCCTTGGTGTTTGCCTGGAACTGGAACTACAGACAGTTGTTAGCTGCCATGTGGGTGCTGGGAATCGAACCTGGGTCCTCTGGAAGAGCAGCCGGTGTTCTTAACCACTGAGCCATCTCTCCAGCCCCGAAATGAGATATTTTTAATTACTTTAAAATTAAACTACCTTTTACCTCTTTTATTTTTCAGAATAAAGGTTCTCTGCAGTTTGAAGACAAGTGGGATTTCATGCGTCCAATTGTTTTGAAGCTTTTACGACAGGAATCTGTAACAAAACAACAATGGTTTGATCTCTTTTCGTAAGTAATCCAGTAATTTTATTTGTTAACAGAGAAGGTTTTGGAGTCTTTCTACACTCAGATGGATAGTGTGAGTTTAAGTGAACTGCTTACCTGTGTATTACTACTGGTTGTGTTGGGGATATCACAAGACATATTTCAGGTTCCTTGATCTGTTAGGTAAACTCAAAAGCCTGACCTTATAGGAAAAGGAATGTGGTATGTAGTTGGGAGATTTAAGGAGGAGATTAAGCACAAGTTTCCCAGACTCCTTTTCCAGAGAATTTATTTGGAACATTAAAAGTTTTCTTAGATGTTTATCTTATTTTATATGTATGAGTATTTTGCATCGTATATGTGCATACCATTCTTGGTACTGGTGGAGGTGACGAGCATTTTGGATGCTTTGGAATTTGAGCTAGTGAGCCACTATATGGGTGCTAGGAACTGACCTCAGGTCCTCTGCTAGAGCATTAAGGGCACTTTACTGCTGAGCTGTCTGTCCAGTTCTGGGTCATTTAATTTCTTCAGCAGCAAGATTGGCAACATGTGATATATTATCAAGAATTAATGGAAGTGACCATACAGTCTTTCAAATTCTGGACTCTTAGGAATAGTAAGTATTCAGTATAAATCATGTTTGTATTAACAGTTTAGGTACACTGAAGCAGTGTTATCATTTTGGGAAATTTTAAGAGTTTTCAAATACCAGTTAAAGGCTTACTTTACAAGCAAATTTTTTTTTTTTTTTTTTTTTTTTTAAGAAATTTAATCTCAGATCTGCTTTATTACTGCTTAGTCTTTGGCCAAATGTTTTTAGGGTACAGTTATTGAGTAGTATCCCCATGAGACAGTGTATCAAATTAAAACAAACCCATTAATTACAAAGTTTAGCTTAGAAAGTCAAATGGCTTTTTCTTTTGTTTCTATGTGAACTTTTTAGATTATTTAATTTAATATGTTGAGTGCTCTGCCTGTATATTTGCAAGTACATTGTATACGTGCCTCATGCCTGCAGAAGCCAGTAGAATATGTCAGATCCCTTTGACCTGTAAGCCTCCATGTAGGTGATGGTGAGAACTGAAACCAAGGCCTGAGGGAGTAATAGATATAACCACTGAACCATTTCTCCAGTATCTCCTCACCCTTTTTAAAAAAACTAACTTTTGCTCTACAGATGTACCGCAGTGGTAGAGTACTTGCTTAACATGAACAAGACTCTGGTTTAATCCCAATACTGGGGTGGAAAGGTAGGAACAGGAACATAGCCAAGGCCTGAAGCATTAATTCAGGCACAGAGCCTAAGTAAGTTGAAGCAAACTTGAAAGACTTAGAGCTGAGGTAGTATCTTTGGTCAGGGCATGTATGTACATAAGCATATTTAATTTCAAAGGACACATTTTACCACTGTGAACAGATTTTAAATTGTTAGGCTATAGCAAGCAAAGCCTACATTAGTTAGTAGTACAAGAGAACAATTCTGCCAGTGTTGTGGAACCATCTACCTTGGGCTTCCCAGTTCAGCCAGCTAATTCAGCTTAGGCTGTGACATCAGATTAGATTTCTTTATTAGTTCCTGTGTTGCTTACCTGTCATACCATTAAAGTAAAGAAAATCTGCAAGTGTTCTGAATGACAAGTGCAGAAAGAAATGGGAGTTATCCCAGCTGTCTCATACAATGCTTGTAGGTATGGTTGTTTGCTTGCAGTCTGAGTTTAGAATGCAGTTTAGAATGCAGCTCTGGCTATTTTCCTCTAAGAAGGAAAGTTTTTAACAGCAACTCTGAAAAGCAGGCATGATCTTTCTTTCTCTCAAACTTATGTCTTTCAAGATGCTGTATTTCTCGTACCCCATTCAGTAATGGAAGTTCTTGATGTTCATTTACTGAGAACTGTGAGAAGAACAGAAGCTTTTTTTTTTTTTTTTTAAATAGAAAAGATAGCTTTACAACTCAACTGAAAAAAGAGACATGGAGTGTTTATGAGTGAGTCAGAATGAAATCCCCAAATTTCAAAACTTTTCTGAATAGGTTTATGTTGCAACAGGAAAAGACTCTTTTAAATTACAAGAAACATTACATATTGCTGGGTGGTGACGGCGCATGCATTTAATCCCAGCACTCTGGAAAGTTTGAGGCCAGCTTCATCTACAGAGAAAGTTCCAGGACTCAAAGAGATACACAGAGAAAACCTGTCTCAAAACCAACCAACTAAACAAAAAACCTGAAACTGAATATTTCATACTCAGCCTTACCAGATCAATTACCAAGTAGTAATAGAGTAGGAAAAAAAAAATCACAATCAAAGTACAGTCAGGGATTAGGGAAAGGACTCAATATTGTGCTTGCTGTGCAGGCATGAGAACCTGAATTTGATCCTCAGAAATAGTGTGGGCGTGTATATTGATACGTGTTGTATGCAGGTGCCCCACGTATCTGTGTCTGCAGATGCCAAAGATTGATTTTGGATGCCTTGCCTCTCTCTGTTGCTTTTATATCAAAGGTTATAACAAAAGGTAGAAGAGAATAAATAATAATAGTCTTTACTTACTAAGCCTGGAGCTCACTAATTCAACTGAATTGACTGGCAGGGCAAGCTTTCTTGGTTTTGTCCTCCTCTCTCTGCCTCTCAATGCTGGGCCTACAGGCATGTACCTCACTCCTGGCTAACAGAATAGTAAAAGCAGCTAACTTTGGGGATAGAGGTTAGGAGACAGAGACATAGTTTTGTAATGGATTTTTTTTTTAACTTTATTTATTTATTTGCCTTGGTGTTTGCCTGGAACTGGAACTACAGACAGTTGTTAGCTGCCACGTGGGTGCTGGGAATCGAACCTGGGTCCTCTGGAAGAGCAGACGGTGCTCTTAACCGCTGAGCCATCTCTCCAGCCCCTTGTAATGGATTTTTACACAACAAATAGAAAATTAAGGAAAGTAGCTATGTGGTGGTGGCACATATTTTTAATCTTAGCACTCAGGTTGCAGAGGCACATGGGTCTCTGAGTTCAGGGCCAGCCTACAGAGGAAGTTCTAGGATAGCCAGGAGTACACATAGAAATCCTATCTAGGAAAGGTGGGGGGAAAGCAAGCAAGCAGTAACAATAGAAATAATAGAAACAGTCACCTGTTTGAGATATCTTACTAAGAGTTCTTGTGAATGAGTTCAGCATCATTACTTGGTCCATGGGAGCTATAGACCAACTAATGTAGAATTTAAGATGAATGCTTATCTCTGTTGCTCTTTCATTACTGATGTTTGCCTACCTGCTTTAATTTTACAGGGATGTACATGCAGTCTGTCTCTGGGATGATAAAGGCTCATCAAAAATTCATCAGGCTTTAAAAGAAGATATTCTTGAGTTTATTAAGCAAGCACAGGCAGTAAGTTTTGCATGCTTCTGTAACATGAATTCTAGTTATTAAATGAAAACTCAACCGGATATCGGAGAAAAGCTGGAATATCAGAGAGGGGAAACAGACCACAGTTAAATCTCACCCAGCCAATCTATCTTGTAGCTTACTCAGCTTCCCTCTTCGCTTCTACAAAATAAATCCATTTTCCTATGCCTATCTTAAATACCTTCTTCACCTAGTTGTTTCACACCTGGGTTAAGATTAAAAGTGTGAGCTACTACTGTTTGGAAGTTATGCCTTGAACTCACAGAAACACAGAAAGATCTCTGTCTCTGGAGTTATGGGATTAAAGGCATAGATAACTACTCCCAGTTCCCTCCTCCCCCACTCCCCTCCTCTGATTAAAGGTGTGAGTTACCACTCTCTGACCCTCCTGGCTTGACTGTGGGTGGATCTGTTCTCTGATGTTCCAGACTGGTTTTATTAAATATATAATACACATGTTTCCACTTTTTTTTTTTTTGAGACTGGATTTCTCTGTAGTTTTGGAGTCTGTCCTATAACTCTATAGACCAGGCTACCTTTGAACTCATAGAGATCTACCTGCCTTCTGCTTCTGAGTGTTGGGATTAAGGTGCACCATCACCACCTTTATTTTACATTTTTTTCCCCCTTGTTGGTATTCAGCATCAGTTTCAAAGCCTTAGATGCTTAGCAAGTACTCATCACAGAGCCACATCCTTAGGCTTCTTTCTTGGCTTGTTTTGGTTGGTTGTATTTGAGACAGGGTCTCACTATAGCTCTGGTTGATCTCAATCTCACTCTGTAGACCAGGTAAGCCTCCTTAATGCTAGGATTAAAGGTGTATGCCACTGTGACTAGCTCCTTGGATTGCTTTTTAAAAACTATATATCTGGTGCTAGAGAGATGGCTCAGTGCTTAAGAACATACTGCTGGGGGCTGGAGAGATGGCTCAGCGGTTAAGAGCACCAGCTGTTCTTCCAGAGGACCCGGGTTCGATTCCCAGCACCCACATGGCAGCTAACAACTGTCTGTAGTTCCAGTTCCAGGCAAAACACCAAGGCAAATAAATAAATAAATAATAAATAAATAAAGTTTTAAAAAAAAGAACATACTGCTTTTGCAGAAGACCAAAGTCCTGTGCTCAGCACCCATACCAAACACTCCTAACTGCTGTAACTCTACCTCTAGGCAATCCAATGTTTTTAACCTACTATGGACACCAGCACTCATGTATACGTAACTACACATGTATGCTGTGGTATGTACCCATTCCCTACACACAAATAAGTACAGCAGTGATAACAATAAGCTGACCATGGTGACTTTTATTTGTAGTCTCAGCCTTGGGTAAGTGGAGACAAGATCTTTGGAACTCTGGTTAGGCAGTCTAACTTACTGGAAAGTTCTAGGCCAGTGAGAGATTTAGTTTTTTGTTTTGTTTCGATTTTTTGAGACAGTCTTCTTTCATGGCCCTGGCTATCCTGTTATGCATTATAGATTAGGTTGCTCATGAACTCACAGAGATCTACCTTTCTCTGCTGTGTTTAGGATCTAGGTATGACCTCAGCAACACTTCCAACACCTTCAATGAGAAATAATTTGCATGTTATAAGATTGATTCTTAACTGGATGTGGTGGTTTACACCTTTACTCCCAGCACTCAGGGCAGGCTTATGTCTGTGTGGGAAGTCCTCCTGCTCCAGAGAGAGTATAGTGTTCTAGGCCAGCCCAGGGATCCATATGGGACCCTGCCTCAGGAAAGGAAAGAGGAAGAAACAAATTCCTCACTTGAACTGTATGTTCAGAGAGGTTTAATTTGTCATAGAGTATCAGCCACTAATTCCAGAATATGCCATCACCCTCTGAAGAAACAGTATGTACTGTTAACAGGTAGTCACTTCCTATTACCTCTCTTTTCAAACCCTGTTCACCAGTAAATTTTGAGGTTTTTTTGTAAAGATTTATTTATTTATTATCTATACAGTATACAGAAGAGGGTACCAGATGTCATCATAGATGGTTGTGAGCCACTGTGTGGTTGCTGGGAATTGAACTCAGGACCTCTGGAAGAACAGTCAGTGCTCTCAACCTCTGAGCCATCTCTCCAGCCCCAACTTTGAGTTTTCTACCTCTGAATTTGTTTTTGGTATTTCATAAACTGTGACCTCTTATGACTGGTCCTCACTTAGGGGTATGTTTTCAAGACTTAGCTGTGTGCTCCATTCTCTGTCTGAGTAGTATTCTGTTTTATAAGTGTACCTACCACATACTGTCTACCCTTCATCTGGTAATGGTCCTTAGTTTTGTTGTTGATTTGTTTTTGATTTTTCAGACAGGTTTTCTCTGTGTAGCCCTGGTTGTCCTGGAACTTGCTCTGTAGATCAGGTTGCCATGAACTCAGATCTGCCTGCCTCTGCGTCCCTGGTTCTGGGATTAAAAGTGTGGCCCACCACTGCCCGGTTTACATTTACTACTTTTGACTGTTTTGGATAATATGACCGTGAACATTTATATACAGAATATTTAGGACATGTGTTTTGTTTCTCTTAAATAGTTTGTACATTAAGTCATGTATTTTAAAATTATTTCTTTACTTTTTTTTTGTTTTCAAGGCATTTTAAGTCTATTTCAGATTGATAAAATTTTGTTTTTCAGCGTGTCCTGAGCCATCAAGATGACACAGCTTTGCTAAAGGCATATATTGTTGAATGGAGAAAATTCTTCACACAATGTGATATTTTACCAAAACCTTTTTGTCAACTAGAAGTTACTTTACTGGGTAAACAAAGCAGCAATAAAAAGTCAAATATGGAAGATAGCATCGTTAGAAAGGTATGTCTTCTATCCCATTGTTTTCCTAAATTTCTTGAGGAAGAAGCACTTGATGAATAATTTACTTAGGCTTTGCTATTTCACACATAGTTCTTTATAGCTACCAAGATTTTTGTTTTGAGACAAGGTTTCTCTGTGTAATAACTCTGGCTGTCCTGGAACTCCCTGTATAGACCAGGCTTTACTCACAGAGATCCTACTGCCTCTGCCTCCTAAGTGCTGAGATCAAAGGCCTGTGCCGCCACCACCCACCTAGGATTATTTATTTACATTTTTTAAAAAAAGATTTATTTATACAGTGTTCTGCCTACAGGCCAGAAGAGAGCACCAGATCTTATTATAAATGGTTGTGAACCACCTTGTGATTGCCGGGAATTGAGCTCAGGACTTTTGGAAGAACAGCGAGTGCTCTTTCCTAACCTCCCAGCTTTCTCTCCAGTCCCTTATTTATTTATTTTTAATGAGACCCCCTTTTTTTCCCCATAAATTTTAGATTAGATTTTCTTTTATCTTTTTTTAGGTTTTCTTTTTCATCTATCTATCTATCTATCTATCTATCTATCTATCTATCTATCTATCTATCTATTTAAATTTTATTTGTTTGCCTACATATGTATCTGTAAAGGGTGTTGGATCCCCTGGAACTGGAACTACATACAGTTGTGAGCTGCCATGTGCACACTGGAAGAGCAATCAGTGCTCTTAACTGCTGAACCATCTCTCCAGCCCTTATTTATTTATTTAATTATACTTTTATTCTTTGTGTCTTTCACATCATGGAGCTACCACAAAATAAGATTTAAGAGAAAAAAATCTCTCCATGGAAACTATAGTGTAACATATTTTTTCAAGTGGTAAACTTACCTTTTTATCCATATGTCTTTACTTACAAGTGTTCATTGTAAAAAGAGTCTCTGGTCTGGTTTGAGGCCTGTGGCTTCTGCTGCACTGTCAATGCTGGACTCACTGGCACTCCTCAGATGTCCTATTCTTACCCTGTCATGGAGGTCCTGCAGCTGTGGGTCTGCAGGAAGAGCCCCTTCACCAACTCCCTCTTTCATCTTTTTATGTGGTCTTAATAACTGTTCTCAAACATTACCGCCTCAGTTTTTTCATTTTAGCTTTTTCTAGTTTTATTTTCAATACCTTTTTTCTGTGTATTTCTTTGTACTTTATCTTCCTGAGGATTAATAACTTGCTTTCTGTTTGAAAAATTCTTTTTTATCTTCTAACTTATTGTTTAATTGTGACTAACCAGCTGTCATATTTATAGTTGCTTTGTGCTGGTTGTTTAAGCTTAGCATGTACTATGCTTAATTTTCGTATGTTTTCTAATTAAAAATCTTCCTGGTAACTAACTATAATTTAATGGACAAAGGCTAGCCATGAGTATCCCAAGTTTCTTTTCCAACTCTAAATTACTTTTTTAAAATTGCTGCACTCATTTGCCAGCTGCTTTTATACTAGTGAGTTACTAGAAACATCGACCTTTACTTACCAGTGTGTACTATATTTCTGTAGTTTTGATAGACAGCTAGTAGGTAAATAGATGTGCACATATTTTTATTTAGTTAGCACAATCCTGCGTGTGAGCATTCTAAACAGTTTTCCATGTATTACCATATTTAATCTTTATAACATTAGAAATTTGGGTTAATATTTTACACCCAAGCAAGAAAGTAAATAACAGCTGGGGGTCCAAATTCTGAAGCATTAGTCTTTGTTTTGTTTTCTGTTTTTGTTTTGTTTTGAGTTTTGAGACAGGGTTTTTCTATGTAGTCTTGGCTGTCCTGGAACTCACTATGTAGACCATGCTGGCTTCAAACTGCACCTGCCTCTGAGTGCTCAGATTAAAGGTGTACCTTACTATGTATGCCAGGCCCAATTCTTTACATATTATGCTAGATATGTGACTTTCTTTTTTTTTTTTAACTTTATTTATTTATTTATTTATTTATTTATTTATTTATTTATTTATTTATTTATTTGCCTTGGTGTTTGCCTGGAACTGGAACTACAGACAGTTGTTAGCTGCCATGTGGGTGCTGGGAATCGAACCCGGGTCCTCTGGAAGAGCAGACGGTGCTCTTAACCACTGAGCCATCTCTCCAGCCCCGATATGTGACTTTCTAAAACATTCAACAATGCAGACCTAGTAATAGGATTTCTTTTTCTACCATTTGCTCTGAGCCTTGTATGTTATACTTGTGTGTCTTAATAACTGGAAATGATGCTGTATTTTCTTACTTTCTCAGCTCATGCTTGATACGTGGAATGAGTCGATTTTTTCAAATATAAAAAACAGACTCCAAGATAGTGCAATGAAGCTGGTGCACGCTGAGAGATTAGGGGAAGCTTTTGATTCTCAGCTGGTCATAGGAGTTCGAGAGTCCTACGGTATGTTCTCAACTGCCAGACTCACATCTACTTTTTGTACCATATACTTTTTTAACAGTACACAAATGGTATTGATTCGGTGTCAAAAATACCTGCTAATTTCAAAATTCATTTTGTCATATTCCCTCATCATCAACCTCTTGGCTAAAAACTTTCTGGTGTCCTAAACTAGCGAAGTACAAATTGCACTCCAACGGCTCATAAAAGATAACTGTTTTTGACTGGAAGGAGCTGGAGGGGGAAGGGAGCTTGAACAAGGATATACATGGATAAAAAATATGACTGTATTCATAATAGAAAAAAAGATAACTGTTTTTGTGTTGATATTTTTAGAAGTTCCTTTTCTGTGTGCATTTTCTGCCTTCTCAGTTCTAACAATGATGTAGTCTGTTCTATTTAATTAAATACTTTCCTTCTTTTCACTTAGAGAATGCCTCCTCCCTTTCATATTTATCCATCACTTTTTCATGGAGACCTTCCCTAAGTTTCAGACTAGGTTATATCCTCACATTTAATGATTCATAGTAGTAATTGTGCCTCCTGTCATGATTTAGTTAAGTGATTTGATGCTTTACTTTGCTGATTGTAGTACATCTCACATGAAATTGTTCTCAGTAAATATATTTGTTGAATTAATAACCATTTAGTCTTTTTAAATGGTTTTTCTCTCTTGTTAATTAAGTCTTTAGATTCTACATCCAGACTATTCTTTTTTTGTCTTTGTTTGTTTTTGGAGACAGGTTTTTCCTGTGTAGCTTTGGAACCTATCCTAAAACTTGCTCTGTAGACCAAGCTGGTCTCAAACTCACAAAAGAAACACCTGGCTCGACCTTCTGAATGCTGGGATCAAAGGCATGAGACACAACCACCCTGCTAGACTATTACTTTTTAAAGTAATATTTTTCTACACTGGAAATTAAACCTAGGGCCTCATATATGCTGTGCCTTTATTCTGCTAATGAATTATAGCCCTAACACTTTTTCCCAATTTTATTTTGTTTTTATTTGTGTGTGGACATGTGTATACCTCTCCCTCTCCCTCTCTCTCTCTCTCTCTCTCTGTGTGTGTGTGTGTAGGTCAGAGAATAACTTGTAGGAGACAGTTTTTCCCACCATGTGGATCTCAGGGATAGAATTTAAGCCATGAGCTTGGCAGCATGTGCCTTTACCTGTGAACCATCACATTAGTCTTCTAGTTCTTATCCTTTTAGGGATATCTCATGCTAAATTTAGAGTTAAGGCTTTCCACACTTATTCACTTATCCTATTAGGCAGCTTGGTCAGTATAATTTTGCTTTTGTGCTTCTTGTTATTGATTTTCTTATTCTGACTTTGGAAATCATTTTTTATTCCTGAAGATTCCATTAAAATACCATCTGTTCTATGGATGGCTTCTTGATCATCAGTTTAGAAGGCAGTCTCTTAAAAAATAATATTCCACATGATTATTTCTTAGTTTACTGCTTTGTGTTATGATTTTTGGAACTCATCTGTCATAGTCAGAAATAATTCAAACAACCTCATTTTCTATGTTTTAGTCAACCTTTGTTCTAATCCCGAGGACAAACTTCAGATCTATACAGATAATTTTGAGAAGGCGTACTTGGATTCTACAGAGAGATTTTATAGAACACAGGCACCTTCATATTTACAGCAAAATGGTGTGCAGAATTACATGAAATATGTAAGTCAGAATTCAGTACATTTCATAATTTTGATTACTCTCCTGATTCTTAAAATGATTACTATTTTGCTTCTGGACAGGCAGATGCTAAATTAAAAGAAGAAGAAAAAAGAGCACTTCGTTACTTAGAAACAAGACGAGAGTGTAACTCTGTTCAAGCTGTAAGTAATATGATTGTGTACATTCTGAGATTGTCTAAAGCACAGGGATGACAAATGTAGACACTAATGACATCATCTCTTTTTTAAAAAAAATTTTGTTTTCTGTTTGAGTGCTTTGCCTGCACTGTTACCAAATTTTGCATTTTTTTTTCATCCTGACTTCCCTTTTTATCTTCTTGTATGTAACCCTTAATATATATGTGTGTGTGTGTGTATAATACATTCATATGCATGAGTATCTTACTATATCTGTTTATACATATGTACATATGTTTATAATTTATTTGTATATATCTGCAACAAAAGTTTTATGAAATAATGCTCATTGTTACAAGGTTTGATATAGTCTGTGGTTGATTATTATGTGTTATTCTATGATTTTCTTGATTTTTGAAGATGAGATCTTACTATGTAACACTGGCTGGCCTGAACTCACAGAAATCCACCTGCCTCAGCTTCCCAAGTTCTTGGATTTAAGGCATTTGCTACCATACCTATATGTACTGTTTAGCATTTTTAAAATCATAGCCTTTAAACCTGTATACATTTTGAAACATTGTAAACTAAATTTTTGGAATCTGAAAATTCTGGATTGCCAGTGTTGGTTTCGCATGTGAGAACAGACACGCTACCAGTTGCCACACTGGAGTTTATTTGGGGAAGTTGTTTGGCAGGTACAAGGGTATAGAAGTGGGAGCAAAAAGGAACGACCTTCCTCGTGGCTTCTCCTTGTAAAAGAACAAATGGGCACAGATTTACATAATTATGTCAGGTTATTGGACTAGCACCTTTACTACATAGCTGCTACATGCTAGGAATTCTTACAGCCAGTGAGAACATGTTGATGTGCAGATTTATTGAAATAGAAAGTGTTAAGTGGCTGAGGGTTAACCCTTATTTAAGTTGAACTGTTTGTGCAGGCTAAATTTTTTTTTCTTCATTAGTTCTGTGTGATTAAACTTAAACTGATTTTAGTCGTATTTCATTGGGGTAGGTAAGTGTTGAACATGTTTGTAGAAAGGTGGCTTAGCAGTTAAGAATGCTGATTATTCCTGCAAAAGACCCATGTTATGTTCCCAGCTACATCTTAGGTGCCACAACACCATCTGTATGTAACTCCAGTTCCAGGGGATCCGGTGCTCTCTTCTGGCCTCTGTTGGTACCAACCATGCATGAAGTATATATACATACTTCCAGGAAACATACTCATGCACATAGCATGAAACTAGTTAATTTTATTAATGATGTTGAGTGATAATGAGGATATTGAGTGAACATATTTGGGTCCTATGATAGAGTGACATTACTCAGCAATTGGGGCAGAACTTCCCACCATATTGGGCAAGAAGTTGTTAATCATGGGTGTATTATTTTTGAATGATAGAAACTAGGTAGACAGTTATTGGTGTAGTTGAGAGCTTAACAGAAGCTTTTTATTAGAATATCCATAAGAAGTAGGAGGAACGGTTTGTGTTTTATTTGTTGAGATAGTTTCTGCTGTCCTGCCTCAGCTGCTTGGAATTGGAGGTCCACCTACTTAAGCCTCTCGAGTTCTTAGACCACAATGAATACCCCATCTACTTCATATTCACTGATTATTAATATTATGTCGATTCCAAGGGGAACTTTGTGGAGAATATTTTTAAGACACACAATAATTCCTTTTCTGTCTAATAAAGGTAATGATCTGTTTAGTTTGCCTTAGTGTATTTAGCTTCTATGTTCACAACCTTTATTTGCTTGCAACAAGGTCTTTGTTACTGAGGGTAGGCTAGAACTCAGTGTTCTCCTGCTCAAGCATCTTGGGTGCTGGAAACACACACAGTCTCTCTCTTTCTCTCTCAATCTCTCTCTCTCTCTCTCTCTCTCTCTCTCACTTTGATCCTTACATGAGGAGTAAATTTCTTCTTGGTAGGGAGGAAGCAGGGATGGTATAAATTGTTTGCCCCTCTAAGATTTTCCTGATGGTCACCTATAAACTATTACCTTTGCCCTTTCTTTTGCTGTATTTCTTTTTTTTTTTTTTTTTTTTAAACTTTTATTTATTTATTTATTTGCCTTGGTGTTTGCCTGGAACTGGAACTACAGACAGTTGTTAGCTGCCATGTGGGTGCTGGGAACTGAACCCGGGTCCTCTGGAAGAGCAGACGGTGCTCTTAACCGCTGAGCCATCTCTCCAGCCCCCTCTTTTGCTGTATTTCAACAGCTTCTTTTCAGCAATCTTTTTGCTACCCCATATCTCCTGCTTATTGCCATTGCATGAACCATAAGTGGTCACTTGAAAGGAAGAGACTCTCATTATCCTAGACCCTTTAAAATTTGTTTTTTCTTTTCCTAGTTGTGTGTAAAAATCATAGACTGTAGATTTTCTCTCTGCCGCCACCTCACTTTTCTATTTTTCTCTTTTCTGTTTCTCCATTATTATCTTTAGAAGGCATAGTTCAGTTTAGGATTACTTATTTTTCAAAATCCAATTTAAGCCCAGGGCTATGGTTGCACACTTTTTTTTTTTTTTTTTTCTTGCTAGCAATTAAGGGACATATGGATCTTTGAGAGGTCAGCCATATTTTTATAGTCAGACCCTGCCTCAAACTCAAAATACATAAGGAAAAAGGGCTGGGTATATAATATAGCTCAGTGGTAAAACATGTGTCTAACTTGAGAAAAGCTTTGGATTCTGTTGCTAGCACTAGGATTAAGGATGTCAGTTATGAGTGTTTTGCCTGTATGCATGTATGTACAGTGCCTGAGATTCTGAAGAGGGTATCAGATTTTTTGGAGACTGTTAGGGTCCACACAGTCTCTGTGTCAGTGCTGGGAATTGAACCCTGGACTTCAGCAATAGTAACAAGTACCTTTTAAACTGCTGAGCTATCTCTCCAGCCCTTGAGGAAAATATAATTAGAAGCCATCTTAGCAAATGTAATTACTTTAACTTCCCTACTTCTTGGTCACCTCTTTCCAAATAGGCAACACCTGTGTCTTCTCCTAAGCACTAGATGCCCACTTACTCTAGACACCACCCAGTGCTTTGTGGAATATATTATTAGTTTTTGAATTATAATGGAGAATTACAATTCTAATAGATTTCACCAGCTACTAGGAGTTAACCAAAGTTCACCTTGTTTAGAATTTTTGTATATTTTTAACTTTCTGTCTTTTGGAGAATTAAATTTGAAAGAGACCTAAGTTCTGTATTTTTCCCTTTACTTTGGTAAATTAGTGTGGTTTATTTATTCATATATTAACAGCAGATTTACATGAGGGTAGGTAAAGTATACTTTTTCTTACTGTTGAAACCAGTATGATTTTATTGTTAAGTATTCTGTAAAGCTTATTATTAGCTGTTAATTGTTTTTTCTGTTTTTCAGCTCATGGAATGCTGTGTAAATGCTCTAGTGACTTCATTTAAAGAGACGATTTTAGCGGAATGTCAAGGCATGATCAAACGAAATGAAACTGAAAGTAGGTAAAATCTCACATAAAGACAACCTTTTAGGAGAGTATATTAAGGAAATCATGTAATTTACCGCTGTTGAGTCATTCTTATAAACTGTGGTGATTTCCCTCCTGTTTATACTAACACTAAAACTGTGTTGTTGTTGTTGTTTTTTTAAAAAAGTTTATATTTATTTTATGTGCATTGGTGTTGGATCCCCTGGGACTCAGAACAGGAATTTTAGATAGTTGTGAGCTGCCATATAGATCCTGGGAATTGAATCCAGACCCTCTGGAAGAGCAATCACTGAGCCAAATCTTCAGTCCTGGAGCTGGGCTTTTAAAAGGCTAGTATAAGTTATAGAAATACAGTATAGAGGGGGCTGGAGAGATGGCTCAGCGGTTAAGAGCACCGTCTGCTCTTCCAAAGGACCCGGGTTCGATTCCCAGCACCCATATGGCAGCTAACAACTGTCTGTAGTTCCAGTTCCAGGCAAATAAATAAATAAATAAATAAATAAAGTTAAAAAAAAAAAAAGAAATACAGTATAGAATAGAACTCAGCTGCTAGGCCCACACAATTTGGAACCAGGTGGATCTCTGTGAGTCCAAGTCCAGGCTGATCTACTGAGTGAGTTTCAGAGTGGCCAGGGAGGGCTACACAGAGAAACTCTGTCTTGGAAAACCAAAAAAAAAAAAAAAAAAAAAAAAAAAAAATGCTACAAACTAGAAAAAATGTTTCTTTTTCTACACAAAACATTAATGTTTTCTTAATTATGCTATGTTTTAGAGAGTAGCAGGTATATAATAAATAATTACTCCATCTTACTTCCCTAAAGAAACCTTTTAAATTTTTATGTGTATTGTTCAGATTGTACTATGTCTTTCTGAAGTGCAGTCTGTAGCTACTTTTAAAGGATGTATTTCAGTTCTCTTAAGCTCAGAATTTGGCTTTTGAATCAGGGTTCCATGTGGTCCAGACAGGGCCAGAACTACCATGCAGTTTAGAATGCTTTTGAGCTTGCTCTTATGTGGATACTGAGTTAGTAGACTAGTGCTAGCCTTAATGGTTAATACTCTAATACAAATTTATATAATATTTCTTTACTTTTAATATTGCTGTTACTTTATGAAATGTAGTAGTCTTCTGTATAAATTTGTTTTCTTCCTCTTCCCCAAGATATATGATCTGTGTACCTCAGGCTACTTCAGAGCCTGCTTTAGCTTAGAATGTCTTCCTGTCGGCCTCTACAACTTTTGTTTTTGAACAGAAACATTTCATTTTATTGGAGGTCATGTGGTGTTGCCTTCGCAATATAAGGTCACTATTTTCTTTTAATTCCAAAACAAATTAAAGCCACAGGATACTAATAGTATATTTTCCAGCTCCCAAGTAATGTTTCTTTAGGATCTTACTACTGAAGACATAGACATGGCTGTTTGTAGTGGTGCCCACACCGGGAGGCAGCAGTAGGCAGATCATTGTTTGAGGCCAGCCTGCTCAGTCTATATCGTTTGTTTTAGGTCAACAGGGCTACCTCGTGAGACCCCATCACAAAACAAAAACCAAAAAGTTTGTGGATATTAAGAAAGAAATTTAATTTAATGAGCACAGTAATTACATGAATGTGTTATCTTTTCAGAGTTGCATTTGATGTTTTCATTGATGGACAAAGTTCCTAATGGGATAGAGCCAATGTTGAAGGACTTGGAGGAGCACATCATTAGTGCTGGCCTAGCAGATATGGTAGCAGCTGCTGAAACCATCACTACTGTAAGTTCCTTTGGCAGTGAGTTTTGCATCCAAAATATAAGATGGGATTGAAACAGAAAGCAGTAATTTGGAATATCATTTAGTTTTACTTTCAAAGAAAAAAAACCTCTCCAGTTTTAAAGTCTTATTCTTTATTAGAATAGTTCTTTATTGTTTCATAACTTTTTCTTTTAAAAGCTGAAATGTAGAACATTTTTCCCCCCCCCAGGACTCAGAAAAGTATGTGGAGCAATTACTTACTCTGTTTAATAGATTCAGTAAACTCGTGAAAGAGGCTTTTCAAGATGATCCTCGTTTCCTTACTGCGAGAGATAAGGTAATATTTCTCTGTATAAGGTAATATTTCTCTGTAGACATTTTGAATAAAAGTGCCACTATTACAGTCAACTGTAACACTGCTCAGGTGAGCAGTGTCATCATCCTGCTGCCAAGCTAACTAAGCAATCATGACTTTCTGTAGTGGGTAGTAACTATTTTACATCCAGTTTAATATTTCTTTTTGTAAGCCTCAGGTACACTTGTGAACTAGGATTCTACCAGCAAGCTGTTCCCTCCTTAGTTGACCCTTGGTCTTGAAAGTTCCTGATAACTGATATTTATTCATTCTCCTTTTAAGACTTCCTTGCTTCACAACACTCACTGTTTTCTATACATAACTCATCTAGAGCAGAGTTGATACTTTTATTTATTTTTGTGGGGAAGTGAGGGTGTGCATGCTGCGCCATATGTGATTAGAGAAGTCCACGGACAATTTCCAAGAGGTGGTTCTCTCAAAATGAGAGCACCAGGCTTGGCAACTGCCTTTACCTGTTGGGCCATTTCTGTGGTACAGAGTTGGTGGTTCCACCCTTTGGAGCTCCTGTGAGAGTTGCTTTTTTCTGTTGTCTTTGCTTTCTGTGGGAGCATTTGTATTGCATCATCTGACATTTCCCAGTTTTCTCAGTTAAATGGGAGAACATATCATTTGTTGGGAATGGGCTCTGGAAAGGAAATATTGACCTGAATTTTTATTCTGGGACTCTTAAAAACAGTGGAGAGCCCCACTACAGCACAGATGTACTGTCTGTGCCTACTCCTATCCTGGTAATAATAAATTTTAATTTTTAAAAAAGTACTGAGTCCAGGTATACCAGTAAAAATTAAAAGTTGAGCTGGAGATATAACTCAGTAACAGAGCCTTCATCCAGGGCCAGCACAGCAACAAAACTGAGGAAACACCTGGTTCACATTAATTTGTTTCTTTGAACCTGTAATTTGTATATTTTAAATATTAAATGTCATTCTATTTCAAGTTGGGTTCTTTTTGCAGGCATATAAAGCAGTTGTTAATGATGCAACCATATTTAAACTTGAATTACCTTTGAAGCAAAAAGGGTAAGCTTTTAAACCTTTTTTTTTTAAAAAAATAATTCTTTGGGGGACTATGTTACACATTACTGAGTTACTGGATGAGCAAGGTGCCCAGTTTCCATATTAAGTTTGAGCTTTTTGTGTTTTTCTTTAAGTTCTAATTATTGGTATTCATTGTTTTGTTTGAGACAAGGTCTCTGGCCCAGGATGTTCTCAAACCCCCTATGTAGCCAAGGAGTGTCTTAAAAGACTGCTAGTCTTCCTGCCTCTCACGAGTACTGAGATTATAGATTAAGAGCACTGAGCCCGGTTTATTCAGTGCTGGAAATTGAATTTAGGGCTTTTTATATACTACTAAGAAAATACTCTACCCCCTGAGCTACATCCTTTGCCCTAGTTATTGTGTTAAACATTTTTATGTGTATGAGTGTTTCTCTACATGAATGTAAGTACATTATAGGAGTGCCTAGTATCCATGGAAATCAGAAGACAGCCTTGGTCCCCCTGGAACTAGATTTAGAGCTGTTTGTGAGTCATTATGTAGGTACTGGTAACCAAACCTGGATTCTTTGGAGGAGCAGCCAGTGCTCCTAACCAACTGACCCACTTCTGAGCTCCATAACTTTTTAAAATATCTTTGATTTTTGTTTGTCTCACTATGTAGCTTTATCTAGCCTGGAATTTGCTATGTAGATCATGCTTGCCTGGCTACAGAAAGGCTCATTTGTCCACCAGTGATAGGATTAAAGGCAGATGCCAACACACTTGGCTTTATCTTTGAAATTTAAGAAAGGTTACCTGCAGAGCTTCTTTCAGCTCTGAGGTGCTATGTTTGCTTACCTTATTCTGTTTAGCTTTTGTTATTCTTAGACTATTTGCTGCCTGTTAATATTAAAACTTAGGATTTTTTTAAATATCCTTTTGCTAGAATAATTGAATGTTTTGGGAGTTGGAAAATACGTTTTGTTTTGAGTCTTTAGAATCTCAGCCTGGTTTCCCTTTGTTAGTTACTAAAGGTATTTTACTATTCTGAAAGCATCAAAAATATATAAAAAGTGAAGTGAATTTCAATGTAAATTTTGAATTACAGTTTTTAAAATGTGACCTCCTTGGTAGAGCATTTGTCTACCAAAATGAGGCCCTGCCTGGGTTTGATCTCCAGCTTAGAAAGAAATAAACAGACAAATTAGTAAGAGAATGCATATACCATGAAGGCAGAAGGTGGGGAGACTAACTGGAGAAGAAATGGATTCAGCCAAGCAGGGCTGGAGGTTGGATTTAAAGTGTAATGACACATGCAGAAGATGCCAAAATGAAGCCTATTTGTGGACATGTAAGATGATTAAGCTGGTGAAGATGTTTGCTGCCAAGTCAGATAACCTGAGTTCAGTCACTGAAGCCCACATGATAGATGAGAGTTAACTCCTTCAAATTCTCCTCTAACTTCCACATATCCCCACACACATACAAATAAATGGATCAATTAATAGGTAAAAAGAACCCATTAGTTCCCTAAAGTATGCTGTCCATAAAGACAACTGCTTTTGTTTTCTAGAGTGGGGTTGAAAACTCAGCCTGAATCAAAGTGCCCTGAGTTGCTTGCCAATTACTGTGACATGTTGTTAAGAAAAACACCATTAAGCAAAAAACTAACTTCTGAAGAGATTGAAGCAAAGCTTAAAGAAGTGGTAAGTAGGGGCTGGAGAGATGGCTCAGCCGTTAAGAGCACTGTCTGCTCTTCCAGAGGACCCGGGTTCGATTCCCAGCATCCACATGGCAGCTAACAACTGTCTGTAGTTCCAGTTCCAGGCAAACACCAAGGCAAATAAATAAATAAAGTTTTTGAAAAAAAAAAAAAAAAAAAGAAGTGGTAAGTACTTTTTAGTTGTTTTTATTGGTAAAGATTTATGTTTTGTAGCAGGTAAGGAGAAATTGTTATAACCTAATCAATGTTCTTCTCCAACAAAAGAAGTATGGATCTATATACATTGATATAGGAAAACACATCAAAGTAAGGCATTGTCCTGAGCATGCTCAGTTCAATAAGTCTAACCAGGAAAGAAATTTAGCAGGGCATATAGAAATATAGGGGATACTAGCCAAGGCATACGCATATGTTTTAAGGATTAAAATGGGACATGTGAGGCTTATCTAGCTTCTGTCTTTATAGTGCCACATAGGAATGGGCATACCTACTTTTCTCTACAAATTTTAGCTTTGCCAGTAAGGACAGCATGAGGATTTTTTTCTTCAAGACAATGTTGTCCTCCTGTGAAGGAAGAGTAGTTATTTTACTATATTTTAGCTTCTTAAATATATATCACCTTAGCTCAGTAGATTAAACTGCTTGCTGTGCAAGTATGAGGACCTCAATGTAAAAAGGCCAAAAGGTGGGGCTGGAGAGGTGGCTAGTGGTTAAGAGCACTGACTGCTCTTCCAGAGGACCGGGGTTCAATTCCCAGTACCCACATGGCAGCTTACAACTGTTTGTAGTTCCAGGCAAACACCAAGGCAAATAAATAAGTTTTTTTTTTAAAAAAAAAAAAGGTCAAAAGGTGAAGAAGATGAAGAGATGGTTCAGTGGTTAAGAGTCTTGATTGCTTTGCCAGAGGACCTGGCTTCAATTTCCAGCAACCATGACAGCTCACAGTTGTCTGACTTCAGTTCTTAGGGGACCAGACACTCATGGCAAAACACCAATGCACATAAAGCAAAAACAAAATAAAATGAGCCAAAAGCTGCATTTAGTGCAAAACACTAAATTCCAAGACCCTCTGACTAGCCAGCCTTGCTGAGCCAGTGACCTCTAAGTTCAGTGAGAAACCCTACCTCAAAAAGTAAGGTGGGCTGGAGAGATGGCTCAGTAGTAAAGAGCACTAGCTGCTCTTACAGAGGATCTAAGTTTAGATCATAGGACCAAGCTTTCAACCATCTGTAATTCCAGTTCTAAAAGGTCTAACATCCTCTTCAGGCCTCCATAGGCACTGTATGCATGTGGTACATGGAGGAACACCCATACACATAAATTTGGCCTCCGTATTACACACATGTGCATACTACACAAAGATATGTGTTTACCTGTAAACATAAAGTTTTACAGTGTTACATTTTCATGAAAATTTTCACAAAATTTTTTATTCAATAACTTCCTGAAAGAAAAAAAAATCACTTATTCCTCATTGTGTGCATTTTCATGCCATTTCCCAAGTGTGGGATCTTTCGAAGTGTATGGTCTTGGAGACTGAGGGGCCTGTACATGCTATACAGGCACTATGCCATTTAGTTACATCTGCAGCCTTGAGTTTTTTAATGGTTCTCTCTCAAATAGCTGGTTGACCTTCAGCTCATTCTACTTGCCTTTGTCTCGAGTGCTGGAGTATTGATATTCCTAGCTTCTTGATTACATTAGGTGATTATTAAAGTCTGTTTCTGTTAAAGAACAAAAAGGCAAGTGGAGCTTTTCACTTCTTTTTCTGAGACCAAACGAGAGTACATGAAGCTAGTTGTTTGCTTTTTTTGTTGGAATCCTCTTGGTTTGTGGTAGAAATGCAGAGATAGTAAAATGAGAGAAACATTGCAAGCCAGGCAGCTTTAAAGGCCTACATAGATGATTGATGCCATAAAAGAAGAGAATCAGATGTGTTGAGAAAAAGCTGCCAGTTTTCCCATAAGGCATTATCACATTTATATAAAGTCTGAAAAACTTGAATTAGTAAGAACTAAAAGTTAATAGGCCTCTGTTTGTCTTTGTAAATCTCTACATCTTGCTATTGGGGAATGTAGGAAGTTCTACATGACAGAAATGGCTGAGTATATAAGAATTTAAAGTGACTTTGTCTTCTGTGCAGCTTTTGGTACTTAAATATGTACAAAATAAAGATGTATTTATGAGGTATCACAAAGCTCATCTTACCCGACGTCTTATATTGGACATCTCTGCTGACAGTGAGATTGAAGAAAACATGGTGGAGTGGTTAAGAGTAAGTACAACAATTTCTTTACATTTTGGGGAGTAGGGTGGAGGACAGGTTAACTTGCAGGAGTCTTTCTACCTTGTGGGTCCTAGGCATTGAATCAAAAAAGACCAGGTCCTTCTGAAAGCACCAGGTACCTTGAGGCCATCTCATTTGCCTACAAATAGGTTTTTTTTTTTTAAATTTATGTTTGGTTTTTTGCTATAGCATATGATTCAGATGCATGGTAAGGATGGTAAGGTAATGTGTTTTGATTTCACTGTTAATGTCTAGTAGATTCATTTTATAAGAATATATGATCATATATATAAAATTACTAATGTGTAATAAGGTGATTTTTCTTAATAAATTTTAGGCCTGCTTTGTTTTTACTGTTATACTTTGATTTTCACATTCTCTCAATTTTTTTTAAAGATATATTTATTTATTATGTATACAGTATACAGAAGAGAGTATCAGATGTCATCATACATGGTTGTGAGCCACAATGTGGTTGCTGGGAATTGAACTCAGGACCTCTGGAAGAACAGTCAGTGTTCTTAACCTCTGAGCCATCTCTCCAGCCCCACGTTCTCTCAATTTTAAGTAGTCTCCAGGATGAAATTGCCAACTCTTTTTTTTTTTTCTTTTTTAATCATGTTTTTGGTACTAAATATTTTACTATAGAAGTATTTGTAAGTAAATTGTTAACCACTATTATTTTCTAAAAAAATAACCACTATTATTTTGTAAAAATGTAGGAGTGGTAGTCCATGCCTGTTTGTGTCAAAGAAATGGAGGCTCAGAGAATCAAGGCCATTTTCTGATAGTTTGTTTTTTCAGGTGAGCTAGTGGCCATCTCAGACCCAGGGATGCTGCCACTGAGCTGTGCCTCTGATGTCCTTCTCTCATCTTGGTCCAGGTTTATGGATTGAGTTGTAAAAGGTGTCAAATGGAGCTGAGCTAAGAATCAGATATGATAGGCATTTAATGATATTTATTCTACTAAAGAGAAAATTTTTTTTATTAAAGATAGGGATGAAGCTCAGTGCTTATCAGCCCCCAGAACCTCAAATGATAAAGATTTTTTTTCCCCTGGGGCTGGAGTGATAGTGTAGCAGTTATGAGGAGAAAGCCCAGTTTCAGTTCCCAGCATCCATGTGGAAGCTCACAACTACTCAACTCCGGTTCCAGAGAATTCAACACCCTCACACAAGACAGACCTACAGACAGCACCAATGCACATGAAATAAAAAAAAAAAAAAAGATTTTTTTCCGGGGCTGGAGAGATGGCTCAGAGGTTAAGAGCACTGACTGTTCTTTCAGAAGTCCTGAGTTCAATTCCCAGCAACCACATGATGGCTCACAACCATCTATAATGATATGTGGTACCCTCTTGTGCATACCATATAATAATTAATTAATTAATTAATTGATTAAATCTTTTTAAGAAAAAGAAAGTTTTTTCTTATTGTTATGTCAGATTACATAACTATTATCTCTGTCTTTGATTTTTGTAGGAAGTCGGCATGCCAGCAGATTATGTAAACAAGCTTGCTAGAATGTTTCAGGACATAAAAGTATCTGAAGACTTGAACCAAGCTTTTAAGGAAATGCACAAAAACAATAAGTTAGCATTGCCAGGTACTATTTATAATTAAATGGAAGTA
Organism: Sigmodon hispidus; assembly: GCA_004025045.1. Classification (NCBI taxonomy): domain Eukaryota; kingdom Metazoa; phylum Chordata; class Mammalia; order Rodentia; family Cricetidae; genus Sigmodon; species Sigmodon hispidus. The sequence goes on from PVIH01001237.1 coordinate 144,311, forward strand.
TATTTTTAAGCTTAAATATCTTTCAGTTATTTAAGTGTGAAAGATTTTTACAAAATCTATATTATAGCTACTTGTTAAAATAGGTCTGTGAATATTTATCTTGAAACAAAAAGTATTCTTTAACAAAAGTTTCATTCTTACTTATTTTCTCTAAAATTTAGCTTGTTTTTAAAATATTTATAATTTCTGATTTTCTTACCTGCAGCTGATTCAGTTAATATAAAGATTCTGAATGCTGGTGCCTGGTCTAGAAGTTCTGAGAAAGTCTTTGTCTCACTTCCTACTGAACTGGAGGATTTGATACCCGAGGTAGAAGAATTTTACAAAAAAAATCATAGTGGTAGAAAATTACATTGGCACCATCTCATGTCAAATGGAATTGTAAGTAGATGGACTATATCAATCTGGGTGCTGGTAGAAAGAGTTACCTAAGGGCTAGAGGGATGACTGTGGTTATGCTTTTCCTGATGACCTGGGTTCAATTCACAATGAATTAAAACTAACTCCAATCCCAGAAATCTGATGCCCTGTTTTGTCCTACAGATACGTTCACACTTGCAAAATAAAAGTAAAAATCAAAGTGAAAGACAAGAAAAAAAGTTAACAAAAACAGTGGCCCTGTCCCTAGTTTCAGGGACACAGTATTCAAGTTGCAGTGAATGCTTACCAAACCACGACCTTTACTATATAGAATCTAATCTGACCCCCAGCTTTGTTCCTGAGAAAAGGAAGAAAAAGGAGGAGATGAACACTTTCCTCATCATTTCTACTTAAAACACATTGGACAAAGTGAAGTCACATGACCACACTATGCCAGGGAAAGCTGGGAAATGCATTATAGGTCTGCTGTACATATGAGGAAGAATGTGTCTTGGAAAAAAAGCTAGCAACCTAATTTTCCCCTTAGTATCTTAAGTGCATTTTACAAGATATTATAGTTAGCTTCGTAAAGAAATTCGTTACTTATCAAAGCCCCATCTATTATCTATTACAGATAACATTTAAGAATGAAGTAGGTCAGTATGATTTGGAAGTAACCACATTTCAGTTGGCTGTCTTGTTTGCATGGAACCAAAGGCCCAGAGAGAAAATCAGCTTTGAAAATCTAAAACTTGCAACGGAACTCCCTGATGCTGAACTTAGAAGGACTTTATGGGTTTGTTTCTGATTTTGTTTCTAAAATTGTGTTACGTAGTTGAGAATATGTAAATGACTTATAAAATTGGAATTTTGGCCTTGTATACATTAGATATCCATCTACCACTGAACTACATACCTAAGCACTGTAAATTTTTTTGTGTTTGAGGATGTAGAAGTGTTAGAGACCAGAGTTTGTCTCTGTAGCTTTGGCTGTCCTGGAACTTTAGCTCTCCTCAACTCAGCCTGCCTCTGCCTCCCAAGTGCCACTACCCCATGGCTTTTTTTCCCCCATTCTTGATTTTTTAATTCATGACACTCTGAATATGACTTTCAACTAAAAAATGCATGATATTGAGGAATTTATCATCCAAGATAAAGAATAGAAGCACCTTACCAAAGTAGAGAAGGACCAAAGAAAGGGAAGAGGGAGAGATTGAGTTGGTTCACTTCAGTCCTTCTGAATGTTTGTAAACCATGCTCATGATATTCTTGATTATAGTTGCATTTAGTGCTTACTCTTTAATTCAAGTTCTAGAATAAACTGTTTCCAATGTAGGAAACTGCCTGGATATTACTGGCAGACAGTTTTACTCAAATCTTATGGCTGATCAGTCTTTGTCTTACTCACTACATGTAGAAAGAACATTCTTAGAACTGACTCTTTCCTCTCCTCTTTTTTATAATGCATTTCCTTTGTGCGTGGGGCTGTTACGTAGAAGTTTGGATTGTAAGTTTGCTTGTATTTTAGAGTTGATTGTAGCATTCCTTTTAATTGTGTTTTTCTTCATAGTCCTTAGTAGCTTTCCCCAAGCTCAAACGGCAAGTTTTGTTGTATGAACCTCAAGTCAACTCCCCCAAAGACTTCACAGAAGGGACCCTCTTCTCTGTGAACCAGGAATTCAGTCTAATGTAAGGTTCATGTTGGTTGATTTAAAATAAAAGTACTATGCTGAATTTTAGAGCTTTGATTTTTATTAAAATAATGTTTTCTGTGATGTTAAAAATAGTAACTGAATATTATCACTAAATTTGTATCATTTAATTTTTTAAATTTTATTTTGAAAGTATTAGAGATGGGAAGGTTGAGTGTGTGGAATAGGGTAACCTTATCTAGCAGAACTATTTTCTGAAGACTTAGTGCTGAATAAAATCCTCTCAACTTTAATCATTTTTGTTTCACGGCAATGTAGTTTGTTGAGGAATTCAGCAGAATTTATATCTTGTTTGCAGGAATCAAAGGGCTTTTTAAAATTTTGCTTGAAATGAGTTGTTTTCTTAGATTTCCAAGTGCTAGGAATATAGGTAATTATGCGCCCCCATAACAGTCCTGGAGATTTTCATGTTTGCTACCCTTTAAACAGTGCTGGATGTTCATTTTTAGAATAGTTCTAATTTCTCACATTGTGCTGTAATAAGATGTTTAACACTTTCATATATTTTTGCAGAAAAAATGCAAAAGTTCAGAAAAGGGGAAAAATCAATTTGATTGGACGATTGCAGCTCACTACAGAGAGAATGAGAGAAGAAGAAAATGAAGGGATAGTTCAGCTAAGAATATTAAGAACCCAGGTTTGTAGAGGGGAGAAAGAATATCTAAATTTTAATTTTTTCAAAAGTTGGGCTGGTGGTGCATTTTAACATCAGCCACTGAATTAAAAAATATATGTTATTAATTTGCAAATAAGAGAAAAATGTTCATTTGACTAGAATTTAAAAATTAAATTCTTATTAATTAGATAAGATTAATTCTAATCTAATTCTTTAGTGCTAACAGAAATGTTTTTAAAGTTTGAAGGCTTCTAGTAAATTCTGATGTGTTTATTATTTGGAAAAAGCCTTGGTTTTTAGTTATGTCTCCTTTTGTGATTGCAACTGAATAAGAATTTGTAGAGTTGAAGTATTTAAAATTATATTTAATGTGCAGTTAAGAAATTTATTTAGAGCTAAGAAACATTATCTGTTATATTTTCCCTTTAAAAGTATGTTAGTTGAGATTATGATGATTTCTGAACATAACAATACTTATCATTGGGAAGGTGACACTGCTCAGTGGGTAAAGATATTTGATACCCAAGCTGACCACCTGGTCTATCCCGGTGACCCACATGGCTGAAGGAGAGAACTAATTTCTGGGAAAATTGTCTTCTGGCCTCCACACAGAAAAAACCATGACACAGCTACTAACACACACAAGCAAAATTAAATACAGTACAGTACAATATGAAAAAATAGAGACAGTGAAATGGCTCAGTAAATGCAGTTGACAGCCTGAGATCAGTCCCAGGCATCTATCTCCATGGTGGATGGAGGAGGGCAGCTCCCACAGCTGTCTTCTGACCGCTGCCTGTACACCAGAGCTTACCAGCATGGATACACATACAATGTTTTAAGTCTTTTAACAAAAACTACTTCTTTGTCTAACTTTTACAATTTTTATGTACTATTATTTAAAATTCTAGCCAGTGTAATACAGTTTGAAGTATAAAGAAAGATAAAGATTCTTCATGACTTTTGTAGTCTTCACATTTCTGTAGGTACAAACTTACTTTTTTTCCCCAGTACTTTTGACATAAAAGCGTATTTATAATCAGATCTAAAGCCTTGTGTCCTTTGCTACAGGTGATCTGAGTTTGATCTCAAGAAACAACTCAAAGATAGAAGGAAAGCCAGGCTCCAGTGGTCCAAGCCTTTAATCCTAGCACTCAGGAGGCAGAGGACAGCTAAGGCCACACAGAGAAACTTAGACTCTAAAAATCCAGTGGAGGAAAAAAAAATGAAAAGAGAGAACTGATCCCACAAAGTTGTCCTCTGACTTCACTATGCATGCTGTGTCATGTGCTCATAAACACATAGCATTTAATGTATGCAGAATGATATGCTTCAAAACCTTGTTTAAAACCTTGAATAAAATGCCAGGTAACTGAATATGTTGCACATTATCTAGTATTCGTGAAAAAATTTTCATACCTATGCAGGAAAGCTAAAGGGATTTTTGTCCTACTGAATAGTGATTGGTTCCCAAGCTTACTAGTTAGCACTAACATGCAGTATCAAATGTTAAATGCATGGTCTGTTAGCATCCACAGGCAGTTAGTTAGTTCAAGGGTTCTTCCTCTCCCTCCACTATTCCTACCGTTCCCAGAATCTCAGTGCTCACATCTCTTAGATAAATAAAACCTGTAGTTGTTGAATGTGCTCTACATATCTTCTCCCATATATTTTTTATAACCTAGATCATCATAGCGCCTAATACAGTATACATGCCATGTAACTAGTCACCATACTGTGTTGTTTAGGGGATAATGTCTAAGTTTGTATGTTATTGACTTCCCGCTATCATAGACGTAATTACATGTTTCCTCTTTCTTTCTTTTTTTTTATTTTTACATTGTGCCTCCACAACTAGCTCATAATTACATTTTTATTTGTGGTATGGAGCTCAGAGATAATCAACTGTATCTCTTTTCACATCTGCTTTATAAAAACATTCTAATCTTCACTATGACACCATGTTGCTTTAGTTGGCTAAGGAAAGCTAAAAGACAATGGTAATTAACAGTAGGTCACACTTTGTAGTTAACAGTCACTGCTGAGCTCTGTGTAGTTTCAAAATCACCAAGAACAAATTGATTAAATTTTGATGTTTCCTTTAGAACATCAAAACATGTAATTGAATTAATAAAACTAAAACCAAGAAATAAAATGAAAAACAGGATCTGTGGTGAACATCAATGTCACTTTGTTAGTCTAGTTAATGTGTAAAGTAGTATTTCCTGATTTTTAAGATGCACACCCATGGTTCTCATCTGTTATATGAAGGAATATTAGAGGCAAATTTGTGTAAGAGAAAGTGTTGTATCTTGTATTTATTTGTGTATGTGTGTGTTTGTATAAGTCAGAGCACGAGTTATAAGAATTGACTCAGTTTTCCATATTGGTCCCCAGGATTGATCTCAGGTCATCATGTTTGGCAGCATATAAGTGCCTTTACCCACTGAGCTATCTTACCAGCACTCACATAGTGGCGGACAGCTCTCTGTAACTCAGCTCCAGGGGATCCAGTGCTCTTTTCCAGCCTTTCAGGCACCAGGCATGTGTGTAGTACACAGACATTCAAACACACTAAGGGTTAGAGATATTATAGAGTAATTTTGGCTTTCTTTCAGAATCTTCATAATAAGTGTGATTTGTAGTTGTTGAGTACATGTGCAGGTGAATATCTAGGAGCTGCTGTGTGGTTTTATTGGTGTTGGAAGATAATGTAGGAAAAGTTATTTTACTCAAACAAGTTTAATGTATTAATAGACTTTTGTTTTCATTTTCTCTTAGGAAGCCATCATACAAATAATGAAAATGAGAAAGAAAATTAGCAATGCTCAGCTACAGACTGAATTAGTAGAAATTTTGAAAAACATGTTTTTACCACAGAAGAAAATGATAAAAGAACAAATTGAGTGGCTGATAGAGCACAAGTACATCAGGAGAGACGAGGCTGACATCAACACGTTCATATACATGGCGTAGCTGAGCATTGTGCCACTGTTTCTGCACAGATTCTGGAGCCCTGGACAGAAATTTGTCCCGGTTTGTGCTGGAAGAAGGTTTATTTGGACTTTGATTACATAAATATTAAACTCTCTGCCTTACCTTATAAACGACTATATTTTGCCAGTCACATTAGTTAGCATGATGGCACTCCCTTCATGTTGCACACTCTTTAACAGCATGCTGTTTGGTGGAGAAAATTGCATTCATGAAGAGCCCATTATGAACTTCCAAGTCAGTTTAATTTTTACCCACCAAGAGAAATAACATTTTGGAAGGATGAGAGTAGGGTTCTTGATGCTTTTTTTTACCCCCTTTTCCTTGTTAAAGGAATATACTTGCACAAGGAAGGTTATTCAGATATTGCACTGAAAAAATGCTTTTATCTTTTTTTTTAAACAGAGACAGGGTTTCTTTCTCTTTGTAGCTTTGGAGCCTGTCTTGGAACTCTGTAGATCAGGCTGGCCTCTAACTCCAGAGATCTGCCTGCTTCTGCCTCCCGAGTGCTTCCCCCACCCCTTTTTGTGAATGCAATTCAAGCTAGTGGTAGCACTCTTAGCTTCTTTTGATGAAAAGAGTGAGGTTGCCAACACCATGTTGGGAAAGGGCAGGTGTACTTGAGAAGATGAGGATGTCAGAGTGTTAAGTTTGTTAAACACTGCTTTCAGTTTAGTAACTGGATTTAAATGGTGATCTGAAAATGGTATTAAATATTTCTACCTTACAAATCTTGATTGTCATTAAGCAGGAGACTGCTGTTGTAGTTGTTTGTTGTTAAATGATAAGGATTTGGGGGTTTTCTTTCTTATTCTCAGTCTTGTATGACTGGAGAACTTGTTTTGAAAAGATGAAGTTTATAATGAATGTTGCTTCAGTTGTTAAATTTATGGGTATAGGTAAGTCATTGATTGCAGAATCAGAATGGCAAAGCAAAAATGTTAATGTGTTACTAATTCACTTAATTCTTATACACATAATATTTATTATGCTGTATTGAAATTCATTGAAAATATGATCTGATACAGTACAGTGAGAGCATTGCTTTCTAAACCTGTAGTATAGAATTATTTGGTGTTTTGAAAGTGTTGTGATTAGGGATTTACCACCTCAGTTTTCTGAAAGACATTCATACTCTGTTAAAAAGTAATTACCCGTCTTCACCTAGGAGGAAGAGAGATGAGATTACAGCCTGAGACCAGAGAAGCACTCAGAGTTGTTAGTCTTAACACGAGCAGTAACTTTGCCAAATATGTACATATATATTTATATATTTTAAAAATAAGCATTTTTAAAATGTTCTGAGGGCAACACAACCTTGCTTCTCTGTTAATCTTGAGTGGGTGACTCAGGATGTCACAGTGCAGTGGGAAGTTAGAAATTGGGGTCTTGAGCAACTGGAGAGAGAATTATTTCCCATCAGGAAAAATGGCTCCCTGTGGATTTTACTCATTGTGGTGCACGTTTCATGTTTTTTTGAATATTATTTTATAATCTTTGATGTTAAGTAATATTTTGAAGTATGGTTTTGAAACTAGCAGAAAATGGAGTGTTGAGAAGCATACAGTATTATATCAGCACAGTGGGCTGTGGACCTGCCTGCAGCCTCAGCAGCTATGAGCTCCTTCCTGGAAGGAGGGGAAGTTTATGTCAGATGTTTAAAGTTTTGCTAATTATAGTCAAATATCTGTTATGAAACTCATAGGAAGTTGGACGTGCATGTGTCCTTACTATCTACCCTGCTGCTCTGAGGAGGCCGTGGCTAGCGCAGGTGTGAAGAGTGAGTCAGTGCTCGCTGCTTCTGTGATGTGGATGGCTGCTGACATTGGCGCATCCAGAATTCAGAGATAGTTTTTTAATGACTGTGGCCCTTTTATTTAACAGTTTGGTGTTGGCAGATTTTCATGTCCCAATACCAGAATGCCAAAGGAGGAAACAATCAAGGGAAACATTTTAGGTCATTTCTTAATGTTTAAGATTTGTCATTTTAAACCATAATTTTTCTTAGAGCATCTTTGAAATTTCTAATTGCTTTGGTCATTTAAAAATGAGAGCTGTGATGTTTTGATTTATAAAGGCAAACTTAATGCAAAGTGGGTAACACTAAATCCATAGCAAAGTTTTTTATTAAATTTTATAAATTTTTTAATAGTTAATTATGTCCTAATTGTATTTTGGGGAATGAACAGCAGTAACTACCATAGACTTAACAGTTTTCATCCTTTTTTTAAGATATATATACAAAAGTATTAACTACTTTTTGGTGTTTATCAAAACTGTTTAGTTGACAAGGTGCCTATTGCCTATACCATTGTTGAGATTTTCTTTAAATGTTTTATCAATAGACTTGCTAATTAAAAAAATTCTGAAACAGATCTTAACCAGGAGTTTTCTGAAGGTCCAGAACTGTTCCCTGTCTGACCTCTCTTTTCCCTGCAGACTTTTCATTCTTTCTGTCTGAGCAGGGGCAAGCATTTGCACAGGTAAGGGGAAGAAAAACCCTACCTCCCACCCACCAACAAAGAGCCATTTTAAATGAATAGTGTAGCAGGCTCAGTTTTGAGTACTTCATCTAATTGAAGATGGCACCATCTATAAATGGTAACCCATTGCCATCTCATAACCAGAGCAAGGAGGCAGGAAACAGATTTACACAGTGGAGAATGGAACACATTTGATTCTCACAGTTAGACAAATGTTAGACCATCATTGTTGTAATAATTTTATAAGGATCCTCATTCTGAAGTCTTCTAATTTTTACAATTAATGGAGAAGGACCCTGAGTCTATCAACCTGTTCATTTCAATCTCTTGCTCTTACTTTGTGCGTAAATATTAAAGTCTCAAATGAAATGTTATTCCTATTTTTATTCTTCATTAAACTGAATATAATATCATTAGCCCTGCTCCAAGGGCAAATTTCTCAAATTCAATCTGGTGAAATATTTGCTAGTTTACAGAAAGATTTGTTATCATAAACTCAAGCTGGCTCTTTTGATTTCATGTAAATGACTGGGATGTTATTGCAAGCTCTCCCAAGTCACAGTTATGAAAGAAACATTGTTTGAGATCGTTCATGTCATCTACACTATGTGTGGTCTGGAGTTCCTAAGGTGTAGTGTATCCATGGTCTGTACAGATGTGAATGTGCACCACTACATACTGAGATGACACTGTACAGTTTTACACGGTAGCAGTTTCTGTATGCAGTAGGCTGAAATATTTTGAACTGCTTAATTTTTGGATTTTATTTTTAAGTTGTATAATTTATTTTCTTGCAAAATAAAAGTGTAATATAAATGCTTTCATCCAGAAAATATTGATGTTCTACTATAAAAAGTTTTATAATAGCTAAGATTTCTGGCAAGCTAGGAATAGTGTTATGTGCCTTTAATCCCAGTGTTTCTGAGGCAGAGGCAGAGGCAGGCATAGCTCTGAGTTCAAGATCAGTCTGGTGTATGTACTCAAGCTACAGGTCAATCAAGGCTATCCTGACTTCAAAAATAATAAATTGTTTCAATTGGGGAGTGCTGCACTTGTGTCATCCAGCTATGTGGGAGGATGAGGTAGCTAATTGTTCAAACCCAGGAGTTAAAGACTAGACTAGTCAGACTTTCTTAATGAAAGAACACTTTGCTATGTTTTGGAGTACAATAGTAAATTGTAGCTACTATAAGGACCCGAAGTAAGACTTGACAGGTGGATGAATACTACTTCTCAATTCCAGTGGCAGAAATCTGAACCTAGTACCTTCACTGAGATTAGTAATTAAGCTTAAATATTGTTTCATGCACATACCCTTCCAAAGCTTTGGCAAGCACACAAGCATTTTGACCTAGTGAGCATTCTAATCCTAAGCAAACCCTCACTACTTGAGGAAGGAGCTCTACAGTGAGCTAAATTGGAAGCTAACAATCATTCTGACCAGAATGGAGCTTAGAGGCAGGCAACATTAAAACAGCTGGATGGGCATACAATAGACATTTCTAATATGAAAGACAGAAATTGCAACAAATAGTTATAGGTCACTGTCACAGGCTTAAAACAAAAGGGTGGTATGTAGTAACATGCTTTTCAAATCCCAGCCCTTGAGAAGTAGATACAGGAGAATTACGAGCTCAGAGCCCCTTAGTTATGTAGGAGCTTGCAACCAACTGGGGCTACCATACACCCTGCCTTAAACTAAAGGATCAGCTGGGTTGCTTAGTGGGTAAAGGCATTTGTGAAGCCTGGTGACCTGTACTCAGCTCACCACAGCCTATGTAGAAGTGGGTGGGACAAGGGAATCTACAACCTTCCATTATTTGTACATAGTCATTTCTTTTTTTTTTTTTTTAAACTTTATTTATTTATTTGCCTTGGTGTTTGCCTGGAACTACAGACTGTTGTGAGCTGCCATTTGGGCAGCTGGGAATCAAACCTTGGTCCTCCGGAAGAGCAGTCAGTGCTCTTAACTGCCAGCCATCTCTCCAGCCCATAAAGTCATTTCTAAAGAATAAAAAGATAACACCATTCCTCAAACAGAGACCTGGTAATCTACAGGGCTAAACTTAAGCAATTAATCTGTTTTTGTGAGACAGGGCCTTGCTATATAGCCTTGGCTGTTCTGGAACTCACAATGTTGACCAGGCTGGCTTTGAATTGCCTACCTCTGCCTCCTGAGTGCTGGAATTTAATGTGTGTATCACCATACCTGGATTAAAGTTTTATTCATAAAATGTTGAGGGGCTTATGGCTCAGCATTTGTTGTTTTTTCATAGACCCTGGTTTTGATTCCCAGCATCCACCTGGTGGTTCGCAGTCATCTGTAACTGGTTTCAAAGGCTCCAGTGCGCTCTTATGACCTACATGGCCACCATGCATTTGGTAAATAGACACACATGCAGACAAAACACTGAAACATTTTTTTAAATCATAGAAGTCTCAAATACTGGTGAACTTCAAGGTCTTAGAAAAATAGCAATATCAAAATCATCAGAAAAATAGATCAGGACAGAAATCAATAAAATCCCAATACAGGGGAGGCTGAGGCAGTATTATCTCTGCAAGATCAAGACCAGCATGATCCACAGTGAGTTCCAGGACTACACAATAAAAGTTTGTCTCAATAAAACTAAAAACAAAGCAAAAATAGAAAATAGCAAAAACACTAAGTAAGTGGAAACAAGTAAGAGCAGAGAATATGATGTTCCTTTGAGAAGTGAAATGAACAGGGATGACAACTCTGCAGCTGAATTAGCCAAAAGGGGAATTAATAACATTAGAGCTGGAAAGAGATATCACAACAGACACCAGTGTCAGGGTCACTTTGAAAGCCTATGTTCCATCAAGTTAGAAAATCATAGGCAACTATGACCTACCAAAACTAGAAAGGATGTAAATGTAATAATGAGAATGAAAATGTAAGGAAAATATTTGTTTTTTGAGACAGGACATCCCTGGTTGTCCTGGAACTGGCTTTGTAGACCAGGGAGGCAATGAGTCACAAAAACCCTTAAAGCCTTCCTCTGCTTCCCAAGTGCTGGGTTTAAAAGTAAAGTGCACATTACCACGCTTAGCTAAAGAAAAATAATAAAGGAGATAGCTTACTCCAGCAAGTTTTCCTTTGGATCTTAACATGTGTGCTGTGGGACATCCATCCCTTTTCTGACAATAATAACACATACTCCAAAACCAAAGAACAAAACAGGTTGCAGATAAAACTTAACAGAATACTTTCCTATATTATGTGAAGATTATCTAAGGTTATCTAATAAACACCTATATTCCCAGCAATCTAAAGATGTAATGAGAGGATTAGGAGTTTAAGGTCATCTTTGACTACCCAGTGGGTTTGAGACTATCCTGGCCTACATGAGACTCATAAAAAAAACAAAATAAGCAGGGATTATGGCTCAGCAGTCAAGAATACTAGATGCTCTTATAAAGGACCTGGGTTTAGTTCTCAAAGCACCAGGCAGTTGAAAACTGCCTATAACTTCAGTTCCAGGGTTCAGGTCTGCTGCCTTCTTCAGGCACCTGCATGCATGTGGTGCTTGTACACAAATGCATGAACATTTATGTCTTACCCCAGAAGGGTGGAGGAGATGACTGTGCAAAGTACTTACATCACAAGTTTAGATCCTCAACATCCTTTTAAAAAGTCAAGCATGGCGGTCCTTTATTGTATTCCCAGTTCTGTGGATGGGGTCAAGGGAAAAGGAGTGGAGACAGACTGTTATCCAGTCACTCCAGTGAACTCCAAGTGCTATGACAGACCCTGCCCCCCCCAACACCCAAAAAAGCCAGGCATTGATAGCACAAAGAGATCTCTGAATTCAATGACAACCTGGTCTACAAGGTTAACCCGAGCTGTTACTTAGAGAAACCCTGGATAGCAAACAAAAACAAGACAGAGGGCCACAGGAGTCACCTGAGTGACTCACAGGAGCGCATACAACTACATACACAAAAAAGGCTGGCTTGAAGTAAATTGTTCGAGTTGCATGCTGCCATACTTTTTTTGGAAATTAACATGTTAGAAAGATTTGCTGTCCTCATCTGAAGGTTGAAAGTCTGTGCTAGGTGAAGTGAAACATGCTTTTAATCCTAGCACTAGGGAGGCAAAGTCAGGCCTGGTCTACATAGTTAATTACATCACAGCCAAAGCTACATAGTGAGACGCTGTCTAAAACCAAAAGAAACCTAAAGTGAAACAAATCCCATTGGGTTCCACAAATATGAGAATAATTATAATTTGACTAACATCAATTAATGCATGAAGGGTTTTTGTTTATTTTGCTTTAATTTTTTCTGAGACAGGTTCTCCTTTTGTAGTTCTTGTTCTGGAACTTGCTATGTGGATCAGGCTGGTCTGGAACTACTCACAGATCACCTGCCTTTCCTGAGTATTTGCCATCACAACCAGCTTGAAGGAAATTTTTGTGGAAGTTGATTTAATTTTATTATTTAATGAAGTTTAGGTAGTAACATGCATTTTATTTCCGCATCCTAACTTAAAACAACTTCACAATTCTCTTAACGTAATTGGTTTATTTGTATTATAAATAAAACTGGAATTGCTGGAAACATTTACCAGTATCCTTTGTCTGGGTAAACACAGTCACATGGTCAGGCGTAGCTAAGTGAATGGAAAGTCTTGAGCTTTACGGAAATTGCATGCGTCAAGAGGTCAAGTGGTTTAAACTGCTCCACCAGGTGTCAAACCATGTTGGCCAATTTTCTCCTGTACTACATCTGCCCAGCGCCAGGCCTCGCCCCCTGGTTGCGGGCCAATCCCTGCCAGTGCAGCGATCTCTGGCTGCTATTGGAGGAGAGGGCGGGGGAGGCGCCCGACTCGACGTCGTGGAGTCGGCTGTGAGAAGCGGAGGCCTCTGAGCTTTTCTCTGCCCTTGACAGCCCTTCGCGTCACCATGGCTGCCCTGGTGGCTCTGCGCGGCGGCGTCCGCCGGTCTCTGCCTTGCGGGCTGCTGCAGGTGAGCGGGGTCTATTCCGGGGAGCTCGCCACCGGCCGTTCAAGGTTCCGCCCTCCGGCAAGGCCGAGGCAGAGCCACCTGGAGGTGGGGGTGGGGGAGCTCACGGGCGACAGTGCCCGCCACGCTCGTCTCCGGGCAGTGTGTCCCCTTGTCCGTCTGTGCTGCTGTCACACCTGCCGGAGCAGCGAGGCCTGGGCCTGACCAGGCACGATCCCAGGCTGCAGCGTGCGGAGCCTCTTTATTGGAGTTTCCGATTTACAGGAGGTTCCGAGAGGTTCTTTAAAGTGTATTAGGAGTTTATTGTCGAGAGTGAGTGAGTTTATCGTCCCCCTCCCTTTTTAAAAAATCTGATAGCCAATCATTGGTTTAATTACTGATCTTATCAGAACTAAGATCTATGTGACAATCAAAAGATACTATACAACTGTTTCTTAAAACTAACAAGATGGCTCCTCAGGCAGTACAAGCAATAAAATATATTTGGACCAGGTGCCTCCTTTTTGGTTGTTGTGTTTGGGAAACATTATAGTGACAGCCCTTTGCAAGAATTTATTTTGCAAGTGTTGCATCCAAGAAAATGCCTTACAGTCTTAAGAATGGGAGAGAAATTCCATAATGTGGTTGTGAAACTTGATGTTTCCAGTTTGGTTGCAATAGTAAGCTTTGAAATCCACCCACATTCTAAGCGTCGAAATTAGGTCTGGACGGTTGTTGGTGGTTTTGTTGCTATACTAATCAGAGTTCATGGAACTGGGTAGTTCTGGCAATAGAAGCTGAAAGACAGCAGTGCTATGCATGAGACTGTGAAATCTGTGGGCATGAAGACTGTGGTGTGAGGAAAACAAACTATAAAATTAATCTTACTTGAGCTGCTGGTGTCTGCAGTTCTAGCCGTGCCACAGGCTGGGGAAGAGGAGCTTGAGCTCAAGGTTCCATCGCACGTGGGCAATATGGGGACACTCAGTCTTAGAAAGATAAAATAATAAGATTCTGAATGACTGAGATAACAGGAAAACCAGAAGGATAGTTTATTTTCTATTCTGGAGATGCGCAGCATCTCACCTATAAAATAAATGTTCTCAAGAAAGACACCAATGTCTCTTTTTTTCCCCTTAGTCTCCTCCTCTCCCTCTTTTCTCTCTTTCCACTTGGTTTTGCTGTATAGGTCAGAGTGACTTTCAACTCTTCATTCCCCTAGTTCAGCTTCTGCATTATCTGGGTTTCAAAGAGCGGGTCATCATGCCTACAGGTGCTCTTGATCAGTTTGTTAGTTTCAGTAGGACAGCTAGAGAGCTTACAATGGAACCAGGTCAACTGAGATTCCAAATAATGTTGCCCAGATGAATTAGCTAAGCCAGGTGCTTGAGGTGTGTCCAAACAAGCATTCAGAGCCTTCTTAGTTTACACTTAAGGCCTTATAACCAAGTACAAATTACATTCTTCATGAGAACAGTGAGTCTGAGCTGGTATAGTAGAAGAGTCCATCTGTATGTAATTCAACATCAAGAAGCTGAGGCAGAAAGATTGTGAATTTGAGACCATCCTGGGCTGCATAGCAAGAGCTTGTCTCAGAACAGTGCAACCACATTAAAATTTGCTCGAAGTATAGAATAGCAGTTTGAAGGAGGGATTGCTGCATTGTCTCAAATGCAATTTAAGGGTCAGTGAGTCTCCTACCCTCTCAGGCTTTGGGGTCTTCTCTATATTTTTCCTCCCCTGGTTCTAATGACTTGTCTTCCCAGCACTGATTTCTCTTTCCTGACTAGCTGCCTGTGTTCCAGGCTCCTTCTACCACCTGTAGTTTATGTAGCATATACCACTTGCTTCCCTCCCCCTTCATAAAAGCTGGGTATTTGTTTTAAGATGATCTCTAGAATGCATGTTCTCCTGCTCAGCATCTTGAGTACTGGAATTAATGAAATAACAGTCAGCAGCCACCACATGTTTGGGATCCAGTCCAAGTTCTCTGGCCCAGTTCACCTGGTTAAACTCTAGACCTATTAGATATCATTTGAATTAAATTAAGAAATCATTTATTTTAGAAATCCTTTTCTATAAAGAATTTTCCATATTCTGTGCTGTGTTGTAGAATGGAATTTGACCTTTTACCCATTGCGTGGGCTCTTTCACCTTTGCTTTCAAATACAGACAAGTCTCTCTCTATGGTCAACAGACCTTTATGGAATTTTATTGGATCCTGTTATCTGTCTGCCCTTTTAATGTCAGTGGCCCATTGTGGCCTTGACCGTCTGGTCCTTTTGCCTCCATTTCTTAAGCACTGAGATTAATGTGCTCTCATGCATGGCATATTGGGCAAGGTTTTATACTTATTTTTTAAAAGATTTGTTTATTATATATATAGTATACAGAAGAGGGTGCCAGATGTCATCATAGATGGTTGTGAGCCACCATGTGGTTTCTGGGAATTGAACTCAGGTCCTCTGGAAGAACAGGCAGTGCTCTTAACCGCTGAGCCATCTCTCCAGCCCCATAGTTATTTTAACATACAGAATTTACCTGTAATTATTATTAAGTCTCTGGTTATACTTATACCTACAAAGGAGCAGTAAAATAGTTGGTGTTGCTGCTGACAGGCTTGACCAGTGAAGTGACCACCCAGTGCTTTGGGAAGAGCAATTGCCTCATACTCCAACCATCTGTTATTATTTTCATAAGGTAGAGATTTATAATAGACCAGATGCCAAAAGTAGAGGCTCTAGAGGCCTTGTCAGGACCTGCCCTTCCCTGGCTTCATGACTTGAGATGCTTTGTCTGCCAGGATTCAGATTCCTGTCTGAAAGGAGACCAGCAGTACCCATGGCTGCTCCTGACCTTAAAGGTATTCCAGATCTTTGTGTACCCCCTACCAATAGCTGCACTTACAGTTGCCTGCTCTCCAGCCCCACTTTCTAGCCTATTACATTCAGCTCTGTATGGGGTAGCTGGGGGTGGCATGGCCAGAATCCCAACTTTTCCCATGTCTGTAGCTACTTCTGCCTGCTACTTTTTTTTTTTTTTTTGGCTTGTTTTTCAATCTGAGGAGTGACTTTAGGGCCTCAGCAAATGTTCTCCCACTGAGCTCTCAGTCCTGTCCTCTGCTGGCCCTGAGTTTACTACTACATGCGCTGTTTCTCACAATGGGCTGTTGGTTCCCTTTGTCTCAAATGCCCTTTTGCTAGTTCTGAAACCAAGGCTGCCTCTGCCTCTCAGCTCTGCCCCCATCCCAAAGAGTCATTTTCCATCCTGTAAGATAGACAGGCTGCAGTCACTCCTGGCCTCTTGTTTTGATGCTTTCTTAAGGTACTGCTAGGATTTGTTTTTTCAGCCTTGCTAGTAAACATCAGGCTTTGTTCTGATGCCTGTTTAGCTTCTGCAGCCTCCCAGGGGTGAGAAGTGAACAAAGTCGTGTAGAGGGAAGACAGTAGGGCCATCTCAAGGTAAACAGTTATATGCTAGAGGAACAATAATAATGTGCACAGGTCAAAGAAAATAAATAGTAAGTTTTTAAAGGGTCTAGAGAGATAGCTCAGTGGTTAAGGACACTGGCAGTGTTTGTGGAGTATAAGGGTTTGGTCCCAAGCACCTATATGGTAGCTAACTACCATCTGTAACTTTTGTCCCAGGGTGTCTGACATTTTCTTCTGATTTCTTGGGCAGCATCAGCCATGCATGTTATGTATATGAAACATAGCTAAAACAAATGCGCGTGTGTGCGCGTACACACACATACACACACAAGTTAATAATAAGCCTGAACTACTAGACCAGCATTTATTATGAGATTAAGCCTCTTAGTAATTACTTTATAAGCCTGGCCAGGTGGAACAGACAAACTTTTGACTACAAATGATGCTGTAATATGGTACGCATACATCCACATAAAGCCTGAGAAAGCTTTAAAAAAGTTCTAGAACACAAAAACAGCCCCATACAGCTTCCTAATTGTGTATCTCAAGTGGACCATGGTACAGAGTGGTGTGCAGGCATGAGTGGGGAGCACAGGAACAGAGCTCATCCTGTGTTCGGTGGCTTCCCAGAGTTGTGGGAAGTACACCCGGGAACTCGGCTTAGGGTTAGGGTTAGGGTAAGATTCAGGGTGGTTGTACAGCTGAGCTTGTCTGAACTGGTTTTATTCATTTAGCACAAATTTATTACACAGTCTTCAGTGCCCCTTCTTCAGTTGTTATTTATTTTGAGATACTCTCACTATGTAGCCCATGCTGGCCTCCATCTTGGACTTTGCCTGCCCCTGCTTTCCAAGTGCTGGGTTCTCAGCCATGTTCCACTACACTGAGTTTTGTCATTCATTCTAAAGAATTTTGATGCTGGATATATCAGTGAACATGAGCTACATCCTGGTCTCAGGACAGTTGTATTATGTTTGGGGGAGGGACAAGGGATGCTAATAGTGTTCAATACATACTTCTAAGATGGAAAAGTTGCTCTGAAGGAGAAAATGGTGGTGTAAGTGTAAGAAAGAATTTTAAAAAATTGAGGTCAATGTTGTTATATATTACCTAGAAGCAGGGACTGACTGGAGCGTAAGCTATCCTAGAACTTGTTATAGAGCCCAGCTGTCTTTGGACTCAGGATCCTCCTGTCTCTGCTTCCCTAATGCTGGAATTACAGATGTGTGCTATCATCCTTGGTGGCCCAACTTAATAAAGTAATTAAAGAAGATCCTGTAGGATTTGTCCATTGAGCTTAGACATGAAGAACAAAAATAAACCAGCTGGGCCAGAGATGGCCCAGTGGGTGAAAGTGGCAATCTTAGCTCAGATCCCTGGACTCACATTAAAAGTTAGGTGCAGTAGTGCACATCTGTAACCCTGCATGGGAGATGGAGATTGGAGAAGTGTCTGGAAGTTCTTGAGCCAGCTACAGTGGCAGAAATGAAAGAATCTGCCTCAGTCAGGTAACTCCCAGTGACTTACATATGTGCCATGATAAACACACACACACACACACACACACACACACACACACACACACACACACACGACTTAAAAAGAAGCTGGACATAGTGACACCAACCTTTGATCCCAGCATCAGGAGGCAGAGGCACTGTAAGTTTGCTTTCAGCCTGGTCTATATAGTGAACTTCAGTACAGCCAATGCTCCAAAGTGATACCCATCGCAAACAAAACAGAACAAAACAAAATTTCCAAGTAAAGTTAGTCTACATGCTTTACTAGCAAGTACTCAATAAAAACAGGCAGATGTTTCCCAAAGAAGAAAGGAGAGGCCAGTATTTCTGAGGTTGAAATGATTGTGGGTAAACATTTATTTTTTTTTTAAATAAAAAATTAAAAAGTATAAATCGTGATAGTGTCAGTGAATACAAGTTTATAAAGTATACCATTGTTTTCTGTTACATATCCAGGATGGTGACCAGAGCCACATACATACTTGGATAAATGTCCATACTTATGTATGCATATGTTTCTTTTTTTTAAACTTTATTTATTTATTTATTTATTTATTTATTTATTTATTTATATTTATTGCCTTGATATTTGCCTGGAGTTGGGAACTGGAACTACAGACAGTTGTTAGCTGCCTTGTGGGTGCTGAGAATCGAACCCCAGTCCTCTGGAAGAGCAGTCATTGCTCTTAACCGCTGAACCATCTCTCCAACCCTGCATATGTTTCTTAAAAATAGCTTTGCATGTGCATATGGACAACCTCTTCCTAAACAGGACTGCTTTCATATGGAGGTATGAAGTTCTTAATCCAGGATTGTTAAGATAGATGTGTCTGAATCTCACAGGGCTACTGTGCAAATTCTCTGAAGTGTTTATTTGAATTTGCTCCAAGACAATGTTGACCTTGCTCAGAGGCAACAGTGGTAAACTGGCAAAGATAACTAGAAGCAAGGACATTATAGGCAGTATGCGAAATGTGAAAGTTTACTGTAATGTGCGATGGAGATATGTTTATTTTACACTTTTTAGGTTAAAGGTGTCAGACAAGAGTGCATTTACATGGGTATGGAATGATCCAGAAGAAAGAGGCAGAAATGCTATATATTGGGAAAGAATGCATGTGGCGTGAGAGCCACGGGACCCTTCAGTGAAAATGAAAGGTCCCTTGCAAGAAAAAATTGAGCAGAGGTGACTACAACCCCACTTTACAGCAGCTAAGGGCATTATTTGGGGTCATGCTGGGATTAGAGCCAGGGGCTTTCACATACTACGAGCACACTCTGCCTCTAAGTACATCTTTCATTCAGAAAGGGAATTGTTTGAAGAGATATAATACACAAATTCATGGACATTTAAGGATAAGAAATAAATGCTGGTGGTCTTGCTCGACCCTAAGTAGAAATTCATTAACGATGGGATCTCCTGCCTCTTGCAGTGTGCCTTTTCTCCATTTCTTGAGTATGTTGGTGCTGTTCCTTTCATTCTTCCTTGTGGCTTTTCTCTCTGGGCTCTAACCTCTGCTTTTACATGGGGTTGGCTAACTGAGTTCTGACTGGCTTCAGTGCCTCATAATGAAGTGCCCATTGTCAACTGACCTAGGCTCTCAGGGTGCCAACCAGGATAACCAGTCCATTCTTGGTGCCATCAGCTATGTTCAGAGTTGGTGATGGAGTTGTCTTGTAGAGACTTAAGGTTGCCCCTTATAGGGGAGGAGTGTGGCTGGTAGCAATGACTGGCATGTTTATCACATCAGAATTTTATTTAGAATTGTATTGCAGACAGTGTAATAGACAAGCAGATTGTACATAACCAACAGTCTGATATGTAAACAGTGTGTTCAAGTAGTACAGCCATTGAGCAGATGCACGTGGGCCTTGCCTACTTGAACATAGGTGTGTTGACTGGTCATGGCTGAGGGCACTGTCACTGAAGGGGTTGTATGATGCTCCGGAGAGTAAAAACAAACGTGTACCTTCCTAAATTAATCTGTCTTTAAGAAGTACAGATACGAGACTGGAGACATGGCTAAGAGGTTAAGAGCACCAACTGTTTTTCCAGAGGTCCTGAGTTCAATTCCCAACAACCACATGGTGGCTCACAACCATCTGTCTTGAGATCTGGTGCCCTCTTCTGGCACATAGGCATAGTGGAGGCAGAATGTTATATACATAATAAATAAATCTTAAAAAAAAAAAAAAGTACAGATACAAGGCCAGGTTTGGTGTCACACTTGTAGTCCTAGCACTCAAGAGTCTGAAATAGAGGGCTCTTGATTTCAGGTTTTACCAGGCTACATATACATAGTAAGACTGTATCTAAAACAATTAAAAAGTATAGCTAGAAATAGTAGCTGTTTTATATGAGTTGGAATAAAAACAAGTTAATTTGATAGCAACTAGTATTATGTATTGTTCTATTATCAGATTTAAACAGTAGGATGAAACATGCTTTTCAATGGATCCCTGGTATTTGATGACCACTGCTCACATCAAGGAATCTTTCTCTTTTGAACCCCAGGGGTAGCTTGCTTATGCTCCAATTCTTGTAGTTCTCATCAAACTCAAAGAAATATGTCCAGGTAATTTTGATAGTTCTTCTCTGCAAGCTTGTATTGATTGCTGCTGGGGTTTGAGGTCCATGGTAACAGATCTCAGTCTTTATAATGCCTTCTCAAAACAAATAAGCTCAAGTGTTTTGCTGAACAAAGAAGTATCAACTGGTTTTATGAATGTTGGCCATCTCTCCATGACACAATAAAGATTATGAGAACCTCTTCAAAACAGAAGATATTGAAATTTTGTGATGTTAATATTTTAAAATTAAATCTAGGTTGTTTGTATAGCAAAGTTGATTGTATGGAATTTTCCATCATATTCGCTTACAGTCATTGAGAAAAACCATTGGTGTG
Source organism: Sigmodon hispidus (assembly GCA_004025045.1). Taxonomy (NCBI): domain Eukaryota; kingdom Metazoa; phylum Chordata; class Mammalia; order Rodentia; family Cricetidae; genus Sigmodon; species Sigmodon hispidus. The sequence continues at coordinate 165,300 of PVIH01001237.1, forward strand.
GAGCCACTTCTGTTCTAAAGAATATGCCCATGTCAAGCTGACATTTGTATATATTTTTGTCATTCAAACACTGTGAAAACCAGTTTGGTTATCATGGCTGTTTTTGGTTTTGCTTATAACTCCATTGTCAAACTTTTTATTTATTCTGAGTTTTAAGTTGAAAGTTTTAGTTATTTGCATTCAGTTAGGACAACATGTTTGCTTAATCTGTGAAAAGCTAAATTTTTAGGTCACCTGAAAGTCTGGAAATTTGTGGGATGTCTATTGCTCTTTGTATGAGCTCTAACTGCACACTGTAAGTATAAGTTAATGTTTGAATATATGCTGATGCTTTTGTGTGTTAGGCTTGCTGACCACATGTCCAACTTCAGATCAGTTAGAGCTTTGAACCCTGACCTACATTTTCAGAATTTCCTTTGTTGACATTTGTTTCTACAAATAGTATGGAAAGAATTAAGGTGTCTTTCTTTCTGTTCCTTTGAGAGTACTGCTGACTACCAACCAGAGCTTCATACGTGCCATGCATTCGCTCTACCACTGAGCTATACTGCAGTCCTCTTTCACTTTTTAAGAATTATCTGGCGGTATAGACCAGGTTACACGAGGCATGTTTGCCTTGTGTAAATCCAGAGACACTTGCTGGAAGGTCTTGGGGAGTAGTAGAGAGTTTTGCTTAATTTTTTTAAAAATAGATTTTCTATACAATAGTCCTTTAAAAAATTATTATTAGTGTGCATGTGCACGTGTGTGTACCATGTATATGCTGGTGCCCATGGAAGTCCTAAGAGGATGTTGGATCTCCTGGATTTGGGGTAAGGTAGTTGTGAAACAGCCAGTGTGCATGCTAGAACCCAGTCTGGGTCCTCTGAAAGAGTAGCCCGCCTCTTAACCACTGCCTTCTGCCTACTTAAAATTTTTAATCAATGAGAATTATGAACTTGTAATATTACATAACTAAGAACTTAGATGTAGCTCAAGCAATAAACCTGATCAATAATCACCCGGTAATGGATTATTATGTCAATATTTATTTAAAGCAACTTATGCCATAAAATGCAGGGAATGCTGGGATGACCCACTCCTCCAGTTGTAATGGATCTTCCTTCTAGGTGGTGGAGAAGCACAGAATGCTGTAACTGTTCCTGGCCACACCTTAAAGCTATAGCTTCAAAGGTCATAGATGAACCTCAAACTTGCACTGGCCGAGAGGCCATGCCCTTAGGTCAGAGAGGAGCTGGAATCCTACTACACTTGAGTAACTTAAGTTCTATTTTGCTCAGGAGGCTGAGTCAGGAGGAGTGTGTTCAAGGCTATTCTGGGTGTCAGTGAATTTGAGGTCAGCCTGGGCTATATATAGGAAGGTGCTGTTTCAAAAATGTAGCCCAAGGCTAGAGATGTAGTTCAGCTGATAGAGTGACTGCTTGCTATGCACAAAGCCCTGGGTTTGATCCCCATCTCCAAAACCCAGGTGTGGTAGCTTAAGCCTATAATCTTGGTATTTGGAAAACAGAGGCAGGAGAATAGAAGTTCTAAATCATCTATCACTAACAGTGAATTTGAAACCCCACTGGCTTACATGAAATCTTATTTCAAAACCAAAAACAAACTCCTCAAAATAAACCCACTAAACAAAACCACTAAATTGTAGTAAGTATTTACTTTATAATTAGGAATCATTTTTGTTGTTATATTTAGTTAGACACTTTTAAGGGCTAGCCAGATAGCCCAGTGGTTAAGAACTCCAGCTGTACTTGCAGATGACCTGAGTTCAGTTGCCATATGGCACTTAACAATCATCTATATCTCCAGTCCCATGGATCTGATGCCTCTGTCCTACACTGACACTGCATGCATATGGTACACAGACATACATGCAGACAAAATACCTATACACATAAAAATAAACAACATTAAAAATAAAGTTTTAAGATGGCAATCCATCAGAAGTTAAAATGTATGTTTCCAATGAATAGCTTACCACAAAAGTAATAATTATCCTAACCATTTTCCTTATGATTTATAAAAGTAGTGTATATACATTGTTTTAAACTTGGAAATAGAGGTATAAAAATGAAGAAAATCACTAATTATGAAATTAAGTATGCTAAGTATGAAAATTGATGAATTTTAAATATTGTAACGTAAACATTTATCTTACAGGAAGTAAGATGCTTGGGACGAAGTTATGCATCCAAACCCACTTTGAATGTAAGTATAAGTTTAAATAGCACTGTATAGTTTCAAGAATTTAAAGGTATGTTGCTAGTAGAGATACACATGTTGGTAGGCATTGTGGCTCATGCTTGTAGCATGACCTCTCCAGAGGGTGAGGCCATATGCTTGAGGATTACTATCTCAAGCAAACAAACCAAACCACAGTTGCATATACTTATGTCTTGAATATATTTGAAGATTAACAGGGCAATGCAGTGGTTAGGGAAAGCTAACAATGCACATACTAAATTCTGGCATTATCACAAAAGTTTGTTCATTCAGTCCATGAATAATTCTTTATAATCTACTACAAAACAAGGTTCCTCTAAAACTGTGAAGTATTCTTTCTTTATTATGAGTAGCCCCCATTGCATTGTGGATGGTGTACTGCAGTGGACACATGGGAGACTTGACATGAGAAGGACTGACTATTGGGGTAAACCAGAAGGCCCTTTCTTCATTTCCTAGTTACTGCTTTTTGCCTTTGTTTATAGGTTCCCAAATGGACACCAAATCTTTTCATCTTTTTTTTTTTAACTTTATTTATTTATTTATTTGCCTTGGTGTTTGCCTGGAACTACAGACAGTTGTTAGCTGCCATGTGGGTGCTGGGAATTGAACCTGGGTCCTCTGGAAGAGCAGACGGTGCTCTTAACCGCTGAGCCATCTCTCCAGCCCCTCTTTTCATCTTTTTAATACATCTAATGTTTAGTAGGAATTGTAGAATCCAAACATGAGAAAAATGAGTTTAATAGTATGGATGAGAACTTTTTATCTACTTTTTCTTATTTTGTAGTTTAGGAAATTATGGTTCTGGCTGTGTCCTAACTGATTCTGTCCCATGTAGCCTACACATCTGTATTGTTTGCTCAGTCTTTTCATCAGTAAAAGAGCATTTAGTTAGTGTTCTTTATTTTTTATTTTAAAAGATGCATTAATGGCTAAGTGGTTAAGAGCATTTGTTGCTCTGCCATAGGACCTTAATTTAGTTCCCAGTAACCAAGTCACTAGTTCTAAAACTTTATTATTGTTGGGTATGGTGGTGTATACCTCTAACCCTAGCACTCAGGAGGCAGAGGTAGGCAACTGATTTCATTGCCAGGACTACATACTAAGTGTTAGTTTTCTGCACGTGGGAGAGATACACACATACACTGCCAGGTGCTGCACTGAGCGTTTATTTCAGGAAGTTCGGATATCTGGAGAAGGGAGGGAGGGAAGAAAGGAAAGAAGGAAGGGGGAGAAGAAAAAGGGATCAGCTTCCACATGTTGTTTCTTTTTAAAAAAGTGGGTAGGTACAGATCTATACAGCCATGCCTGGGGGCACATTCTGCCAGCGCCATGCTGGGTCCACCATGCGGCATGCACTGTGCTGTATGTCTGGAACATACTTACACTAAGTTCAGTGCCAGCCAAAATTATGTGTTATAAAAACAAACAAACAAAAATGAAAAATTAAAAACCTCCCCAAATAAACCAAACTCTATTATCTGGGGTTTGTGCATGCATGGTGTGTGTGTGTGTATGTGTGTGTGTGTGTGTGTGTGTGTGTGTGTGTGTGTGTGTGTGTGTGTGTGTATGGTGAGTGAGCACATATGTACTCTCATGTTTGTACAAACACATATGGAAGTAGTAAGAGGACAACCTTGCAGACACATTTCTTGAGATCATACTCAGGTTGTAAGGTGAGTATTGAAAGTCCTTCACCTGCTGAGCCACTTTGGCTGCCCCAATTTTGTTTTTTATTAAAGACTTATTTATTCTGTATATAGTATTTTATCTACATGTACAACTGCATGACAGAAGAGGGCACCAGATCCCATTACAGATGGTTGTGAGCCACCATTTGGGTACTGGGAATTGAAATCAGGACCTCTGGAAGAGCAACTTTACCTTTGAGCCATCTTTCCAGCCCTGACTGTCCCAGTTTTTAAGGCTTTGACTGAGCAAAATTAGAACTTAAGCTTTTGGCCTTAAACCTCCCAGAAAGAACTGGGAAGGACTTTTTATGTCTGCCTTAGATTGCTTTAATTTCTTCCTTCACTTCGTTCATTCTCTCTGTTGTGTTCACCCCTACCTATCACCCCCCCTCTTCTGCCACTGTGGATTGATCCCAGGGCCTTGTGAATGCTAGACAAGCACTCTACCACTGAGCTATATCTCAGTCTTGTCTTCCTGTTGTACCTTGAATTGTGTGATGCATCATGATGTTTTCCACCTGCTCAAATACTATTTTAATCCTTGTTAACTAGTTATTCATAAGTGGTCTCAGTGTGAATGTGTATTAAATGAAATGGGATTTGAGTATGCCTATGCTAATTTTTACTTTTGTCTCCCTTGCCAGGAAGTGGTTATAGTAAGTGCTACAAGAACTCCCATTGGATCCTTCCTGGGCAGCCTTGCCTCTCAGCCAGCCACTAAACTTGGTTCTATTGCAATCCAGGGAGCTATTGAAAAGGCAGGTCAGTGACTGCACTGTTTGGAGTTGAAGGGGCAAATTATTGGGGACACATAATTCTTTTGCATTTACTGTACATGTAACTCAGAAATTATGTGGCTCCTACATATCTAAGTTCTCATTCAATAGGAATGAAACTCAAAGCTGACAGGAAAAATAAATCATTCCTGCCCCATGTCACATAATTTTTTTAGTAATCTTAATTGTTACACTGAATATTGGGGCTAGAGAGATTACTCTGTGATAAGAACACTGGCTGTTCTCGTAGAGGACTTTGGTTCAGTTTCCAGTGTATATATGGCAGCCCATACCTGTCTGCAACTTCAGTTCCAGCTGACCCTATACCCTTTTCTGGCCTCCATGGGTCCTGCATGCACATGGTATACAGACACACATACAGGCAAAATATATATTCAGCCATATGCATAAAATAAAAATAAGTAAAAAATCTTTTTTTAGATGTTTTCTGTAAATTTATTTTTTATTTTTATAGAATAAAGTCTCATGTTTTTATAACCATGTATCCCCTTGTTCAAACTCCCGTAAAATCTTAAAAAAGAAAAAAAAGAAAGAAATTGAATAAACCCAGGACATTCCTTTCTGATGTTTTTAAAAGGGATCCCAAAAGAAGAAGTGAAGGAAGTCTACATGGGCAATGTCATCCAAGGGGGTGAGGGACAGGCCCCTACAAGGCAAGCAGCATTGGGTGCAGGTATGATGGATACATGTTTACTTTTATTCTTAATATTCTTGAAAATGTCAAGGTCATTTCAGCTAAATTAGTAAATGCTTGATCCTTATAAAAAACAAAATCTGTAGATTATGGCCACATGCTATATTTTAATTACACAGTTGTATTTGAAAAATGACTGTTTCTGTTTTTTAAAAGTATGATTTATGTTGGCTTTAGGTTTACCAATTTCCACCCCATGCACCACAGTGAACAAAGTTTGTGCTTCAGGAATGAAAGCCATCATGATGGCCTCTCAAAATCTTATGTGTGGACATCAGGTAAGAAACATCTGTCCGGGGCTGGAGAGATGGCTCAGTGGTTAAGAGCACCCTCTGCTCTTCCAGAGGACCCGGGTTCTATTCCCAGCACCCACATGGCAGCTAACAACTGTCTGTAGTTCCAGTTCCAGGCAAAACACCAAGGCAAATAAATAAATAAATAAATAAAGTTTTTTTTTTTTTTTTAAAAGAAACATCTGTCACTTAAAATAATTCTAAATCCTAGAAGACACTAACGTGTCAGCATATTTATGTTGTATTGGTGGGGTTTATTCTTATTTTCTTATTTTGTATTTCTTTTGGATGCATATGAGTGTTATGTAGTTCTAATGTATGCAGATGAGTGTTTTGCCTGCATGTCTGTGAACCACATGTGTGCCTGGTGTTCAGAGACCTGAAGAGGTCATTGAGTCCCCTGGAACTGGGGTTACAGATATTTATGAGCCACTCTGTGGGTACTGGGTATCAAACTCAGGTTCTGTGGAGGACAATACATGCTTTTTACTGCTGGGCCACATTTCTAGCCTCCCTTCTACTCCATTTTAAAAGATTTGGTTACTTTATTTTATGTGTATGCGTGTTCTGCCTGCATGTATGTATGTGTGCCACATTCGTGTCTGGTGCCCATGGAGGTCAGAAAAGAGTGTTGGTATCTAATTGGATTGTTCTAGACCACCATGTGGGTGCTGGGAATTGAACCTAGGTTTTTGGAAGACAAGTCAGACATCTCTCCGGTTCCCTTTGTTTTTAAAAGATTAATTTTCCTTTATGTGTGTGTGTTTGTGTGAGTGAATGCTCACATATGGACAGGCACCTTCTGAGGCCAGAAGACAATGGTGGATACCCTGGAACTGGAGTTACAGGTGATTGTAAACTGCCTGATGTGGGTGCTACAAAGTGAACTCCAGTCCTGAGATTCTTTTCTGTTAAACACATGTATATGGTGCACAAACATGCATGCAGGCAAAACACTCATTTATAGGATGGGGAGTTGCAGAGGAAAAAATGACCAGATGTGTTGGGAGGGGGAAGAGACCTTGAATAAGGATATACAGGGATGGAAAACAAAAATTCAGAGGGAAAGATGAACACAAAGAAAATATAGGTGTAGCAATCTTATTTGTATTTCTTCCCTTGATAAGCCATGCTTATCATTCTTATCCTCTGTATAGTTATTGTTAACTCTTCCACATTTTAAATTCTTTTTACTGTGTTTTTTTGATAAATACAAAATAAAGAAGGAAAAAAAAACAAAAACAAAAACAAAAACAAAAACAAAAACAAACCCAACAAAACAAAAAACTCTACCCAGCTCCCAGATAAATACTGGAGACTTTTTCTTACTTATGAATACCTGGCCTTAGCTTTGCTTGTTTCTTGCCAGCTTGTTCTATTGTTTGTGAGGCATAAGCAGGATGATTGCAAGTTTGAGGCCTGTTGATTGAGATCTTATCTTTGTCTAAGACTGAGGAAGAAAGAGGCTGTCCAGTGAGTGTGCTGTGGAATTCAGAGGCTGTTTCTTGGCTATGACTGGACTTAAGAACTAACATTTCATCAGTTTTCAGATGGGAGGATACTGAAATAGCCACAGATGCTGCACAAATTCTGGTTGTATTAAATGAAACTCAGAGCCAGATATCAGGGAAAGGCTGGAATATCAGAGAGAGGAAACAGACCACAGTCAAATCTCACCCAGCTATTTTCCAGCTTCCTCAGCCTCTGCTTCTACAGAATGAATCTGTCTTCCTACACCTGCCTTAAATACTTTCTTGGCCCAGTTGTTTCACATCCAGGTTGAGAGTAAAGGTGTGAGCTATTACTATTTGGTAGTTAGGTCTTGAACTCACAGAAACACAGAAAGATCTCTGTGGTGATATGTTACATATTTAATAGAACCAGCCTGGAATATCAAAGAAGAGAGCCATCTCTTCCAGCTTTTTTGAGACAGGGATTTCTGTGTTAACAGTCCTGGCTGTCCTGGAACTTTGTAGACCAGGCTGGCCTTGAACTCACAGAGATCCTTCTGCCTCTGCCTTCCAAGTGCTGGGATTAACAGTGTGCACCACCACTGCCTGCCAGGGAGCCTGGAACTCCCTCTGTAAATCAAGCTGGCCTCAAACTCAGATCTGCTGGGATTAAAGGCATAGGCTACCATGCCCAGCTAGGTCACCACTCCTGGTCTTTCATATGCTGGGATCAAAGGTGTGAGTTACCAGTCTTTGATCCTCCTGGATTGACTGTGGGTGAATCTCTTCTATGATATTTTAGATTGGTTTTATTAAATATATAATGTATCACCACAGATGTCTGTCTCTGGATTTATGAGAATAAAGGCATAGGTGACCACTCTCTGACCCTTTTGGATTGACTGTGGGTGGATCTGTTCTCTGATATTCCAGACTGGTTTTATTAAATATATAACTTATCACCACACACAGATACAGTGTTACAGGGCTAGAGTGAGAAAAACAGAGGTCTTTATTAGAATTTCTTTATTTCTAGACATTCTAGTTTACCATTGTGTATCATAACCAAGCTAAAAGTTAGTGTAACATATTTTTGTTATTATTTCTCACATACATAAAAGACATAATTCTGGGGCTGGAGAAATAACTCAGTGGCAAGAGCACCAACTACTCCTCTAGAGAACGTATGCTCAGTTTCCAGCACCCAGGTGGTGCCTCACAATCACTTCTGGGGTATTAGGCATGTATATGGTACACAAACATGCACGCACTCATATATAGGTGGCTTTTTAAAAAAACTCTACCCAGCTCCCAAATAAAAACGTAGAGACTTTATCTTACTTATGAATACCTGGCCTTAGCTTTGCTTGTTTCTTGCCAGCTTTTCTAAGTTAAATCATTCCGTTTTTCTTTAACTATGCTTTGCCTTTGGGCTTTCTACCTTTCTTTATTCTACATGGCTTTCATCCTTTCTTACTCCATGGTTGGCTGGGTGGCTGGGTGGCTGGCCTCTGGTGTTTTCCTCTCCTTCTCTTTTCCTCGTTCCTTCCTCTTTTTCCTTTCTCGCAGCCCAAATTTATTCTCCCATTTATTCTCTCTGCCTCGCAGCCCCACCTTTCTCTCCTGCCTAGCTACTGGCCATTCAGCTCTTTATTAGTCCAATCAGGTATTTTAGATAGGCAAAGAAGTAACACTGCTTTACAGAGTTTAACAAATGCAACATAAAGAATGCAACAGATGTTTGCATCATTAAACAAAGATTCCACAGCATAAACAAATGTAACACATCTTACTATTCCATAACACTCATATACATAATATACAGAAAATGAAAATAAGAAAAAAACAAACCATACTTCTCTGCCCCCGTTCAGAGAAGAAGGGTGCACTGAGGTCTGAGCTACTGTGTAGAGACCTTATCATATAAACAGCATTTGCACACCCTAGATACTTTATAGTTATAAAAGCCATAAAAGGAATAGTTTTTTTCCTCATAGTTGTCATGTCTACCCCCTTCCCCAAAGTACCACCAGTTTGGATACTGTTAATTAAAAGTGGAAAAACTTTGGGCAGGTAGATATATGGAAGATTTGTTAATAAATTCATTAATTTTCTATTGAATACTTAGGATTTGTTAGAATAGAACAGTGAACAAGACAGCTTTGAAAATACTAAAAATAGGGCTGGAGAGATGGCTCAGCAGTTAAGAGCACTGACTGTTCTTTCAGAGGACCTGAGTTTGATTCCCAGCAACCACATGGCAGCTCACAACTGTCTGTAACTCCTGTTCCAGAGATCTGACACTTTCATATATCATTGCACATAAATAAAGCTAAACAAAATTAAAAAAAAGAAAATACTAAAAATAGAGCTGAAGAGATGGCTCAGAGGTAAAGAGTACTGGCTATTCTTTGAGAGGTTCTGAGTTCAATTTCTAGCAACCACATGGTGGTTCACAACCATTTGTAATGAGATCTGGTGCCCTCTTCTGGCCTGCAGGGACACATCCAGGCAGAATACTGTATACATAATAAATAATTCTAAATAATTACAGAGTGAGAGCATTTACATTTTTGGAAGTTATCAAATGATTTTCAAAACCTTCTGCCAGCTCCTTCTTCCAAAAGTTAGGTGTGGTCAAATCCTTGTCTGATTTTTTGTTTTGTTTGTTTTCTGAAATGGGTCTCATTTAGCCCATGCTGGCCTCAACCTCATTATGTACCTGAAAATGAACTTGAACTCCTGATCTTCCTTCCTTAGCTTTCCAAATTCTAGAATTATAAATGTGTACTACCATACACAAATTCTAATTTTAATCTTAATTGTTATTGAACATTTTAAATAATTTTCTTCTAATCAGGGTCAAGCAGTAAGGAGGACATGCACTGTGTAACTATGGTTAGTAAAGCCATACTGGATACTCATGTAGAATGCAATAGACTGTCTACTCTAAACTGACCTTGGCTTTGCTGTGTTGCTGAGCAGGATGTGATGGTGGCAGGTGGGATGGAGAGCATGTCAAATGTCCCATATGTAATGAGCAGAGGAGCAACACCATATGGTGGAGTAAAACTTGAAGATCTGATTGTAAAAGATGGGCTAACTGATGTCTACAATAAAATTCATATGGTAAGTGCTACTTTTAAGAATGTGTATTTGTCAGGGCTGGAGAGATGGCTCAGCGGTTAAGAGCACCGTCTGCTCTTCCAGAGGACCCGGGTTCAATTCCCAGCACCCACATGGCAGCTGACAACTGTCTGTAGTTCCACTTCCAGGCAAACATCAAGGCAAATAAATAAATAAAAGTTAAAAAAAAAAAGAAGAGGGAGGTGTTTGTAAACTGAATCCCCTCCCTTTAAAAAAAAAAAATGTGTATTTGTGTATGTGTTGGTAATCATGGAAGCCAAAGGTGTCAAATTCCCAGGAGTTGGGGTTGGTGAGTTTGAAGCACCTGAGCTAACTGGGGTACTCTGAAAGAGCAGTGTGGGCTCTCAATTTCTGTGAGGTCTCTCCAGCCCCCAAATGCTGTTTTAATAGCGAGTGTCATCTAATATATAATCCTTGACTTTTCATAACACACATTTTAAATAAAGAGTTTTAGGGTAGCTTCTATAAATGTTTTAGTAGTTCACTTTATAAAAGTGTTTTACTATGTCCATTTCTTTAGTGTGGACCACCTATTAAAACGCTGCCCTACACTTGAGTGTAGTATTTCCTCCTAAAATGACAATTCTGTTTCTTTCTTGCACTATTTGAAGACAAAAGGGAAAAGTCACCTAGAAGAGAGGAAGGGAATTTAGAGAAGTGGAATTGAACTCCTAACCATTGAGTTATTGCAAAGGTAATTTTTTCAAATTTCTCAGGGTAACTGTGCTGAGAATACTGCAAAGAAACTGAGTATTGCACGAAGTGAACAGGATACTTATGCTATCAGCTCTTACACCAGAAGTAAAGAAGCATGGGATGCAGGGAAGTTTGCAAATGAAATCACTCCTGTCACAGTCTCGATAAAAGGTAAAGGAGCCATTTTCAAAATAAATTTCAAGTTTTTAGTATTTGTTTTTTTCTTGTTTAGATTTTACCTTTTTTTACTTGGGTTTTTGGTTTGTTTTGTCTTTCAAGACAGGGTTTCTCTGTGTAGTTCCGGCTGTCCTATAAATCACTTTGTAGACCATTGCTAGCTTTGAACTTGCAGAGATCTGCCTGCCTCTCGAGTGCTGGAACTAAAGGCAGGCCATCACCATTTGGCTAGATTTTACTTTCAATAGATTTTCTGTGTGGTAGAACTGTTGTTTCCATTTTAAATGAGTGTTCTCTGTTCATCTGAGCTGAACATATCAACAGCTCTGCTTAAGTTATTAAAGGGAAGAGTTATAGGTCATGCAGGTACACAGTGCATTAAACTTACTATTTCTATTATATATATATATAAATATATATATATTTAACATTTTTTGCTTTGATTTTGTGCTTATATGGCATGTGCATGCTGTGGTGTAATCTGCAAGAGTTGGTTGTCTCCTTCCACCCTGTGTTCCAGGGACTGAAGTCAGGTCATTGGGCTTGGTAGAAAGCACCATTGGTGTACTTACTGTTTTTGAGAAAATGTATTTATTAGAATTCTTTCTCATGTAAGTGACAGAGAACACATTAGCAGATGTATTTTAAATTTATTTTTAAAAAGATTTTATTCTTACTATTTTGTGTGTGGATTATATGCACATGAGTATAGGTACCTGAAGAGGCCTGAGGTGTTGGAACCTTTCAAGCTGAAGGAAGATACAGGAAGTTTTGAGTTGAGTTTGTGAGTGCTGAGAATCAAACTTGAGTCCTTTGGAAGACTAGTGTGTGCTCTTAACCACAGAGCTATCTATCCAGTCCTGCTTTTATTATTAGTGTACATGTGTGTACACATGTGTGCTCCATGGCCTGCATGTGGAAGTCAGAGGACAATTTTCTGGAATTGGTTTTGGTTTTTCTATCTTCACATGGGTTCTGGAAATTGAACTCAGACTGTCAAGCTTGTGTGTCAAGCACTTCTATCTGATGAACCATCTCACTGACCCTAAAAAGTATTTTTTAAAAAGATTTATTTATTATGTATACAGTATACACAAGAGGGTACCAGATGTCATCATAGGCGGTTGTGAGCCACCATGTGGTAGCTGGGAATTGAACTCAGGACCTCTGGAAGAACAGTTGGTACTCTTAACCTCTGAGCTATCTCTCCAGCCCTAAAATGTATTTCTTAAAAGGGATTTATATTAGGAGCCCACTAGGGTAGAAGTGAAGGATGAATGGTATCTCTCTCTAGAGCCACATCTGTTGTGCTCAAAGAAAGAGGCCTTCTCATAGCTTCCCTGGCGCAGACTCATTGCTTGGCTTGGATGATTGCTGTGCCTGCTGGTAGAACATCAGTTCATGCAGCACTGGTTTGGGCATCGACCCTGGAGTCTACAGTGAAGTCTGATCAAAGAAGAGGGGTGGGAAGACTGGGTGTGGAGGCACTTGCCTTTTATCACAGCACTTGTGTTTAGGAGGCAAAGGCAGAAGGATATATATGAATTTGAGGCCAGCCTGGTCTACATACTGAGCTCCAAGACCACCAGGACTATATAGAGACCACATCTCAAAAGAAGAAAAGGGGATGGGAGTGGTGGTGGTAGTTGGGAAATAATGAGAGTTGTTGGTGTAGGTTTCACATTCTAAATGAACACTTGTTTGGAATGTTTAAAGCATGTCCAGGGTACCATTCCTAACAGTTTCTTCCTGAGAGGCCATTTGTTGTCTTGTTTGGGTGATTACTTATTATCACAATTTTAGGTAAACCAGATGTGGTGGTGAAAGAAGATGAAGAGTACAAGCGTGTTGATTTCAGTAAAGTGCCAAAGCTGAAAACTGTGTTCCAGAAAGAAAATGGTAAGTAGTAAGAAATCAGACATAAGGAAAAAAAAAATTGAGTTAATGTACAGTGTTTATTCTTGGATAACAATTTTTAAAGATTTGTTTTGTGTGTTTGGCCTACACGTTTATCTATGAACCACTTTGTACCTGGGCATCTATGGGGATTAGAAGATGACATTTAATTCCCTGGAAGTGGAGTTAGAGATGTCAGCTGCCATCTGGATGCAGGGAACCAAACCTGGGTCCTCTGGAAGAGCAGCCAGTACTCCTAACTGTCGAACCATCTCTTTTTGGCCCTTGCCTAACAATTTAAACAAAGTAATTGTAGAAAATGTCTAGATCTTACTTAACATTTTTAGAATACTGTATTCAAATAAAATTAGCTAAATAATATAAATAATAATATAAATTGAAGGTATGTTTAAAATTGTTTAATAGTTCATATCTTCAATATATTATTAAGTCCTGGGGGCAAGGATTATATAACATGGCTGGAGACTTGATTTTCACAGACAGGCATTGCTAAAGTTTGTTTGAAAATTTATATGTTAATACATTCCTCAAGTCTTCTGCTGATGGCTGTGTTCACTGACTGGTATTTAGTGCTTCAATTAGTATATATTAATCCTGAATGTTTAGGATGAATGGAGTTGATGTTCTGAATATCCTTTTGGGAGGATGTCCTGCATTCACGTGATATGCATCATCTTAAATTTCCAAGTCATTTAGAGTTCTCAACTTTAGAAAATGTGAGCTCTTCAAGGTTGGCTGTGTCCAGCTGTGTTACTCTGAAATTAGTTTTCCCTCTTTGTTGATAGAATTGCTCAGTATAGAAATGATCAGTCATCTTTATTGTCAGCATCATAAAAATTTATATTATAATAGTACATATTGCCAGGCTCACACTAATCCCAGCACTCAGGATGTAGAAGCAGGTGGATCTTTTGAATTCAAGGCCAACATGGTCTGTAGAGTGAGTTTCAGGACAACCAGGGTCTTGTAAAACCAAAAAACTCTAGAAAACATAAGTACATGTTAAACTGGTTGTGATGATGCACAACATTGATTCCAGCTCTTGGGAGGCAGAGGCAGGTGGATTTCTGAGTTCCAGGTCAGTTTGAGCCCAGCCTGGGCTATAGAGCAAGTTCCAGGACAGCCAGGGCTACATACAGAGAAACCCTGTCTCAAAAAAATCAATTTTAATATATATATATATATATGACTAATACGTTTCTATTGTGAATATTGAAATAGCTTCATCGACAATTTATATACACAAAAATCTAAAGTATGTAACTGAGTGGTTTTATTATTCAACTTCAAGTGATTGTAGAGAATAACTGATTCTGACATGGATTTGGAAAGTGCAGTGTGCTAGTCTGGCTATGTGGAGATGCTGAGAAGAAACATAAGAATTGGTCATGCACCAGTGCCTTCATGTGTTGGAACTACATCTGAAATCTACTGAACTCCCATCAGACACAGTGATTGTCTGCCATTCACTGTGGAGTGAGCTCTGTGCCTGTTTCTCTAGGGCAGAAATTATCTCCAAGCTTATCTATAATCTGTCTATATATTTATCAACCCAGAAATGTTCTGTGGGTATTTGTGTGAGATAAGAGGATGGACTCTGAGAAGAATGTGTGACTTCTTGTTTTTTATTGACTTCAGGCACAGTAACAGCTGCCAATGCCAGCACACTGAACGATGGAGCAGCTGCTGTGGTTCTAATGACTGCAGATGCAGCCCAGAGGCTCAATGTTAAGCCACTGGCACGAATCAAAGGTATAATTCTCATTTTGTTTTTCCTTTTCTTTTTCTGGCATTGGGAATCCAGGGCTATATACATTGTCTCAGTCAGGGGTACTACTACCATGATGAAACACTAGGGGGAGGACAGGATGTTTTCAGCTTATGCTCCCACATTACAGTTCATCATCAAAGGAGGTCAGAACAGAAACTCAAGCAGGGACCTGGAGGCAGGAGCTGAGGCAGAAGCCACAGAAAACTGCTTGTGGCTTGCTTCTTAGGGCTTATTTACTTAGTCTGCCTTATTATAGAGCCAGGACTACCAGCTTAGTGATGGCACCACCCACAATGGGCTGGGTGCTCTATCCAGATAATGCCCTAAAGGTGAGTGGATTCCAGTCCTCCAGGATCAGGGTCACACCCAAGGGTCTGATTCAGATTCTTGCCAGCAGATAGGTCCTAGGCTTTAGCTGTGAGGGGCCTCTTCCAGCAACCCCTACTTTGCCCGTCTGGGCCTGGTCTCCAGGACGAACTGCATCATCAGACAAGGACTGAGGACTTTGAAACTCAGACCCCTGTCCAGAGCAGAGTCAGAGATCAAACAGACCTATTGCTCAGAGCAGACAGGAGACACACAAGCCCTCTAGCCACAACTGACTAGGAGCTGACTAACTGTGAACCACTGAAGCCATGAGCAGACAGACGCCAGTGCAAGAATACATATAACAATATAAAGAGCAACAACGCAACACTAAAAGAAGCTGCTGGTTCTACAACTACAAGACCTGAACAGAGAGAGAGCAATGAAGAGGAAACAGACGGAAACAGCAAAAACACCTTTATAAAGATTATTGAAGCCTTCAAGAGGATATAAAAAATTCCCTTAAATAAATAGAAGAAAATACAAACGAAAAAATTGGAAGAGATGAACAAATCCTAGAAAGAACACCAAGAAAAAGAAAACCCAAAAATGAAAGAAACATACCAGGAACTAAAAAGTGAAATAAAAGCAACAAAAAAGGCATAAAATGAGGCAAAGGTGGAAATAAAAATCCTGAAGAAAAGAGCTGGAACTACAGATACAAGCATAACCAACAGAATCCAAGAAATAGAAGAGAGAATCTCTGGAGTGGAAGACTCAATAGTGGAAATAGATACATCAGTCAAAGAAAATAGTAAAACCAAAAAAGCCATAACACAAAACGTTCAGGAAATTTGGGACATAATGAAAAGACCTAATTTGAGAATAATAGGAATAGAAGAAGAAGAATACTGGGTCAAAGGCACAGATAATGTATTCAATAAAATCACAGAAGAAAACTTTCTCAACCTAAACAAGGAAATGCCTATAAAGATACAAGAAACTTACAGAACACCAAATAGATTTGACCCCCAAAAACAGTCTGCTCGCCACATTATAATCGAGCCACAAAACATACAGAACAAAGAAAAAAGTCTTAAGGGCAGCAAAAGAAAAGGGCCAACTTATCTATAAAGTCATACCCATCAGAATCACACCTGACTATTCAGTGGAAACAATGAAAGCAAGAAGGTCTTGGTCAGAAGTTATACAGACTCTAAAAGAGCATGGCTGCCAACCTAGACTATTATACCCAGCAAAACTATCAATCACTATAGATGGAGTAAACAAGATATTTCATGACAAAGTCAGACTTAAGCAATACCTACCTACAAATCTGGCCCTTCAGAAAGCATTAGAGGGAAAACTCCAACCTAAAGATCCCAGATACAGCCATGAAACCATAAACAATCAAGAATCCCACAGAAGAAAAGCCCAGAATAAGGAAATACATACAAGCTACCACCAAAAATAACAGGAAATATCAATCAGTGGTCACTAATATCCCTTAATATCAATGAACTCAATTCACCTATAAAAAAGACACACACTAACAAGATGGATACAAAAACAGAAGCCATCCTTCTGCTGCATACAAGAAACACACCTCAACCTTAAAGACAGACACAGGCTCAGAGTAAAGGGTTGGGAAAAGATTTTCCAAACAAATAGCTCTAAAAAAACAAGAACAAGCTGGTGTTGCCATCCTAATATCTAACAAAGTAGACTTCAAACTAAAATATATTAAAAGAGACCAGGATGGACATTACTTATTCATCTCAGAAAAAATTAACCAAGATGAGATTTCAATCCCGAACATTTATGCCCCTAATATAAGGGCACCTATCTATATAAAAGAAACACTACTAAAGCTCAAATCCCACATCAACCCTCACACCCTAATAGTGGGAGACTGCAATACCCCACTTTCACCCCTGGATAGGTCAACCAGACAGAGACTCAACAGAGAAATAAGGAGTCTAACAGAGGTTATGATGCAAATGGATTTAATAGAAATCTACAGAAGCTTCCACCCAAATGCAAAGAAATATACATATCTCTTAGCTCCTCCTGGAACTTTCTCCAAAATTGACCACATAATTGGTCATAAAGCAAATATCAACAGATACAAGAAAATGAAAATAATCCCTTGTAACATATCAGACCACCAGGGCCTAAAGCTCATCATCTTTAGCCATCAGAGAAATGCAAATCAAAACAATTTCAAGATACCACCTTACACCTGTCAGAATGGCTAAGATTAAAAACACAGATGATAACCTATGCTGGAGAAGATCCAGAGTGAGGGGAACATTCCTCCATTGTTGGTGGGAGTTTAAACTTGTTCAGCCACTCTGGGATGCAGTATGGCGGTTTCTCAGAAAACTGGGAATCAATCTCCCCAAAGATCCAGCAATACCACTACTGGGCATATACTCTAAAGATGTACATTTGCACTCCAAAGGCATTAGCTCAGCTATGTTCATAGCAGCATTATTCGTAATAGCAAGAACCTAGAAACGACCTAGATGCCTCTGAACTGAAGAATGGATTAATAAGCTGTGGTACATCTATACAATGGAGTACTCCTCAGCAGTTAAAAAAAAAAAAAAAAAAAAAAAAAAAGATATCCTAAAATTTGCAGGCAAATGGATAGATTTAGAAAATATCCTCCTGAGCGAGGTATCACAAATCTGAAAGATAAGCAGGAGATGTACTCACTCATTAGTGGACTTCAAACCAAAAGCTAAGCATGTCTAAGCTGCAAACCACAACCACTGAACAGTTTGGGATTTCAAACACCTTGCACTGGGCACCTTGGAGCCCATTCCCTTTCAAGAACACCTGGCCCCGTCTTGATGTTGGGGTGAGGAAAGTAGATCTGCCCAGAGTGGATGCTGAACCTTGGGACCTCCTGCCCTTGCTGAGGAGGAGATAAAGTGATAGAGAGAAGAGTGAGTGACTGGGATGGACAGAAGGGGGAAGGGAGTGTTAACAAGGGGATACATGGTTAAAAAAATACGACTTTATTCATAATAATAATAAAAATATATAATGCCTACAGGCCTGCCTACAGTCTGATCTTATGGAATTGTTTTCTGAATTGAGGTTCTCTCCTCAGATGATTTTAGTTAGTGCATTTATTTATTAGCCTTGTTTCAGTCTTCTATATAAGGATGAATCTTTGCGTATATTAAGAGTTTAAGTGTTTCTTTTTGTAGCATTTGCTGATGCTGCTGTAGACCCTATTGATTTTCCAGTTGCACCTGCATATGCTGTACCTAAGGTAAGAAAAGGTGAGGGGTCTATACCCATTTTGCTAACTTGTGCTTTGCTTATTGTTATCAAGACTGCAGTTTTTACATTTTAAATGTTCATTTGCAGCAGCAGAGATAATTTGGTATTTAGTCTATCCACTTCCAAAAACAGTAACTGGAAGGGAACTCCAAACTCCATCTTCATTAGAACAGATTAGAAGTGGATAGCTGGGGATAGTGGAGATATGGCTCAGCAGTTAAGAGCACTGTTTTTCCAGAGGATCTGAGTTTGATTCCCAGCATGCATATGGCCCATGACAACTGTCTGTAATTCCAAGATCTAACACCCTTACACAGTTATACATGCAGGCAAAACACCAATTCATATAAAATAAAAATAAATATTAAAAAAAGAGACGTGGATGGCTCAATCAGTTGTAAATACAATGCTGAATGCATGCACCTGGTGTGGTAAAGGAAAGGTGCCAGGTCTATAGTACAAAGCAAACAACTGCTTGCAGGGGTTTCTCTTATGCTGAAAGGAACCATATATGGTACATCTGCAGAAAGAGTAACACTAGACACAATAAACTCATATTATAGTTGCCTGTGCTCTCAAAGGCAGACATACCAAGTCCGTGGGAAGACATTAAGAGATTACAAGCAGGGCTGGAGAGATGGCTCAGCAGTTAAGATTACTTGATTGCTCTTCCAGAGGATCGGAGTTCAAGTTCCACCAACCACATGATAGCTCACAACCATCTGTAATGGGATCACATTCCTTCTTCTGGTGTGCATGAAGGCAGAGCACTCATATACATCAAATATATGAATAAATAAATTAAAAAAAACAACAAAAGAGGTCACAGGCAAAGAAAGATGTTCAGGATGCTTAGGGGATCAGAGATCTCAGATATATTCAGCCTTATTAGTATAGAACCAGGACCACCAGTTTAGGGATAGCACCACCCACAATAGGCTGGGCTTGGAAGGGATGTGTTTACCTTGACCTTTTATGTGACAAGGTCTTGCTAAGTTGTCTGGGCTGGTCTTGATCTTGAGATCCTCCTACCTCAGCCTCTGAAGTGTTAGGATTGTAGTTGTGTACCACCCCAGCCAGCTAGAGTTGACATCTGAGAATAGTACACAGATAAAGAAGCAAGTAGAGAATAGAGAAGGATCAAATAAACACAAGAGGGTAAAGATCTCAGACAGGAACAGACACCTTTGAAAGTGAATGCTGTAGATTTGCAGCCAATGGTAAAATTTCTAAAGAAAAAGGATTTTGGAAATATTTTTAAAAAGCTATTATTGTCATAAGGATAATAATTAGCAGAAAAATCCCTTCCCCTTAAGATGAGGAATTAGTGAAACAAAACATGACCAAAGATTTCACAGATTTTGTACCTGAGATAATCCCACAGCTTTTCTAAAGAAACTGAGGTGACGAGTGGGAAGAAACAAAAGGCAGGTCTTAATGACACATAGTATGGTGTACTTTCATAAAGAGAATGTACCTTTTCAAACATTTGTGAAATGCCCAGTAACATTAAAATTTCTCTCCCTGAAAAGTAGATATCATAATGTAATGCAAACAAAATTCTGATTATAATACAGAGAAGAAAAACAATTTTTTTCAAAAATGAAATGAAGTAAAATAAAAAGCCCTTTCTATTTAAGTAACTAACTAATGGAGAACTATAAACCAAAACTGTAACATTTCCAGAAAATAAGCTGATTGCAATTTACTTTTAGGTTCTTAAATATGCAGGATTGAAAAAGGAAGATATTGCTATGTGGGAAGTAAATGAAGCATTCAGTGTGGTTGTACTGGCCAACATTAAAATGCTGGAGATTGATCCCCAAAAAGTGAATATCCATGGAGGAGCTGTTTCTCTGGGCCATCCAATCGGGTGAGAACCCTAACAAATAATCCCACTTAAGTTAATAGCTGCCTCTACATTTCTGACAGCTGCTTTTCTGTCACTCCTGCTGCTCTTTGATGAACACTTCTTCCTTCCATCCATCTTTAGATAACAGTGAACATATAGACTTATCACATCTGTGGCTTGAAATCTAATTGTCTTAGGGTTTCTACTATTGCTACAAAATACCACAACCAAAGCAAGTTGTAAAGGGTTGAAGGAAGTCAAAACAGGAACCTGAAGGCAGGAGCTGATACAGAGGCCAAGGAGGGGTGCTGCTTACTGCTTGCTCAGCCAGCCTTCTTAGAGTCCAGAACCATCTGCACAGGGGTAGCACCACCCCCCATAGGCTGAGCCCTCCCCCATCAATCTCTAAGAAAATATCCTAGTCCTATCTACAGCCTGATCCAATGTAGGCATTTTCTCAATTGAGGCTCCCTCCTCTTAGATAACTTTAGCTTATGTCAAGATGACCTAACAGTGTTGAATAGTAAAGAAACTAAAGCCCAGGCTTTTATAAGAGCTGTAACCTCTTCCAGAAACTATTTTCCTAAACTTAAAAGTACTTAAGCTCAGCCACAAGTTCTGGCTAGTAATATTTTCCAGAAATTAATTTGGAATGCAAACTTTTCTGGTTAGTCCTAAATTCTGTCCTTCATTAAAGAACCAAATACTTTCCTTGATCCTAGGATGTCTGGAGCCCGGATTATTGTTCACTTGGCTCATGCCTTGAAGCAAGGAGAATTTGGTCTGGCCAGTATCTGCAATGGAGGAGGTGGTGCTTCTGCTGTGCTCATTGAGAAACTGTAGACAACTTTTTTTTAGGAGACAGTTCTACGTGATCAGAAACCCTGCTGAAGTGAATGTGACAACTGTGGGTCAGCTTATATTCAACATAAACTACTTCCTTTTTTATTATCTTCTATTAACTTTTTTTTTTCTAAATCATCATATCCAAAACCTACTGAAAGTATAAATAAAAATCTCTCCTTTAATTTCTTTGGTAAACTTGAACAGTCTGTCTCTACTATTTGAAATACCAATGTAGGTTCTAGAGACATGGTTCAGCAGTTAAGAGTATCTGTTACGAGTCAGGGGCCAGTGGCATAGTCTTTAATCCTAGCACTCAGGACACAGATGCAGGCAGATCTCTGTGAGTTCCAGGCCTGCTTGGTCTACAGAGCTAGTCTCATGACAGCTAGGACTAACTACACAGAGAACCTGTGTTAAAAACAAATAGACAAACAAAAAAGAACACGTTATTCTTGTGGAAGATGTTTGGTTCCCAGGACCCACATTTGGTGCTGCACAACCACGAGGACTTGCACGCCATATTGCAGCTGCCAGAGAAATGAGATCTTATGCCTCCTTTCCTCACTAGCTGCTGGTATAAGTAGAGGGAAGCCATCGTAGCAGATTCTTGTAATGGGAGTTCTTTGGTGTATTTAGATGTAAAAATGCTGGATCTTCTACTCTACTCACCTACCTATACTGGCTCCCAGATGCCTGTAATTCCAGCTCCATGGGACCCAACCTCTTTTGGACATGTGCACAAATCCACACCCAGATTATTAAGCTTAAAAATAAGATAGAGAGGGGCTGGAGAGATGGCTCAGAGGTTAAGAGCACTGACTGTTCTTCCAGAGGTCCTGAGTTCAATTCCCAGCAAAACCACATGGTGGCTCACAACCATCTATGATGAGGTCTGGCGCCCTCTTCTGTAAAACTGTATGCATAATAAATAAATAAATAAAAAAAAAAAATTTAAAAAAAAAAAAAAAAAAAAAAAAATAAGATAGAGACACAGGAAGACACTCACCAGACACACCTTTACCTCATTCTCGCTAAGTAACAATGCAAAGTTGGGCCTGGCCTTGCCTAACACATTGAGCAAACTGGTGGATAAAACAAGCTCCAAAAGAGTTCTTGTGAGTTCACACAAGACCAATGGCCAACATGGAAACAATTATGGAAGACACCTCCTCTTCTCAATACAGGTCTGGCTTCACTACTGCTCTATCCCCTTTGAAGGGCAGCTAGAGATCAGGCAGAGGCCCCCACCTGTAGAGGCTATGCTACTCTTGGATTCACCTCCAAAGTTACTAACGGGCATGGTACATGCCAATCAGGACAAAAAAGTGGTGTAAAAGAGCCCATGGAGGCATTTCAGCAAGGATCAAGCTTACCTCCTGTTTCATTGCTATATGTAATAAGTTTTTAGGCCTGCCCTAGCCCTAAGGTCTAGACCCGTCTGTAGCTGCTGTCTCAAAAAAAGTACACAAAGGCTTGTATTAATTATGAGCTGTGTAGTGTATTGCTCAGGCTTATTATTTGTTAACTCTTACACTTTAAGTTAACTTATATTTTTTTATTTATGTTTAGCTATGTGGCTTGGTACTTTTTCTCAGAGCAGCATTTTCACCTCTCTCTGCATCTGGCTGTCACCTCTGCTCTGCTCTTCTGTTTCCCAGAAATTTCTTAGTCTGGTTACCCCCCCTCTATTTCCTCTCTAGCCACTTAACCAGTTGTTGTTTTATTCAACTAATATTTTCTGCTTTTGTGCTTCCCAGAATTTCCTTAGTCTGGTTGCCCCACCTCTACTTCCTCTCTAGCTATTTGATGAATGGGTGTTTTATTAAACTAATATTTACAACAAATAACAGTCCCAAACGGGACAAAAATTAAACATAAAACATTTGCAAAACATTATTCACTGTATTAAATTACAATGAAACTATGCACTACTAAATATAACATGAGTAATTCTCAAAATGAATATCCCACACTAATAAACTTACAGTTAATACAAGAAGCTGAGTCCATGGCCCTAGAAGTTAGGGTAGTGATTACTCTCTGGACTGGCAGTCATTAAGAGATAAGGGTTTTCTAGAGTGCTGATAGTCTTCATCTGGGCTATATGTAGTTTGAGGAAAACCCCTGAAGTGTATAACTTTGTGCACTTTCTGTTTATATACTACGGCTGTAAAAAGTTTACATTAGGTTATTAGTTTGAGACCTATATATCAAGTAATAAAAAAATATTAAAAATTTGTTTCCATAACTGAAACATGTTTCCACAAAAAAACACTGTGTGATTCATAACATATCAAATCCGAGCCAAGGTGTTTCTTAAAGTTAAAGCAGGTTTATATTAATTAAGGAATAACGTATCTACACAGTTCCAACAACTATTAGAACTTGGTAGGGAGCTAAGCAATAGCTTCCAGTCCAGCTGAAGAGAAAGAGAGGAGAGAGTATATGAGTAAAGGGATCAGGATCATGAGGAGGAGACCCACTGAGATGGCTGACCTGAGCTATTAGAAGCTCATTTACTCAGAAATAACTGCTGAGGAACCTTCATGGAAAGGAAGTAAACCCTCCAAAGGTAGACAACTGTCAAACGGCATGGGCAGTTTGTGGAGCCTCTTACAGTAGGATCAGACTATGTTCCTGGTGCGTGAACTGACATCTCCGAGCCCATTCCCTACAGAGGAACACCGAACCCACCTTGATACTGGGATAAGGGACTTGGACCTACACCTCAACTGAATATGCCAGACTGAACTGACTCACTTTAGGATTTCTTGTCCTCTTGGGGGAATGGATGAGGGCTTGGGGTGGGGGGAGGCTGAGAAAGGACTGAGAGGAGGGAAGGGAGGAGGAACAATGGTAGATATGGAAAAAACTTTAAATAAAAAAAATGAAAAAAAGATATGGATAACATTAAA